>OX401405.1:8512999-8867484 GCA_947846245.1 Cerastoderma edule | reverse complement strand
TAGTTCGCAGGGGATAATATCTCACTTTGAAGTATCTGCTTTATGAGACCTTAGCAGCCAATGACGAAAGAATAAATTCTATATAAAGTATTAGCGCCTGATTATTATGCAAATTGCTCTAAATGATGGCATGTAAGATATCACTTAGATTATACTAAATTTACAGTTTTTGCATCACCATGCTTACTACAGTATATGAATGAAAATGGCCATTAAGAGGAAATGTGGGTTATGCCTGATCAAAAAAAGCAGGATATAGTTTAACCCTTTCCCAAACAATAACGGCATTTGACGACTTTGTTGCAGACGCGACTTTAGAAAACATATTGGGATTAGGAGAAATTGTTCGTAACGAGCAAATTTTTCTTTCCCAACAAGGTTTTCTGCTCTTCCTAAAGAATATTGTTCAATTTAATCACATCTTGAAATGTGAACTCTCGTCTGCGAACTCTTTCAATTTGGGACAGTCGAAAATTTGTTGTTTGGGAAAGGGTGAAGGAAAAGCATTTGGGGCTAAAGGACATTTGTTCATTGAAATAAGCATTGTTTCCTTTTCCACATTTGTTTCTTATCAATATCCCAATATTTGTTGCAATTTTCTCCATAATGTGTCATGGGACTTAGCTTTATTCAGTAAATGAAATTGAGATGACTCAAATAATTTTGCTCAGGTCATAAAGATCTGAGATATTCTCTTGATTTGATGTTTATTCTATTACAAAGCATGGTTAAATTCAAACAAGCCTCATGTAGCTTTCCCACATCACTGATACATGGCTGGAGTATATACTCTGCAGCTAGATACTTGTTTCATTATTTTCTGCATACAGCTCTGTTGGCAAGGGAATTAATTCCATCTATTGGGGCCATTAATCATTTAGCCTGTTCATGGATGCATCATGAATATTTTTCCTTTTGATCTGCCACTGCTAAAACTCATAATGTATTGTAAATATAGATGGTTCGAAGCAAGACTTCACTTTAGTAAAAGGACTTACCATTGTTTTGTATTGGACCATCTATATATCTGTAAAAGAAAAAAGAAAGTAAAGTTTAACCCTTATAGTGCTGGAACTGACTTCATACTTATGCAAACGAGTTAGATCCAGCCCAGCCGCCGAATAAATTGGTGGCTGGCATGTGATCGAACTGGTTCTACTCCGAATATCTTTCTGCATCAAAATCAAGCAGGTATGGTTTTTGAAGGCAGGTGACACAGAAATCTTTTTTAAGAAAATTCCCCAGCATTCTAAGGGTTTAGGAATTTTCGCATTAAGGGTAATTCCCCATTTCTCCCTATATTTTCAAAATTTAATGTATGTTAACAAATATTTAGGTCTTCCCAGACATTACAAGAAGTTTGTTTGGTTCAGATGTCCATTTTTGCTTTTCTCTTGCAATTTCTTTTATAAGTATGAGGTAGAGGTTGAAATGTGTTACTGTTATGCAAGTGCTAATTGCCATATGATTGTTTCACACTTAAAAAAACTGTGGATTGCATAACATAAGTCACAAGGTATTGGCAACAATGTAATGGCTTGATGTTGTCTGTCCCAACCCATACAGTTATCATTGGTATTATGGCGCAAAATCAAACAATTCTTTTAGTTGTTACAACATTTCTTCCCTTGGTATGCTGATGTCGTTAAGACAACCCTGGGTGATTGTTTCATTTAGTATCCATTGAGTCAATGACAATTGAAATGGATCAGAGTGATGTTTCATTTAGTATCCATCGAGTCAATGACAATTGAAATCGATCAGAGTGATTGTTTCATTTAGTATCCATCGAGTCAATGACAACTAAAATGGATCAAAGTAATGTTTCATTTAGTATCCATCGAGTCAATGACAACTGAAATGGATCAGAGTGATGTTTCATTTAGTATCCTTTGAGTCAATGACAACTGAAATGGATCAGAGTGATGTTTCATTTAGTATCCATTGAGTCAATGACAATTGAAATGGATCAGAGTGATTGTTTCATTTAGTATCCATCGAGTCAATGACAACTGAAATGGATCAGAGTGATGTTTCATTTAGTATTCTTTGAGTCAATGACAACTGAAATGGATCAGAGTGATTGTTTCATTTAGTATCCTTTGAGTCAATGACAACTGAAATGGATCAGAGTGATGTTTCATTTAGTATCCATTGAGTCAATGACAATTGAAATGGATCAGAGTGATTGTTTCATTTAGTATCCATCGAGTCAATGACAACTGAAATGGATCAGAGTGATGTTTACAATCTCTAATTTGCAAAGCTAAAAATCTTTTCTTAGAAACTAATGTAATAATCAAAATGTTTGTTAGATTTTATATATGTCTTGGGTTTAATGCTGTAGGCTTACTTATAATGTAAAGAATGATGTTGTTCAATGCAATATTTATAGGACACTACCCCTGCAAAAGTAGCAAGAACTTGTTCATTAATGTCGTGATTGTTCATGGACATTTAATGGCCCATTCATGAGCGTAATGTATTTCTTAACTTGTTCATGAATTTCAGGAACATGTTCATGAACATCAAGAACACATTCACAAACCTGAACTTGATGTTCATGAACCTGTTCTTGAATTACATAAAAAAGTTCTTTGTTCATGGATGGCCATTTAATGTTTATTAAGTTCATGAAGCTCATGAATATTTTGTAGGGATAATTAAGTAACTATACCTTTTCTAGAATATATAAAACAGGCCTGTGACAATTGCTAGGTTTCCCCCTGCTTATAGTCCCATGTTTCTTTCTGTCTAGATTCCTGGGAATAAATCCATGATTATTTTCTAGTCTGACAGTATAATGTGCGGTTTAGGGGTTTGGAAAGTTTATTGTATTGATGCATTTTTACATTTTCCCTGATAAGAAATCCCCAAAGAGGCATGTGTCTAACCCATTACCAAACAATAACAACATTTAACCACTTTGTTGCAGATGACTCTTGAAAACATGGTGGGAAAAGGAAAAATTGCTCCTTATGAGCAATTTTTCCTCCTCCCACAATGTTTTCTGCCCTATCAGAAGATTATTTTCCAATTTCATCACATTTTGAACTGTCTTCTGCAATCTCTTTCAATTTGGGACTGTCGAAACTTTTGTGTTTAGTAAAGGGCTAAATCTATGTACCAGGAGCTCAGGCCACAAAGTTATTTTTCTGTGCTAACTTTGATACCCCATTTGACAGTTTATGCTGGGATTCAAACCCACTCAGAGAAGGGCCTATATAGAGTCAAAGACTCTGAACACAATGCCAGCATTACCCAGTGTTTTAATAAAAAGTATGCAATCTCTGAAACGGGAATTTGTGACTCAGACTCTAGTCCAATTTAAAGGCAACAGCAGGCAACATAATTTGTTCGAAAAAAGAATCATATTGGGAAGAAACCATTATGACAAATGGGTAAATTGCTCCATTTAAGATATTTATCCTTTTGTTATCTTAAATTTCAAAAGAAAATATTCTCAAACTAATTAATATAATTATTTTCAATCCCTTAGCCTATTGAGGCATTTACTGCTGAATTAGGCTTTAGAAACCGCTGCTCTTTGTGAGTGATGTCTCCTTTTGTCACAATAGTTTCTAACCAACATAATGAACAATTTTGTCCCTTTAATGATTTGTCATCTGGTTTTGAGTCATTAATAAATGGTTATAAATTGGGTTAACCCTTCGAATGATGGGTCATTTTCTAAAAATAATGTTTTGTGTCTCAAAGTAGCAAACAGGTAAGATCACAGGCCAACTACCAATATACTTGGCGGCTGGCTTGAATCAAACCTGTTTGCATTAAAATGAAGTCAGTTCCAGTACTACAAGTGTTAAGATTCTTACCACTCTGCAAACTACAAAGGTTTCAATTGATTATGATGATAAGCATTTTAAGTAAGCCTCTTTTTCATAGGAAAATTAATTATTTTATCTATGATTAAGTCTAATTTTACAACCACAATTCAAAAAGGCCATCTGGTTCAAAATACAGAAAACAGTTGTTTCTGGTTCATTACTTGTATTGGAGTTCTCTATGATACAAGCTGAAGAGCGTACTTCTATTATAATGACTCCTAGTCATATCTCCCCATGAAATATTACCTATCGCTAGACAATAGTGAGCGAATTAATGCACACTGCTGCTTTTGTACAATGATTATAGATTTTGGATGGTGGGACTATCCCTGTGAATATGAGTAGTGGCATGGGGAAATTTGTGAGTATTTCTATTGTGTGTGAGTTTTTTATTGGATTTTAGAGTTGGAAAATAAAGGTCCAGGAAGTATATCTCTCTTCTTGTTTTAACTCATTTACCCATATCCTTATATGGGTTTTTGGAATATATTTTTTACACTTAATATAAAGAATAGATTAATTATATGAAAACTACTGAGACACACAAATTTCATCTGTAATTACTGTGTAATTTGTTGTTGGTAGAAAAATCAAATAGAACCACAAGACGATATTAAGCTTAATTCAAATTTTATGCAATCGATCTTTAATTATGGCAAATGGAGAAAACACCATTATATGCATTTTTGGACTTAACATTTCTTTTCACAGATTAATTTTGCATGAAGTTAACCATTAAAACATTTCTTGAATTACCAATACATAAGTGGCAGTATCTTTAGAAACAAACATCAAGTTGATTTTCCAAACATTTGTCTGTGCATGTGTTTGTCTTATTTCTCCTATGCAAAATGATTGCAATTATCAAGATGGAGTGTTTTATATCAGAGCACTGAAAGTTATAGAAGATTGCTCCTCTAACCTTAATGAAAACAAAGGTATACTAAACAATGTTAGAATAAAGAAATAAGAAATGACATAATGTTTAGGTAACATGGTTTGTTTAAATTAGCTGATGTAAATTGATGTTAGTTATGAAATAGGCATTCAAAGGGGCTTGCTCACAGATAAGAGGAAATTTGAAAGTTTTAGATTAATTTCTTGAAAATTTCTCAACAGCTGTACTGTCATGTGATATGCACTGTAGATAAGTCATTTGAAGCAAAATTAGATTGTTTTTAATTCTGTTTATACAGTAAATGCATGAACATGTGTCTTAATCCAAAAGCATGAAATTGCTTTAAGATCAACCGCATACAGACTCTACATGATACTTAGATGAATTGTCTATTCCTTAATTGATTATGCTTTTGATAGCCACTTTTAATTGTGAATTAAACAACAATACAAAAACTGTATTGTTTCAATGACATTTTATTTTGTCTTTCAAATTTTCACTTCTGTGAACAATTACCTTTAAAGAAGCAATTAAGAAGTTTGTGAGGCAATATGCTATCATCTGGACCTTTCCTTTATGCAAATGTGCTTGCATACAATTTTCACTCAGAAAGAAATTTCCATTTTCAAAACCAAAACCATTGAACTTATTTCTTACAGTGTTAGAATGAGCAAGATGATATTAAAAGTTTTCAGTAGCAGTTCAATAAAGAAAAATATATAAATACCAAACAAGCAAGTATTTGAACTGCATCTGTTAAAGACAGCACTAAAATAATGACTTTTTTGCCAACTATCTGTGGAAGATGGGGTTAATTGAGGATTGGTAATTTTTAAGTAAGAAGTTCTTGAGTAAGAAACTGATTCAGCACCCAGACACATGTTATAATATAACATTCCTGTAAATGATCTTAAAAGATATCAATAAAGGAATTTGCCTATTCTGAGTAAATTCCCATTTTTTTTACAATTTCATTCAACAATGCATATCGAGGGTTCAATCCAAGACGATAGTAAGTGCTTCATAAACATGAAGCACTTACTATAGTCTTGCACTGAACCGTCGATAAGCACCTTCATAAGTTTACTTTGAAACTGTTTTTCACAAGCTGTAAAGTTTTTCCCAAAGGCATGTTGTGCATTACAGGTAAAGGGTTGGTGTTAATTGGTTAACCATTATTGTCTACTTGAAATGCAGTGAAATGCATCACTCACGACCCTACCTAGTGCACTATGGCATTTACCTTTAAAGTAAAGGTTCTTGTTCACAGATTAGAAAATTCGAAAAAATCTCAATGGCAATGTGACATAATTGCTTTTGGATTAGAATACATTTTAATTTACTGTACACACACTTTAATCCTTTTCCAAACACCAAATTTTCAACTGTCCCAAGTTTAAAGAGTTTGCAGACGACATTTCAAAATGTGATGAAATTGAAAATGAATCTGCTGATAGAGTGGAAAAGGAGAAACTGCTCATTACGAGCAATTTGTCCTTTTCCTACAGTGTTTTCCGAAACCATCTGCAACAAAGTGCAAAAATGTAGTTATTATTTGGTAAAGCGTTAAAGAATTATAAATATTCTAATTTGCTTCAAATGGCTATCCTTCTTTGCATATCACATGTCACGAAAAGCTGGCTAGAAAACATTACCTTGGGTTTTGGTGCAATGCTATACAAAAGCTTTTCATAAAAATGAAGGTCCTACTAAAGTCTTGCATTGAACCTGAGTACTCTATTGATAAGTCAATAGGGATACTATACTCTGAGTGTTATGGAATCAAAGGTTGGTTTTGCATTGATATGCCAATATGACATCATTTAATTTATTCATGAAGGAATTGCAAGTTCAGTTTAATCATTAATTAGTACATTTCATACAAATGAAGGACTTACTTTAGTCTTGCAATAAATCTGAGTACTCTATAAATCAACTGTGAGACTATATTATGAGTGTTATTGAGTTAAAGTTGGATCTTGCTTTGAGATGCCAGTATGACATGAAGTGGTAACAAGTTCAGTTTAATGGTTCATTAGTGCTGCCTAATCCAGTGCTTCCTGGAGCCTGGACTCATTAGACATAAGCCCCTTGCAAAAGATTCAATAACTTATATATGAAACTTCATGACCATTGAATGTTCATTCAATTATGTACACAAAGCTGTTCTTAACTTGTTCATGAATTTCAAGAACATTTTCATGAACATCAAGCTCATGTTCACGAATGTATCCATGAACCTGTATTTGGTATTCATGAACCTGTTCTCAAATTTCATGAAAAAGGTCATGAATGTTCATGAATGACTATTAAACATTTTATGAAGTTATTGAAAAGGTTCTTGAATCTTTTGCAGGGGTGTCATCACCTTTGTTCCAAATGGCAGCAGTTTGTTTTGCCTCGCCAATGAAAGAACTAGTAGTTTTCAAATGAAATTTGAATTTACCTGGATGTTTTTCTTTCAATTTGAGGGCCTCCTTTGCCTGGTAGTTTAAGTATTAAACATGAAAGCATATAGCTTCTTCCTTTTTCAGTTCAAATTACAGAGAGGTAGGTAGCCTCCTGGGTAACTAAAAGAATACCAATGGTTCTACCTGTCTTGACCTGGGTTGTTAAGTTTTAGATCATGTCCATCATTGATGAGTTGGGAAATGCAATATATATGAAAATGGTTCACTCAATGGGAGACCCAAGTTAACAAATAAACACTTTGAGACTTCTCACCATTCAAATACAGGGGACTTTTACATTTTACACTTTTACACTCTTGTTGCTTTTGTATCATGGGAATTGTTTATGAGGGAAAAGACGCTAGATTTTTTTTCCACCAATAGCTTTAAAAGCATAAGATCTACTCCTTATCATCGCTTCCTAAGTTCCTAGGCATATCAGACTTTTCATCTTAGAAAATATCTCATGTAACTTATTTTACAGTAGTCATTGGGCATTTGGCAGAGATACATGAAACATTTTATGTCAAGAGGCTTTCACGAAGAAGAGACAAAGGAGATTTTTCTGTAGAAATAGAAAACCAAGAACCACAATAAATTCTGTCATTGCTTGAGAGTGTAGGTGTGAGAGCATTTGGTGTAAATGGCCTGTAAACTGTCAGCAATTTAACTTGTGACATTAATAACATTTATCTCTCATAAAAATGAAGTCAATTTTCAATAAAGTATGTCATACAATTATAACATTATTGTTTGGGTGGTAGTCTGTTTTAATATCCAAATAATTATGATAATCATGTAAAGACAGCAGTTTCATGATGCTTTTTGATGGTGTGATGGTTCTTCAGACCCAGATTCAACACCTTATACATGAGCTTCATGAACATTCATAGATGTTAATTGGCCGTTCATGAATGTTAAATGGCTGTTCATGAAATTGAAAAAAAAAACCAGGGTCATGAACATACAGTACAGGTTCACGAATACATTCATGTATATATTCTTTATGTTCAAAAACATGCTATCGACATTCATGAACAAGTTAAGAAGATCTTTGTGTTCATGAATGGCCATGTAACGTTCATGAAGTTCAAGAATAAGTTCTTGAATATTTTGCAGGGCATGCCTTCAGTCAAGCCACACAATGAAATGTTTTCTATGAAGGCCTCTACAATTCGTCAAACATTCAGGCTGTAGGACATATAGCCCTAAGAATGCTGTGTAATTTTCCAAAAATAGATTTCTGTGTCGTCCGCTTTCCAAAACCTAAATATCTGCTTAGTTTTGATTAGGAAAGATACTCAGTAGCAAACAGGTTAGATCACACGCATTCGCCAATTTACTTGGCGGCTGGCCTGGATCTAACCTGTTTTCATAAGCATGCAGTCTATTTTCCAGCACTATACGGGTTAAATATCTTTAGTTGTGGGGTGAGGGCTGGGAGTCATCAGAAAAACTCAAGCTTTCAAGACTAATTTAGACGACAAATGAGCTACCGATAATTACTTGGCATGCATGAGACCTCAAGAAAGACTTACAATTATGAACTGCCATCCTAACCCTTTAATAGTAACATATCTCCTCCTGTATGTTCTAGGCTTAAACCTTACCTTAACCCATTCCCTTATAATGGAAATTTGTGACTATTCAATTTACCATGCAAAAGATTCAAGAATTTATCCATGAACTTCATGAACATTTATGAATCTTAAATGGCAATTCATGAACTTACCAGATTACACTGTATTCAGTTTTACTAAAAACTATCAATAGTACCCTACTTTGTTGTTACCAATTAGAATTGTCTCAACGAGAAATTTAAAGTAGAATAATCTGTCAATAAGAATTAAGTCCCTTCTGTCATTGGGTTACTTGTGTTTCCTGACAAATCTCAATCTATGCAGGAACAATTTTGCATTGAACCGTAGAGTTCCAGAAGCCGACCGAGGTTAACAGAGAAGACCAAAATAATCCGATAACAGAATGAGTTCCAAAATGGTGAAATACGGTTATTCTACCTTAAGGAAGAAATTAATTGAGAGAAATATATCTTTTATCTGGACATAATGCAGTAAGACTTTTATAACATTCATTCTCTCTCTCTTTTCAGGGTCACCAAAGAACAACATAAAACCAAAATTACAACAGAAGGATGGAGTGTTGTAGAACCAAAGTTTTTACGAAATTCACATATTTAACTATCATCATCAGTGTCTTATTCGTCAAATATGTGCGGACAGAGGAACTCAAGTCGTGGACATTCAACATTCCAGGAGTTTCGTTCGTGTCTTTTTCACCTGTCTACTCAAATACACAAAATCAGCACATCGCCTTACAGTTCCGGACTCGAAACCCCAATGGGTTGATATTCTGTCACTATTTAAAGGATTTAGACATTAGTGAACTTGAGCGAATAAATTATAAGTTGTGTGGTGAGCTTCAGCAAGGGATTTTTGTGTTAAATTACAGACTGATGCAATATCAAGAAGATGGATTAACTGTGGGTAGAGGTAAGTGTACAATTATAGAATAAGTCACAGTCTTACGAAGGTCTGTGAGACAATCATGTATGATGGTCTGCAGTATGCTTAAAATTGCTACCACAATCTTTGAGAGACACACGTAAAATGAACTTGTATGATCACCTGTCACAATAACATAGGCTTTAAAATTTACATATTTTTTCTCTGTGAAAACATGCCTCGAGGGTGTAAATGCTCGGATATCTGTTTTCAACAGTATTTTAGTTATAGCAGAGTAGTCAGTGTTCCAATCCATTCTCCAGGTTTTTTCCACAACAGAAAAGCATGATATTTCTTCCTAGCCACAACCAGTTTTTCCACAAAGACACATTTATCAGTATTTAAATGGAAAGGTGTCTAAAATATCACAAGGGACAAGGTGAACATATTTGAAAATCAAAGTTTGTAAACACTCCTTGTATCACAAACATTATCGAGGGTTCAACGCAAGACTATAGTAAGTGATTCACTTACTATAGTATTGCACTGAACCATCGTTATGCAAAATTCCTAACCAAATGGATGAGATGAATATGTATCAATTTGATGATTACTGTGGTGAGGCTGAACACCCAAGATGCAATGTCATAAAACCCCTTAACTCATTACCAAACAATAAAGACATATGGCGATATTTCGTCCAATTTTGAGCTGTTGTCTGCAAATTCTTTTGATTTTGGACAGTCGAAAACTTTGGCGTTTGTTAAAGGGTTGGTGTTTTACTCTGTATTACCTCACTTAACACGCTGGCCTGTGATCTACCCTGTTTTCTACTCTAAGCATCTTTCCTCAACAAAATTAAGCATATACTCAAGGTTTTGGAAAGCAGAGGACACAAAAATCTATTTTTAGAAAAATACCCAGTATCTAGAATAGGATCTTACAAATGCTATTTGTGGATGCTACCAACTTAGACTCATCCCAAATCCCAAATTATAGAGACTTCATTGTAAGGTTAATTGGGTACCAATTGCTGGTTTTCTAGGGCTAATGTATTATGTCAAGGAATAAATGATGCCTTCATTAGTTCAGCCTTCGGTCTGACCATGTCTGCTGAACTCTCCAACTGGGTAACCCTAATTTGGCTTTGGAGATACACAAACACCCAGTCAGCTTTTGTATAAATCTAGCCACGGTATTTTGTGCTCTTTATATAGTACTTGAGTTACAACAAATGGTACTGCAAATTTTGAAATTAAGGGCAATATCAATGTTTCTGTGCCAGACTATAGTAAGTGCTTTACATTTGTGCAATACTTGTATTTGTCTTGCATACAGGCTTTGATGTCTTTAATGTGGGGGAAAAAGATTACTTTAGTTAATTTTACTATCTTTAACCTGTCATTATGTCCTGCCTCCAATATTGACCACTTTCTTTAAAATACATGATCAATGAATGGGTTTAACAATACGGCCATGAGAAGTAATGAGATCCGTTACGAAAGGAAGCAATTCTTATCGTAAAATTTAGATATTTGATGGAAAACATAAAAAAGAATCTCAGTCTCATGGGTTGTAGGTTTGAAGTATATATACTGTTGATGTAAATCTTGAAGGTTTTCTTTAATCCAAAGTTGTCACATTTTACATAGTATTTGATTTTTATTAGGGAGGTAGAATGAAAAGTGAACACTAAAAGATTCAAGATCAAATTCACTGATTTCATGAATGTTAAATGGTCGTTAATGAACACAGAACTTTTTCATGAATTTCAAGAACATGTTCATGAACATCAAGTTCAAGATCATGTCTACTTTCTTGAACCTGCTTTAAATGATCATGAACATGATCTAGAATTTCATGATCAAGTTAAACAGCTTCATGCCAATGAATGGCTATTTTACAATTGTGAGAGTCATGAAGTCCATGAATAAGTTCATGAATCTTTGGCAGGGGGAGAGAACTTTTTTTACATACAATTTAGAAATAGATAGTTTAAAGACGGACAAGATCTGGCATCTGAGTAACCTCCATTGATGAATAAATAGACATGCCACAAATGAGAAATTGCTTGTCAAGAAAAAATTCTCCCTTTGTCATGATATACATATTGCCAATTGATTTATCGTTGAAGCAGTTAAATACATTGGTATGATTTAATCTGTGAACTTCTTAATAAAGCTGCAAAGTTCATCACACCTGGAGCCTTAGTAATTAAACCCTTAAAGTGCTGGAATGACTTCATGCTTAGGCAAACAGGTTTGATCAAGGCCAGCCGCCAAATAAATTGGCGGCTGGCTTGGATCTAACCTGTTTGCTACTCTGAACATCTTTTTTCATCAAAATCAAACAGATATATTTAAGGTGTAAGAAAGCAGAGGACACAAAAATCTATTTTCAGAAAATTACCAAGCATTCTAAGGGTTAAAAACAAATTAATGCTCTGAGTTGCAATTGATGCAGTAAGGTTATGGCAGATGGTTTCATCATAGTATGCCTGACAAAAGTATATTCAGTTTGTACGGAGGATGATGTTAGTCTTGCTAGAGTGCAGGAAAAACCAATGTGTTAATGGAACAGATGACATATTGTTGGAACATGTCATCCATTATGTCTTTTTTCTTATCATGAATAGGCACAGTCTACCTTTTCTGTGATTTGCCCAGGGTTTTCAAAATGTCAGGGCATTGTCATGGCATTTAGATTGTTGTCTAAACTAAATTGCATGATTCAGAGGTCAAGGTAAAGGTAACTTCTTTAATGCTTTTCTAAACAATATTCTGTGGCACCCATTAGAATTGTCTGTAAAAGACCACAGTTATGAGTACCCACAAGATAGGTTTAATCAAATAGTTTCTGAAATTCTTTATGTTAATCATCCTGAAATACCTTCCCCCTAGGCTAGAACGCTATTGATTTGATACCTTTGTTTTCATTCAGAGTATTTGTTGCAATGCTGGATGCTGCTTCTTTGTAACATATCCTTTGATTGGCTGTGATTCTAATGCTATTGTAATATTAAAGAGAAGCTCTCGTCCTGCTTCTGGTAGACAGAGTAGAATGATAAAGAATTGTAAAATAGTTTAACGGATCAATGGTATTTTCTTTGGAGATCTGGATTGGTTTCTGAAGAACTTTCCAAGCCTATCAGTATCTCTTTCCTTACCCTTTCCCGTCTAGGCTGGCCTTATCTAATGAACAAGTCTTTACCCGTTCATAATGATTTGCAGCAGATAATAATTTCAAATGAAAGACTTCATAGATGTGGGATCATAGTGAGCTAAGAAGAATTTGCTCATGATGAATAGACTTTCCTTTTTAAACAATCTTTCAGATTACAGGTTGCTAAATAGATGTTTAAAGGTAGTTGACTATATCATAGAGAAACTATTTGATTGCTTAAAAAGGAAAATCTCATGAGTTGTAAAATATCTAAATAAGAAAATGCAATTTGCTCATGATAATGATATTCTTGATTAGACATTTCATCATATATCAGCTCCAAGCAGGACCAGTCTTGCGACCTTTCATTAATCCACATTCTGTATGAGTACTGGTTATGTATGGAAGTCACAGAATCGAGAGTGATAAATCTAAGTTGTAAGAACTTGTTTCACAATCAATGTAAAACAAATAAGTTTAATAATGAAATGTCAGCTCTATATTCATTGGTATGCTTTCTTTTAAGTTATTCACCTACGCTATGGGTATTCACCTAACCTAATCTGGAAGTTGTGTGGTAGGGAAAGTGTTAAAACAATGGCAGTAACCAACAAAAACAGAACATTTCAGCACAATACTCATATGACGCAGGCTTTGCCATCATGTTTGCTAGAATCATTATTTTAGAAAGAGAATTTCTGTTGTTACTCAAGACAAATATTTGGATGTTGTTTCCGTACATCTGCTTTTGTTCCTTTAGTACATTCCTCTCTCATGTTTCCTGGTTCATTGTTGATGAAAGGATTCCTTACCAGAGGACTTTTTATTTCTTAGTTGAGTTTGAAAATGTTGCATTTATCAAGGTGAGCAAATGATGCAGCCAGTTCCTGCCGGTTCAAGCATATATCAATGATCTTCATGAATGTTCATGAATGTTGAATTGCCATTCATGAACACATACCTTTTTCATGAATTTCAAGAAATGTTTATGAACATCAAGTACAGGTTAATGAATATGTTCATGAACCTGTTCTTGATGTTCATGAATATGTTCTGGAAGTGCATGAAATTTTAAGATCAGCTTTGTGTTCATGAAAGGCCTTTTGATATTCATAAACATTCATGAAGTTCCTGAAAAAATCTTTAAATCTTGGGCAGGGGAGATAAGGAAGCAAACCAAGGATTTCAGTATTCCAAGCAATTCCTTTAGTAAGAGCTTTCAGGCATGGATACACAATAATTTTAGTCTACCTTGCTAATATAAAAGTCTCCTTAAACTCTTTGTTAGAATAATTTACTCTTATTGTCATTACGATTTTACCTGTACTTAGAGGTTAATATGAAACATATTTTATACTTTGGAATTGTTGTCTACTGTTGCTTTGAATTTGGACCAGCTCAAAAATATCAACTTTGGGAGCAGTTAAGTACATATCTGTCAACATCTGCATACATGTCCAAAGCCTATCTCTCTGCAAACCAATGTTTAGTTTTAAGTAAGGGTTAATTAAGTCAATTAGGGGCTCAAATCTTTCAGTATCTATAGAATCTGTAGTGCTTACTCACCTCTCCCATAGGTGACTTATAATGACATCATTACTTGTGTAAACAATAAACTAATTTATTTGAATATTAGCTCATTAACCCTTCCTCTTGGACAGAACACTTCAAATGACCTGGCTTGAGGTTACATTTATTGGAATCCTTTCTGAATTCTCAATGGTGAAATATACATGTATTCATGGTTTTGACTGAATCAAATACTTTTGCCCAATATGTTTGTTTCTAAATGTTAAACTATTACTGTTTTGACCACCTGTAACAAGTACAAGTTTAATTTGGATTTTGTTTTGTAACCCTAAACAGAAATGTTTCAAAAAGAAATATCAGAATCAAATGTACAGATATAATTTGCCCAATTTATCTAGGTCTTGGGGTCACAAGAATTTTATTAGAGTAATTATTGGACCAGTTGCTGCTTTAATGTTGTCTTAAATGTCATTTCATTTCTAATTTATGTATAGAATTTAATGTTTAGTTGATACATCAACAATTTTTATTTTGTTATAAAACTGAAAGATATTCCTCTGACAAGTATGAAATAAATGTTGGTAATCCCTATCTCATAAACCCTGCGAAAGATTCAAGAACATATTCATGAACTTCATGAACAATCATGAACATTCATGAACACAATACTGTTGTTAACTTATTCATGAATTTCAAGACCATGCTCATGAACACCAAGAACAGGTTCATGAATGTATTCATGAACCTGCACTTGATGTTCATGAACATGTCTTGAAATTTATGAAAGAGTTCTGCTTTCACAAATGACCATTTAATGCTGATGAACATTCATGAATACATCTTTGAATCTTTCACAGGGAAAAAACCTCACTTTGAAGAACCTCTTGCAAATTTTTAACGATTTGGGCAGATGTACAAACCAAGGGTTAAGATGAACACTTATAGCAACTCCTCACCTAAAGTGAAGAATTTGCTTTAGTCTTGCACTTTTGATGCAGAGGTATACGTAGAGTGGCGGCCTCTTGCACAGAGGGTCCTGGCTTCGAATCCCTGTTAGGCGAGGTAAAAATTGCTTGGACTAACCCACGCATCGGCGCGAGTACTGTTGAAGTATCCAGGAAGCAGATTCAAAAGTGATTCGCCTATGTTGTAAGAACTTGTTTCACAGTCGATGTAAAATAAATTGGTTTAAACTAACCTAGTCTTGCACCGAATCAACAGAATTTTGTGTTAATTGCACCAAGATCGCAATGCACATTTTCCAAAACAAATCGTTCAACACTCTCAATTTATATGAAATGCTTTACCAATCCTACTGTTATCAGGTCTGACATTTTGACTGGGAAAGTCTGAAAGGTCAATTATGCTAAATGAAAAGATTACTAGACTAAACATTCCTTGTTTGTACTCTTACATAACTAACCAGTCTATAAACAAGAACAATAAACGGATCAAATAATCCTTAGAATGCTGGGTAATGTCCTAAAAATAGATTTTTGTGATGTCTACTTTCCAAAACCCAAAAATCCAAAATATCTGCCCACATTTGTAATAGCTTCCTACAAATTCTGTTATCGAATGATTTTTCTCTTGGTTTGACTGCTCACTTGTCGTCTGCTTAAGAATTTAATTCTGGCAACTGTCCAACCATGAAAATGGGGCATTAACTAAGATGAATAAATCTGTTCTCTTCCAATATAGAAATGTCAAAGGATTTAGCTGAATCAACAATTTTTATCAGTTTGCGATTTCCAGACAACGGCCTTATCCAACCATCATTGGTCACTTCATTCCAAGATGTCTACAACATGTATGGGAAATTAGAGAAAATCTGTCAGACTACTAAAAATCAATGTCCTTTCATACAATTACAGAGGAAATTCTTTGAAGAAATTGCAGACTGAAAAATATTTCCTGATAAATGGTAATTTTACATCAGCTAATTTTATTTACTCTGAACTTATTCAATTAGGTTTGACATATTGTATGGGCACTGCCACTACTTTAACCCTTTCCCAAACAATCACGACATTTGACGACTATGTTGCAGACGACTTTAGAAAACATTGTGGGAAAAGGAGAAATTGCTCGTAACGAGGAATTTTTCCTCTTCCCACAAGGTTTTCTGCTTTTTCTGAAGAATATTTTTCTATTTCATCACATTTTGAAATGTCGTTTGCAAACTCTTTCAATTTGGGACAGTCGAAAATATGTTGTTTGGGAAAGGGTTAAAGTTGTATTGTGATAAATAATTTTGTTTTAGAAAGATGCTGCCTGACCATTTGGTAGAAATACGAAGATGTCGAGATGTATAACATCGTACTCAGTGGTCTAGATAAGAAGAAGTTTTGGGGTCTCTTGCACAAAATATTTCTAAAACAAATTTAAAAGTCCTATTTTGTTGGTACTTATTAGAATTGTCTTATCCAGACGATTCTAATGAGTACCAACAATATAGGGTTGAAGAAAGGAATACAGAGATTAGATAAGGTTTAGGACTCTTATCTGTACCTCTGCTTACTGATAAAAGGTGTATAGTTCCTTTTTGATACTTGATGCTGCAGTAATGTGCATGATGACTTTCTCTACCAATGATATTTAAGTTAACTCTTAAAATGCTGGGTAACTTTCTTAAAATAGATTTTTGTGTTATCTGCTTTCCAAAACCTTAAATATCTGCTTTATTTTGATGAGGAAAGATACTCAGAGTAGTAAACAGGTTAGATCACAGGCCAGCCACCAATTTACTTGGCGGCTGGCCTGGATCAAACTTGTTTGGATAATCATGAAGTCGGTTCCAGCACTTAGGGTTGAATCTATGTTATCCCAATGAAACTGAAACATTTTTGATGCTTTGTAAATTTTCCATGAGCACAAGAGATTTAGATGAGTTATAATATTATGTAAATGATAGAAGGCATAACTTTAAAACTCCTAGGAGTTACAACCATGCAGCAATACCGAAAAGAAAACTCAGTTTTCATACATTAATTGATAGTTAAGAAATAGCTTTTGGCTGCTTCATTCAATTTGGATTGTTAATGATTTATGAAATCTCATAAAAGGGAATTGATCAATAAAGTTCAATAATAAGCCCCATTTTACATCCCAAGACATATGTCTGAGCCTCATACACCACAAAGTCAGTTTGATTGATTTGTTGGTAATGCTATCCCAATAACATGGAGTGCCTTAACCTTTTACCAAACGCCTATTTTTTTACCGTCCCAAATTGAAAGAGTTTGCAGACGACATTTCAAAATGTGATGAAACTGAAAATTAATCTTCTGATGGGTAGAAAACATTGTGGGTAAACAAAAAGCAAGTTTTTTAAAGTTGTCTACAACAAACTGGTCAAATGTCGTTATTGTTTGGTAATGGGTTAAAAGATAGTCATTATATATTATTAACCTCTAGCAATTACTGCCAGTGGTCATTGGTCTTTGATATGACCTTTGCTAGGAATCAAACATCCAAGCTTCCAACATGATGTGGACATTCTACCGCTTGACCACCATGACAGTCATTATTTTAAACCCATTAATTGTCTGATAGCTCAGTGCAAAAATTAGCAAAGTCCTTCATGCTAGTGAAAAACTTAGCTTGGTTTTGCATAAGGTTTTGCATAAGGCCATCATATTATGTGCCATTAAACCAAAGGGGAAAGATTTGCAACTGTTTTGCACGTAGTCTTCAATTTCTTTTTGAGAAAGTTTTATAAACCTTTACCTATATTTAGGATCGTGCCAAAGATTGTGGTCAAAACTGCGGTTGAAAATAATTAAGCATGTAGAATTACATTATCATATTAATTCTAGCTCCAGCAATTGTGACAAAAAGAAATGATTGCTCTATATCAGAGGTTGAAAATTCCACTCACCCGCTCGCATTTGCAAGTGAACTTCGAGGTCGGATGAGCGGAAATTGGACAACGCAAGCCCTGCAGGGCGAGTGCTTTTTTCCAGTTCGGGGATAGAAATCAAGAGCTGATACTGAGAAGTGAACTTATGATATGCAAGCAGAAAGCGCTTAAAATTTGACAGACGATCATAAGAAATCTGTCAATATATAAAACCGCATTGCTAATGTAAACAACTGATGACATCACGGGCACTGTGTTTACTCGGATGCATTCGATTTGTGAAACACGGAGAATATAATACAATTCAAAACGGTCGATCAATACCTCATTTTATAGCGAAGTCGGTAGTTTTAAAAGTGAAACCTACGACACAATTATTTGGAAATTAAACTTTATATATTTCGTTTCTACTCTTAAAAAACACATGGCGAAATGGTGAAATTTATGATCGCTCTGATTCATGGTAAGTAAACTTTGGTTACCAAACAAGCAGCCCTTATATTTTCGTCTGTGCAAATGCTTTCAATTTCAGATAGATTTATAGTCATTCAAGAATTTTCTGTTCACAGTAAATGGTAGTAAGACAAGTTCATCAAAAGATGTGAAGAAATTTCAATAAATGATAAAGTTGA
Organism: Cerastoderma edule; assembly: GCA_947846245.1. Classification (NCBI taxonomy): domain Eukaryota; kingdom Metazoa; phylum Mollusca; class Bivalvia; order Cardiida; family Cardiidae; genus Cerastoderma; species Cerastoderma edule. Next base: position 8,848,643 of record OX401405.1, on the reverse strand, counting down.
CTAAACAATGTTTTAATTTCATTTCCACAATTTTATTCACATTCAATAAAACAGGCAAGGTCAGCAGAGTCATCCGGGTTTTTTATCTCCTAAAAATGCAGGGCAAGTGGCTATGGTTGCAGGGCGAGTGAATTCCATGAACCACTTGCCCTATAGGGCGAGTGGCTCTAAAAATATTTTTCAATACCTGTATATTTCTTATATATGTTCTCTGCAGAAGTGGTAAAATGAATATTTTGAAAGTCGGGGCAAAAGTGACGAACCAATTTTGTATGGACCAGGCCATCAATTTGTCATAAAGTATTTAAGTAGTCCGTTGAGACTTTAAATTTGAATTTATCACAAATGTTCCTCTGTGGAAATGTCTATTGTATTGATCTGTATTGATGAGCATCAAAATGATTCAAATCAGTTTACATTCCAGCCATTTCTATTGATTTGGTTATTATGAAGGAAAGTTTCCTTTATGCATACCTTATCCATGAGCATTGGGTCTTCCATGATGTAGAGTCATGTGTGGGCCAAAAATCATAGTGGCGGTCTTAAAACTCGGGTCTAGGGTTTGAGCCCCATCAGTACCTCTGTTTTGTTGTTTCCTTTGGCAAGATGCCCCGGAGCTCTATAGCCCTTAGAATGCTGGGTAATTTTCTCAAAATAGACATTTGTGTCATCTGCTTCCCAAAACCTTAAATATCTGATTAATATTGATGAGGAGATACCCAGAGTAGCAAACAGGTTAGATCAAAGGCTAGTCTAGTATTTGTGAAATGTTATATAACTGAAGAATTGTTTACACAGCACTAACCCCTACATTAACTAACAGAAAGTCTACCAACATGCCTGATAGTTCAATAGCATGAAAAGGGATCAGATTAGCTATAATTGACCTCCATAGTCTAGTGGTTAGAGTACAGAACTTACAATCACGGGTCCCCTACAATCACATGGCCCCTCTCTTCATGGGTTCAAATCAAGGTGATGGCATTTGGATTTTCATGAGAGATATTCTCATGGCTGACTTATTGAATGCAGTTGGTTCCAACAAGCTTGACCAGCTCTTATGGGCAATTGAGTATGGGATCTTCCTCCGTCATAAAAAAGTAACATGACTGTACTACTGTTGATGCAATATATAAACTGCTATATGAATGTGGTTAAAAATACAATGGCAAGATGCGTTTCTATCCAATATTTTATACATTCAATTTATCATGATGACAGGCAATAAAACTAAGGGTCTTGGATTTACTTTCCTTGATGATTTATCAACATCTGAATACTAAGGTAATAAAAAGTATCTTGGCTATAACTCAGTTGAAATGTGTGAAAGTGTACATTTCTCTCTATTTAAAGCTAATTTATTTCTTCATGTATTGCAGGCAAATATGGAAGTGTTTATGATATAAAATCTTTCAGGGTATTACATTTAATGAGCTGTAAGTTGGTGACCTGTATAGGGATTTCATAGAAACCCATATGACAAAAAGCATTACCAAAGAATAACGACATTTGACAAGTTTGTTGCTGACGACTCTGGAAAACATTGGGGCAATTTCTCCTTTTCCCACAATGTTTTCTGCCCTTTCAGAAAATTGTTTTTCAATTTCATCACATTTTGATATGCTGTCTGCAAACTCTTTTAACTTGGGACAGTCCAAAATTTGTTGATAACAACAGACAAGGCTGGTGGTCTCTTTGTCCCAGGAAGCTTGGCTTAGGTTGGTTTCACCTTTTATTGAAAGAAAATCTCCTGGCTTACTTGGTGATGATAAATGAAAAGTAATTGATAAAAACACTTTAACAATGTAGGCAGTTTTTACATGACTCGGTAAGATCTGTAAAGTTGATTTAGCCATCAACAACACATTAACAGTAGATTTATTGTTGATAGAAAGGGTTAACCATTTAACCAGTAACCTCATAACTACATCTGTCATCTCTACCCATCAAAATGATCAGCATCAATATGCTGAATGAATTCTTAGAGGGATATGGTGGCCTTAATGTTTTGTATTATCAAATGGCTTGAAAAGCAAACCCTCAACTTATAAATAAATTGGTAATTTCAATTATGTCTTTTTAACACACTTGTTCTGAAATGATTGTTGAATAATTGCTTATTTTTAAGTAACTGAAGGCATTTACTTATGAAAGGATAGAAAGGTGTTGCTTGTAAAAATTGAAATTCTCATAAATTTATCAAAAGATAACTTGAATTCAAAATGACACTTGCTTTTGTTTGAGAAGCTTTTGTCTGAGAAGATCATAAATCATAGCCTGTTCAAGACAATATTCAAGAGTTTAACTCCAAGAATGCTGGGTAAATTTGAAGAAATAAATTTTTGTGCCGTCTGCTTTCCAAAACCTTAAATGTCTACTAACTTTTGATGAGGAAAGATACTAAAGATACTTTGAGTAGCAAACAGGTGAAATAACAGGCCAGCTGCCAATTTACTTGTTATGTAAGAAAAAGGTGCTGTCAAAAGTAAATGACTGGACAATCTGAGCATTTGCTTTCTTCATAAGAAAATGGGAAGTGGTTGAATTATATGCCACAATGGTCAGATATGTTTTCTGAGTATGATACTTATCTATTGGTTTTGGCAGAAATGACCCTTTGTCTGCTGTTTTCTTGCCAACTGGCCATGTCTGTACCCAAGGGACATTTCTCTGATTGCGTCATATAAAAACTCACCATGATAAGCCCCTTTAGAGACAGAGTAATTCTCCAATAACTCAACTTTGATTGTATGTAATTTTTGCTGGTCCAAACTAAAAGCAATAGTGGGTAAGAACTATAGAGGTTTAATATGCCAGATAGGCTAATATCAGATAACCCATTACCAAACAATAACAACTTTTGACCAGTGTGTTGCAGACGACTCTGGAAATCATGGTGGAAAAGGGAGAAATTGCTCTTTCCCTCAATGTTTTCTGCCCTATCAGAAGATTATTTTTTCAATTTATTTTGAAATGTTGTCTGCAAACTCTTTCAATTTGGGACAGTAAAGAATTTGGCATTTGGTAAAGGGATAAGCAGCAGTTTTCCTTAAAACCTAAATAAATTAAACCCTTTTGAAAAACATACCGCCACAGTAATTCTTAGTCTTAAACCTTATATGCTGCAAATTTACTACTTACTGGAAAAGGGTTTTATCCACAAGTTAATCAACGAAACATAGCTGTGGTCATTGTACCAAGGGACCCCACCAAAAAATGATGTTGCCATGTTTATTCGAGTATTGGGTTTTTGGAGTGTTTTCTCCATTATTATGATAATTGGTTATTGTTATGAACTGTAACTGACCGAGCCCGTACCAGACTGCTATAATAATTACATCGGACAGCTGGACAAGTTTCTCTAATAAGATGTAAGAAGTTGGACATGGATCATTTCCACAGGTTGTCATAAAGCCTTGATCTCCCTTGAATCTTACCCCACCTTCAGGTGTTATCTACAGAAAAGTGGTAAATCTGGAAATCATATTGGCGAATAGATAGATCCTTTACTATGATATAAGCTATGTTTTCTGCAAATCCTCATTTGAAATAAAAAAAAAAATGATGAAAATTTACAATGGTAATGGAAATGATATTTCTGTTTGGATTATGTGATTAAACAAATATTATATCAGAACAGTTGGTTCTTAAATCTTAATAAACCACATAAGCATTTCAAAACATGTATTGAATCATTCCATCATATTTGCGAGTTGCACATCTAAGAAATGATTGCTTTTCACAATGTTTTATTCCAATTATCACCAAGAAAACATTCCTGTTTACACTGGATTGGGATGACAAGTAAAAAAAAACTCATAGTAGAGTTGTTTGAATCATTCTTTTGTGATGATTTATCCGGCCAAGCAGTTTATTCTCTGGTCAACTGCATTCTGTGATAATCCCTCTAAGCAGATTGATTTCTGATGGTTCGTTGCAAGACTTTACAATATCCTTCACATTTGGGCAGATCCACTTTAGCCTTGCATTGAATCTTCAATCTGCTTGAATCCTTTACCACAATAACGGCTTTTAACCACTTTGTTGCAGACGACTCTTGAAAACATTGTGGGAAAAGAAGAAATTGCTCGTAACGAGCAATTTCTCCTTTTCCCACAATGTTTTCTTCACTATCAGAAGCTCATAGTCCAATTTCACCACATTTTGAATTGTCATCTGCAAACTCCTTCAGTTTGGGACAGTCGAAAATTCAGCGTATGGTAAAGGGTTAGATGCATTCTGGGGTATCCCCAGTACACCTATCAAAATGCATCTTGTTATTATACCCCCCTGTGTACAATTCAGAAATGCTTTCCTTACCTCCAGTACTTTATGCTGATTTCAGGGAAAGGTTGACAGGATGGGTTAACCCATTACCAAACAATTATTTAACCAGTTTGTTGCAAATGACTCTGGAAAATATTGTGGGAAAAGGAGAAATTGCTCATAACGAGCAGTTTCTCCTTTTCCCACAATGTTTTTCTGTCCTATCAGCAGATTACTTTCCAATATCATCACATCTTGAAATGTCGTCTGCAAACTCTTTCAATTTGGGACAGTCGAAAATTTGATGTTTGGTAAAGGGTTAATGACAGCCCTGGGTGGGGGATGATCATTTAGAAACAACTCCTCACATCTGTCTGTTTCATGCTTGAATTAATCTCTTCTGCGCCAAGAATTTATTGAACGATTTTTTTTCACCCACACTACATGATTGTTGCAACAAACAGTAATATTTTTACCATATTTATTGCTCATTTTTTTCTTGGCTCTGTTACTAGTGGTGTTTTTTGAAAATTGGATATGGTGGAATTACCTGTCTTTTACATTTCTAATGAGGCGATATGAACACGCCATGGTGTCAAAACCCATTCCCTTTACAGAGAAAAGGCTAACCCTTGTTAAACTTATCAAAATATGTTGATTATTAAAGAACTTTGAAAATGGATGCTCTGAAACCTTTCCACTTTTCACCTTGTCCTTAAAGGTCATATGTACAGGTTGGGTTTATTTCATAAAATTAAAATATGAAATAAAAGAATCACATTGAAATTATTTGCAACATTTTAGCATAACGCATTACGTCATAAATCACCGTCATAGCGCACCGATTAATAAAAGTTTGTATGACTTACTTCCCTTTGCTGTGACGTCACTCGTGATCCACTGAATGCGCCATGCAAAGGGCGTGAAGAGCGATCGCTGGTTAGAATTGGTGTTTTTCTTCAAATAAACGATCCTAAAGTCATTGTTTGGATTGACAGCGCATTTTCTTTATTGAATATGATTCATTTTATAAGAATATCAATTTGAAAAAAGATAAATTAATAACTTAATACGTGAATTTGCATGGATTTGTCATTGCGTAAACCTGTTCATATGAAAGGAACGACTTGAAATTTGGACGATTTTCCTTGAAATAAATGATTCTTAAGTCATTGTTTGGATTGACAGTGAATTTTCTATACTGGATATTTTTCATATTATAAGAATATCCATTTGAAAAAAATGAATTAGAGACTTAACACGTGAATTTACAAGGATATGTCAATGCGTTCATATGAAAGGAACGGCTTGAAAGTGGGACGATTTTCCTCGAAATAGCAATCCGTAAGTCAATGTTTGGATTGACAGTGTATTTTCTTTATTGAATATGTTTCATATTATAAGAATATTCTTCTGAAAAAAAGAGTAAGTGACATTTCGCGTAAATTTGAAAGGATTTGTAAATGTTTTCATATGTAAGAATCGGCTTGAAATTTTGACGATATTTGTGAAAACAGCTATTTTTATTAATATTTGTTGAAAAAAAAACACGAGTACTTTTTCGTCAATGATCGTGTATTAGCATTAAGGTTTTAATTGAGTAGTAAACAAAGACACAGATCTGAATAAACGAATTGTCTTAAAACCATACATCGTATAACTATTGACTGTCAAATTCACCCTTCATTGTCTTATCAATACATGAAATGAAACGGGAGAAGATCATAAATTGCGAACAAACAAACCGTATTATAACCCAACTTACTTGTGATACGAAGGTTATCCTTTAACTCACATTTTCACCACACATCAACTTACTTGTGATACGAAGGTTATCCTTTAACTCACATTTTCACCACACATCCAAATTTCAAAACTAAACACTGGCACATTCAAGAGTATTTGTTAAAATCATCCGGCAACTTTCCAGTAACTTCACCCCCAGTAAGAGGTCTATGATTTCAAAATTGATTCCGATGTCGTCTTTCTAGATCAACTGTTTTGACTTAAGAATTGGTTCTTCATATTCACTTTACATTTATGTTCATTTTCTCTCGTGTAAGTAGTCTTGACATATTGAGCATTTAATTTTCGGACAGGTTTAATAATTAACAGCTAAAACAAAAAAGTCGTCATAGTTTATTTTACTAACAACCTTAAATAAACATATTTGAATTTATTTTTTATGATTTTGTAATTTAAATATCAATTTGACAAAACTTGATTTTGATGTTAAAACGTTTTTTTGTTGAATACTGATTATCATATACTTATTGAAGTGTCAAACTATTCTAATAGAAAAGACAACATGTACACTTCTTTGAATATCATAACGACAAAGTATCCGACGTAAGTCACATTGAGAGATAAATATGTACTGACACCTTATCAATCCAAACATCCTGTGAGAGTTTGGTCTTAATTGGTTATATCGTAACAATGGATTTTTTAGATAGATTTAATTGCCGCGCATTGAAAGTGTGAGATTTGCCGCTTGTTATTTCATGTCTGTTATAGCAGAACGTGTCAGACCTGTTAATTAACAACAGAGATATTTAAGAGATTAACGCCAGAGGCTATCTTTCGCCTAAACAATAAAGGGCTTGAGACTTGAAACATACTGTGCAAATGTGGCAGATTGGTGTTAATTTGCATCACGACCCTTAATCCTTGTAATGTCCGATGTTTGTTGATTGACCCTTGGTATGTGAGGTAAACTGACAATAATCAATTAAATTGTTAACAAAGAGATTATGTTAAAATGTGTAAATTATATATTAAGTGATCTTATTACTAAATTATCAATATAAATTTGTAATAATCATGTTTGAACACCTGTATTTCAGTGTGACATACGTCATTTAAACCAATATTACCAATGGCAAAAAATGAGGTTTGTGATTTAAACAATTCCGAAAAGCAGACGCTTAAGTTAAGATCGAATCCATTATCATTTGCGTTGATGAGTCCAGAGACAGTTTGCGGATATCAAATATTCATTATTTTGAATTTTCATTCAAAGACAACGGCAGATAAAAGAAACTTGCTTGTTTTAATCGGTTTGTTATCATAGCAATCAACGTACATTTTTTATTTTGTCTCATTTATGTACAATGGCAACGTTTCTACGATTATGTTAAAACATAAAACAAGTTTTGCAAATAAGAACAAGATGCATTTAAGCGTTTAAAACCCAAAGACATGGCAATACAATAACTTATGATGTTGGATGAAATTAACATATTCTTGCAACCCTTTGAATTCTTACGTAATCTAATCGTAAAGCAGCCTAATTAAGTATTCCTGACTAAGTATGTAGCATAGTTAATCTGTTCCAAACAAAACTAGCTTGGCGAGTAAGAGAGTCATTCAAGGAAATTAACTTTCAAAAAAGGTGTAATCAACGTGATTTATCCTTTTCTTGAATTTATCTACATTTGTAACACAGTGCAAATTCTATATAAAGATCTAACAAGACTACACGAGGCTCTAACACCCCAAACTAACAGTCAGGAATTGTTTTAATCACGAACATCAATTCAGGGAAATATAACGGTTACTCAATAAGTAGAATGAATTTGAAGCGTCTTCACCTGTATAAATTACTTTGAATTGAGTCCGATCATTTAAAGATCAATATAATCAATTCTCTGAAAACGCCTAACAATGCGTAAACTTGCCGTCTTCGAAGTGAAAGTAACACAGCCTACTGTACTTGTTTGGGGAATATATCTTTTGCTTATTTGTAAAGTAAACACGGTCCAGTTTACTTATCGAAACTTTTTGCAGCTTTAATGTTCGTCGGAAAACGGGAGAAACTCACATCCCTGCTACCAAAAGCAGAATAACACCAGAAGACCTGTCAAAATACCATATTCAATATCCAATTTACGTTTCCCAAAACATAATTCAACACTTAAAATGTCCGAAATTTGTGCAAAAACACCGTCGTTACTGAGAACTAGATTCTTCTTACTGATAGTTCATATGACTTTGAAGCACAAATGACGTCACAACAAGGGAGATAAGTCATTCACAAAAATCGATAAAGGTGAATAAAAGTAGTCAAAAACAACATTTTTCGCTTCTATATGAGAAAAAAATCATTACCTCCGTCATAACGAAACCATAACCTTATTCAAAAACCATAATTAAAGAAAATTTTGTTTATCGGGAAATATGACCTTTAAACCAATCAAGAAATGTACTGCAGACACGATTCAGAATAATTGTTAAAAAAGTGATCTCCTTACTTGATTGTCCGAACGCATTAACTGTCATGAGAAGCCTCTATACCATTGTGATAGAAGGGAAGCTAAGTGTGTCTTTTCTCAATAATTTTATTAAACAATATATGACCAACAAAATAATGTCTTTTTTCAATTTTTGTATTCTCTTTGTCTGGTATTGGTTTCAATCTTAGTGTTTAAAAAGCTAAAATTTGTGCTTTTGGATATACCTATGATGAGGGCTAGCTGGTGACAAGCATTATACCTGTGTTCTATTACATAATCAAATCTTTCTCTTTTTCAGCCTTACACGATAACCAATGGCATGATCTTGATGTCGTTTTGAATTCCACATCAGGGGAGTTAACTGTCCGTTTGGACAAGGCTAGTAGAGTTGCCTCCCTTAATTCATATACCCGTCAGAACATCACTTCATTGTTGGACTGGGCCCAGCATTCATCAGCCATGTATTTTGGGGGTAAGTATGAAAATGAACAGAATGCAAAACAGTATTTTGATTTGTACATAATTCAGCATCATAAACACATGGTTTGCAAAGTAAACAAATTACATCGGAAATGAGAAAACATGTGTATAGTTACAATTCATGCAGATGATTAAGAAATAATAATCAAATATATTATAACTGATTCTTTCTTTCATGTATTTAACAAGCCTAAACTTTGTGTATTTTTTGTACATTGATTTCATTAGTTTAAAAAGTTTTAATGTAGTTGGTTTCTGTTGTGTTAATATTAGGGAAGTGAGTTTCATCATGTCCTTGGGGGAAAAAAAATGGTACAAGCAATTTGTAGATTCATTCAGTTCATAAATTAGCATATAAAATACTTCTTAGCGTATAATAAAAATGATGGCATTGCTAGTTTTGAGCAGTTTCTCCTAATATTATATTAATATCAATAATTATATTATATATATTGATAATTTATTTCATGTTTTATTGTATAATTGTGTTTTTATGATTTTCTGAAATTGAGAAATTGGGTTACACAGAGGAATAAGACCTTGTTATGTACCACAACACATTCCTCCATATGAAAATTGGGGACTGCCCCTCATTTAAGCAAATGCACATGACATTATCCACATGAAATACATTTTAGGATTTGGGCTAATAACCATTGCGAAAGAAGAATAGGTTACTGGAGCATCTTTCCCTTTTTGTAATAGAAATTTCATAAGTCTTTAATTACTGATGTGTGAAACTGAGGTATTATGAAGTAATATGTTACCGCAGGTATTTCAATGAATACATTTAACTCTTATAGTGCTGGAACTGCCTTCATGCTTATGCAAACAGGTTGGATCCAGGTTGTAAGTAAGTAAGTATATTGGCGGCTGGCCTGTGATCTAACCTGTTTGCTGCTCTGAGTATCTTTCCTCACCCAAATTTAGCAAATACTTAAGGTTTTCCAAAGCAGATGACACAAAAATCTATTTTTAGAAAAATCACCCAGCATTCTAAGGGTTTACCAAGCGCTTATTGACATCCCATTACAGGTACTGACCCTGACACTTTATTTTCCGAACTTCATCCACATTTCATCGGGTGCATGAGTGATATACAATTTGAGAACAAATACGGGAACTTCGTCCCCATAACTGTTACCATGTTGGACGGTGTGACGGAGGGATGTGTTGACAAATGTTCGGATAATCCGTGTCACCATGGTGGAAGCTGTATCAACGGCTACTCAGACGGCATCTGTGATTGCTTCAGTACGGATTACCAGGGAAAATTCTGCTCCGAGTTGGGTAAGAAATAGTAAAAAATAGATAAATCAAGGGATTCAGTGCAAAACTTTAGTAAGTGCTTCATAAACATGAAACACTTACTTTAGTATTTCATTGAACCTTCAATATTAATGAAGTTTTTACTATATAGTCTTGCACTGCATCCTCAATCTGATTTATTATTCTCTTATATGTTTACCAATTACCAAACAAGAAAGACATTTGAACAGTTGGTTGCAGAAGACTCTGGAAAACATTGTGAGAAAAAGAGAAATTGCTCATAACGAGCATCTCCTTTACTTTTGTGATGTTACTTTAGTCTTGTATTGAATACTCGTACTGCGGATGTCAGAGAGCAAACCTTACAACTTCTTATAAATAATAAATTTTTCATCAAAGCACTGAAAGGGGTAAATGATCATTTTCGAAAATTTTTAATAAAAACAGGTTTTAAGTATTTTTAACAGAAAGATAATAATATTGATTGTTCATTTAGTGACGAAGATTGTTAAAGACACCTTTTTTATCATTCTAAACTCACAGAAAATAATCTGTGAGATTGTACCTATAACCCATTACCAATTAAACAACGACACTTGACCAGTATATTGCAGACATCTCTGGAAAACATTGTGGGAAAAGGAGAAATTGCTTTTAACAAGCAATTTCTCCTTTTCCCACAATGTTTTCCGCCCTATCATAAGATTACTTTCCAATTTCATCACATTTTGAAATGTCGTCTGCAAACCCTTTTAATTTGGGACAGTCGGAAATTTGGCGTTTGGGAAAGGATGTAAGGAAATGTTTACTTTTGTTAATTCCAGGTCCAACAACGGTTACGTTACGCGGCTATGAATGGTTAACATACTTTATGTACATGGATGATGAAAATATTCCCACAAAATATACAAGATTTAGCCTGGAATTCAAGGTAAGGTCTGTTTGAATCAGGATGTTGATCATGAGTTGGATGTCCTTGCAATTCAACAATCTATCATGAGTAAACAAACGAAAGACAGTGGTCTTGGGGTAGAGGGTTGGCCTAGGGTCATGGGTTGGAATCCATGGGTTGGAATCCAGTGAGTAGTGGGATCTGCCTGGCCACCATTCATTAGATAATGATAAATCTAAGCTGTAAGAACTTGTTTCACAATTAATGTAAAATAAATATGTTTAAACTAAATAAACATAGGACGTATTTGGTGAAAGGCAGGATCAGTAATTACTACAACTTATCAGATGATCAATTCATGGCTTCAATGCAAGACTTAAGCAAGTATTTCACATTTGTGAAAAATAACTTGCTTTAGTCTTGCATCAATTCCATGAATTGAAAACATTATATGGAGAATCTTTGTACTCTATTTTAGTAAATTTGCCTATCATCACAATGATTATAGCAGGAATTTGTTAGTAATGTGGTGGTTCAATATGTTCTGCAAATGTGGTGGTTCAATATGTTCTGCAACAAAGAAGGAGCTCATAAGAAATTGCAGAAAGCGTTGCTGGGAAAATACACATACTGACATCTGACTATCTTTTAATGGTGTTTAAGTTTGCATTGCTATCTTCCAGAGATGTTAAAATTGGTCAGACATTGTTCAAATGAAGTAAGTTATAAAAGGACAATGATGTCTAAAGGCATCATTCAAAATCATTTTGAAAAAATTATTGCTATTGATGAACCAATTCTTTCTCTGTCTAATTTTTTTTTTGATATAGAATCAATTAAGCTTTTTTATGCTGTATCCCTGCAAAATAGTTTTGAAATAGGTATGCATGAAATGGTGCCTATACTTTGTAATTATTTCAAACAGTATTGCGTATCTTTCATTGGTTCCAAGTTTTGATGCAGCTTTCTTATTTATACTAGACGAGTCGCGGATCTGGGGTTCTATTCTATGCTGTGGGAGGCACCCCCTTCCACAGTCACCTGACTGCCTCTGTACACAACGGAACGATTAAAGTGTCTTTTGGGTTCGGAGAAGAGGATATAGAGATAACAGCAGGAATAGATGTGGACAATTACAGGTAAATATGACCTATATTGTATTGCTCACCATCATTCACCGTCTGTTGCCCTCTATGCATGAATAATTATGACGCGGTATATTCAATACTCGCCAGTCTTTTGAACACAGTCGATAAACAATAGAGCTATACGCATTATATATCAACAGGTAAACTTAATAGCATTTAACAAATAAAGCATGTGGACAAACCATATGGTTGAACTTTACGGACGGCTTCGAGGATATTTTTTGATACTCAGTATAGCGTGTAATTTATGCTAATCAGGCAGGTCAACAGATGGTGAATGTTGGTGAAAAATAGCTACATTCCACTTGGGTTATATGAAAGTGTAATATACAATGCTGTGCTCATTTTTTCCTCATTTATATGAAATTATTAAGTGTCTTTTAAAAGAAATGTCAAGATAAATGTTAAGGTGTATATCATTATGACATCCATCTTCATTATCATCCATTGGGAGACAGGTGACGGGTCTTGGGTGGCCCAATGCTTTAGATGGTTGACTTAAATCTTGGGGTCCCGTGTTCGTGCCCCACCTTCACCTCGGTCGTGGGAGTGACCTTTGGCAAGTCACTTCAGAGCTCTAGCCTAGTACTAATGGATTCAGGAAAGCGGTTACATAACTGAAAAATTATCAATTCAGCAGTAAACACCAAAAAGAACAAAAATCAGACAACATTATCAAACAGGCTAGTCATAGAACAAACTTCCCATGATTATCCCATCATCCACTGACTTTGCATATATAAACTTTAACAAACCAATGGCAGAACATTTGAGAAATCATTGTGACAATTGAAAGAAATTGTTTGTGATAAGTCAGCTCTCCTAACCCTAGAACGATTTTGATATCATTCATCAATTATGAGTTTTTCTTGTTTTTATTTCTGTTTTGATAAGTGCTTCCAATGCTTCTCTATGCATATTAATCAGATTAAAAAAAAGGGACAAGAAACAATATGACAAAAGAAAAATACCATTGCATGAGTTACACAAGCCATTGTGTTTCCATTGTCACAGTGATTTCTAGCCAATTAACCCTTATAAGCCATTGTGTTTCCATTGTCACAGTGATTTCTAACTTATTAACCCTTGTAGTGCTGGATCCACTTCATGCTTATGCAAACAGGTAAAATCCAGACAAGCCTCCAAGTAAATTGACAGCTGACCTGTAATCTAAATTGTTTGATGCTCCGAGTATCTTTCCTCAACAAGATTAAGCTGATATTTAAGGTTTTGGAAAGTAGAAGACACAAAATCTATTTTAGAAAATAAACTAGCATTCTAAGGGTTAAGCAAAAAATATTTTTATCACTTCAAAGTTAAACCCTTACTTATGATACCTCACTTCACTGCATCATCTCCTATAGACTTTGGATACCACTTTGAAAAAAGGGATAGTTTGCTCCTTGGTAGCATTTGATCCTTTTATCACAATGGTTTGTATGCAATATTATTGAGGAGTGGCTAAAAACATTATCAAATCCTCATATGATGCAAATACAGACATGATGATCAGTACATGTGTTTAATACTCATCAACTCATAATGTTTGTCCACACACATGTTTACACACATATATATCCTATTTTAAGCCACCTTTCATTAGGCTGTACATATAATTATGTTAAGTTTTATGGTGATAAGTAAGAAATATAATGAAACTTTTAAAAAAATGACATATAGTTAACATGTATGAAAGTAAGCAGAGTTCAAAGTTCAAAAATCTATTCTCATTACATTTACATGATATTGCTTGCAATATCTACATATTATTATCACAAGCACTTTAAACAAAAAAAGAAACGCATGAATACATTCATGTATTTTGGTAATTAATGTTGCAATCTACATCATTCTTTAAGGAGAAAGGTTTGAAATAAGCAGATATTAAAAAAGTACCTTTTCAGAATACATCTGTTGAAAGCAAAAATTGATACAAAACCATAAGCAAATTCTTCTTTGTCATGGTTTTCATGTGCTTTTGTTTATATGCATTTAGTACCTTTTGATACTTAGATAATAGAATTCGATGCTGATAGTTACTTTTATCAATTCTTCCATATGGCCATCTCTGACTGGTAAAGGTGAAAGCAATGAGTGAAAATAAAATTTGGCATAAAGAAAAATACCTTTGTTCTTGCTGATATTTGGTACCGACTATTGTGACAAAAGGATTAGTTGTTCATAATCGGTCATTTTGTCACAGTGGTTTCTAAAGTCTTTTGTAGCAGATATTGAATACTGTTAGATACTTTAAATACCTTCAACTGGTTGTATAAATGAATCCTATATAATTAGTTACTTACACACAATGGAATATACTAAACAGATCAGTTTACTGAATTCCGTGATGTCAAAAATTGATCACTCATAGGGGTTGTTTGTTCTTTTGGAAGTCATTTTTTGACCGAATTACACCCATACTTGTGACAGTTGGTTTTATTGCACCGAAATCCAGTTATAATATGTCAAATCAGACAAGGGAAAAACTTAATCACATAATTTTTATGCAGTTTATTTTTAATTCTTCATGAAACATACATCATTGTTTTTGATGATTTTTGTTACTTTATTATTTGCTGACAAAATAGTCCTCATCGGTAAGATTTTTCATCATATTACTTTTTTGTTTTACCAATTCATCTTTAATTTTTTATGCATTTTGTTATACTTGTAAAATTAGATCTTATGATGAATTTTGATCCAGTCCAACTTGTGTTTAGCAACCATCCTTTGAAGCTGCCAGCCTGCCTTAAACAACCACTACAGAAAGTCCCATTGTTTGATTTAGAGTATAAATCAATTTGTGTTAAGCAACCAATCTGTCTTAAACAGCCAATTTCCTCAGTTCCATAGACTGGTCTCTTAACACAAGTTTGACTGTAGTCAATTTGGATTGTTTAGCAAAACGCTACCAAATTGCAAAGACATTTATAACACGATATTCTCATTAATGTTAAATTTCTTTGAGATAATTAAACATACAACTCACCAAAATTCTATGATATTTAGTAGAAAATATCAGCTGTAACTCTGTCTGAAAATTATCAGCTGTACCTCTGTCTTATAAGTTTGGGGCCTCCATGGCTTCATGGGTAGAAAATAGCACTTGATATCACCTCACCCCATTTTGATCAGGCTCAAATCATGGTAGTTGTGATTGGATATTGGATACAGGTTGGATCCATGGCGGCTGGCCTGTGATCTAACATGTTTACTACTCTGAGTATCTTTCCACATCAAAATTAAGCAGATATCGAAGGTTTTGGAAAGCAGATGACACAAAAATCTGTTTTAGAAAATTACCCAGCTTTCTAAGTGTTAAGCTTAGGATGTTCCATCATTGATTATGAGGTAGACATTACAATAACCTGATAAACTGATAAC
Source organism: Cerastoderma edule (assembly GCA_947846245.1). NCBI lineage: Eukaryota > Metazoa > Mollusca > Bivalvia > Cardiida > Cardiidae > Cerastoderma > Cerastoderma edule. The sequence goes on along the minus strand of OX401405.1, from coordinate 8,832,969 downwards.
ATGGTATTTAACATGAATAAACAAACACAATAAACTTTCTGATGATCTGGGCTACAATAATGTGGATTCTGTTTATTCAGAATACATGATGTCCTGGCATAGCAAGTAAATTGTACTTTATTTCTCAAAATGTGCTCTGGGTGATTATTGACATTCACTGTTGATGCCCCTTAAAATTCATTCAATCATCATTAATTGAAATGTTGTACATCTAGTTGAAATCATTACATTTACCATCAGTCCATGTCCAACAACCTTCCACCATGAGATATTTATCAAATACGATTATTGATTATATTGATAACAACACAAATTGTTACCAAAGGCATGCTTTTCTTAGATTTTAATTTGAGATTTGGTTTGTTCTTTCTTTTTAGTTTTGTAAATGGATCTACTCTTTTTTTTTATAGTATAAGATCTTGTATTTGTTTCTTGCCTGTTTAAGATTATCTACAATTGTTGACTTTGAAATTGTCAAAGCAACAAAAAAGATTTATGTTGTTGGTATCTTAGTAAAGCTTATGTGAGGATTTTCTTTGAATGCTCAACTGGTCTTAATGCAATTGCAACATAAACTTTAAAAAGCCATCATGTCACAAAGTCTAGAATTTGCTTGTTAAGAGTTGTCTTCTCTCATTTCATCCCCACTTCATGAAGAAAATGTTAGTTTCCTTATGATTGTCTTCTGCATATGCTCACAAGCAGAGGATTTACAACAACTTTCAATCAAGGACAATCAATGCAATGGACATGAGGGTGGTGGGTTCAAATCCCATTAGAAGCAAGTTCTGCCTTGCGACCTTTCATTAATCCTCAATCAATGCGAGTACTGGTTATGATCCAGGAACAAGAGTGTGATTAATCTAAGTTGTATGTTCTTGTTTCTCAATTGATATTAAAAAGAAACATTTTAAATGCTAGTTGTTTATTAAAAAAAATCTAGAAAGTCAAATAATTCTTGACAATTCATAGTATCAAGAAAACCAGTGGCATTATTTTTTTTCTCTTTCAAATATGGAAGTGGCAATGTAAGAATTCTTACCTCCCTACCTATGGTGCAAGTCCTATTCACAAACATGCAACAGGATGTTGTTGTTAATGAGCTACAAATGAGTGAATATAATAAGGATTTTGAGAGACTCGTATCACATCTTGATATATTATTACGGTGTTGGCTGTTTTAATATTTGGATGATATTGGTGTTGATTCTTTAGTTCATTTCTAAAGAGTGCCTTAGGGGAACGTGAAGTACTTATGCATGTCTTTTGAATGGGTATTGGACTTACTGTATTACTACATTTGGCTATTAGAATAAGTTGAGAGACATACACACTTCTTATACACACTCCTAGATCTGCAGTAATGTATGAATTCTTTCAGATCAGAAAAAGAAAGAAATGCAAACTTTAGATTTGTTGTGTTGTGGAGTGTTTATTAGCTATTTGATTTAGATATTTATTGTATGCTTCTCTCAATATGTTTTCTGCTACTCCTTACTACTCTTTTAAATCAAAGCGCTGATATCGCTGAATGACTAAGGTGTGTTTAAAGAATGATGATTGAGCATACAATTGAAAATTTCTTTGGGCAACATCTCGAGGAAAACAGCTGCTCCTTTTACTACAATTACTATAATTATTATTTCTGTGAACAGAGACTGAACAATAGTTCATTTTTCGAACATCTGGACATTTTACGATTTCCCATGAGGCAACAGTTAAAATAATATAGAGCAAAACAAAGCGAGAAAATCCGGACTACATTCCTAGATCCAAGAAGGTATTAGTCCGCACAGTGAAGGCGGATGTTTAATGAGTAATTGGGGTCAGACCACAGTTTGTGTATCGATAAAGTACCGCCCCTCAAAAAGTGGCATGTAAATTCAATGGACTAAGGTGCTGACAATAGTCCATAAAGGAGAATACATGAAAATTCTCAGCAACTGAAAAGCACAGATAAATGGTGATATATCATTTCTTTTTATTGGTCTATAAGCTATGATAGAATACAAAAGATAACATGGCGATTCCATCAGTTTTATATAAAACATATCTGCTGCAAAAATATATTTGCGACTAAAGATAAATGATCTTGAGCTGATTATATAAATCATTTTTTTCTATTTTTTTTTTTCAGATATGTACCGTATGTAGTTCTAAGCAAGCAAAATGCACTGTTATGATTATTTTTTTCATATAATCAATCCCCATTGACTATAAGACTCCCTGCTTTCAGCATTGTAAAGTTAATTGCATTGCAATTAGTTTTTAAATATTGTAAATTTTAGCTGTTATATATTTTGTTATATTTCTCTTTTATTTTTATTGAATTATGTTTAATGTAATCAATGTATCCAATGAATAATACCTACATCAAATCTGCGGTAGAAAACTTAATAAAAAAAAAAGAACTTTTAAGAAGAGTAAAATTGCTAATGTTCAGTCTGTTGATCAATGCATAAAAAGTAAAAGGATTAAGTGTTTTGACAAAAGTGATTCACCAATTGTCAGCATACAATGTTCTACAAAAAGAAGATGCATGTATGGAAAGGCATACAAAATGTATTGTGAATTTATTGCTCAAACAATGAATGCAGGCTTTGACAACAGTAAGATATTACAATTTAATCTAAGATAAGATTACTGCTTCATAACATGTCTTTGAAACCATGTCTTTGCAATATGTATATATTGATAATATATGTATGTCAAATGACATTGGTCCCTGTGTTTGTAACATTGTAACAGGGTACCAAACAACCCTTGCATCTTAAGTCTCTGCAGATTACGAATCTTAAGGTTATTGACAAGAAGACAAAACAGCATATAGGAGTCATTCCTCTGCAAAGAACATTGTCTTTTATCAAAAGAGTAAGAGTATTCACAGTTCAAAGACTTGTCATCTAGAGTTTTCAATATGATGAAATTTAGTATTTGATGTTTATTAATGCATTAACCTATGGGGGCTACAGAAGTAGGGTACTACTAGAAGCTATACACACATTGATCAGGTAGAGCAGCTTTATCCAGATTGCCTGTGGCACAGCTCTTAATTCTTAACCCTTAGAGTGCTGCGTAATTGTCTATAAATAGATGTTTCTGTCGTCTGCTTTCTAAAACCTTAAATATCTGGTTAATTTTGTTGAGGAAAGATATTCAGAGTAGCAAACAACTGGTTAGATCACAAGCCATCCCCCAATTTACTTGGCGGCTGGCCTGAATCTAACCTGTTTGCATAAGTCTGTTCCAGCACTATAAGAGTTAAAGCATGTAATATTCCAGTTATACCTGAGGGCTTTGTAAAGATGGAGAGGTTGGTTTAAGGGTCAAGGACACAGGTTCAGGGAAAGGTCATAAGGGTGAATAACATTCTTTTCATGAACCAAATATTTATAAGTTTCTTCTGATATTGGTTAGCATATTAAACTAGATATCATGTTACTGTTTAAAGATTGTCAGGACTTCTATGCTTGTCTTATCTTGTGGTCTCTTTCTGTTTTGAAATATACAAATTTCTAGCATTCCAGGCATTATTTTGTTTCAGGCAACATGTTTTTACATGTGTGTCAGATGTTTGATAAACATTTTCCTTTGTTTTCAATATCAGATGATGCTTCAATACTTGGTTTTTACAAAGTTTAGTTTATTATTCCGTTTCCTCAAATAAGTTTAAGGCATCTACAGCAGAATATTAAAGTGGTTGGCATGGAAATCAATTAATGATTTTGAATTTTAGATACAGAATATTGGTCTGCTGATTAATAATAAAAAATAGTTCTTTTTTGTGTGGAGTACAAGATTAAGCTAACAATCATATAAGCGCTTTTTTGTTCTGGAAATGGCAGTTTGGATCTTTTTAATTTCCATGTTGCATAAAAAAAAGGATCTATATTTTTTTCCCACTTCTTTCTTGATCTACAAACAGGCGAGTGTGAGTATGTCATAGAATTGTTCAGATGCCAGAATCGGAGCTGAATGAACATGGTGTGGCTTTTTGGGCTACATCCTAGGAAAATGCATATTTTCTTAACATAGTACCATCTTGCATTTTAACACCGTTACAGGGTTTTCATTAAGAACCGATTGCTGATAAACCATCAGTTAAAATTCCTTGTGAATCTGTTACTTCATGCAGTCATACAGTTTGATCAAAGAGGGTTGTCTGGCTGAATCCGTTAGATCACAACCTGGATCTGTTACTTCAAATCTTAATGAAAGCTATGCCATTATATGAACTGCCATGTGCTCCTATAAACCTAAAAGTTTTTCAAACAAACTGTACCAAATGAAAACCAACACAGACGCATATAACTCATGCCCATTGTAGACTATATGATATAAATTGCTAAAACAGATAAATAAGCGTTGGTCTTCCTTTGATAACATTTCCTAGCCTAGAACTGGTAGGTTATCCAGGGAACATGTACTGTATACTCAAAAATGAGTGCTGTACATTAATAGGAAGAAAAGAAAAGAAGATAACAAAAAAAAATTATGATAAAATTGTTCAGAACATTCTTTGTAAAAGGGAGCTTTGCTTACCTGACTACAATAAAGGCTTCTTCATTTCTTCATTTAAGCATATTATATTTTAGTACAATGCAGAATTAATTATTCTTTGATAGTGCCTTTATTTTAATGTATAACCATTGCTATTTTGGACCAATTTTGAAAGGTTCAAGCGGCTGTATTTTGAGGGATTGATAATAGATGTATTCATCTGTAACTCTCTGATGTAAGGTATTAGCTACATAACATTGTAGTTCAACCCATTACCAAACATTAACGACATTTGACCACTTTGTTGCAGACGACTCTAGAAAACATTGTGGGAAAAGGAGAATTTGCTCTTTAGGAGCAATTTATCCTTTTCCCACAATGTTTTCTGCCCTACCAGAAGATTATTTTCCAATTTCATCACATTTTGAAATGTCGTCGGCAAACTCTTTCAATTTGGGACAGTCGAAAATTTACTGTTTGGTAAAGGGGCATGGACTAGTTATTAATAAAAGACCAGTCTAGCCAGAGTTCCATTACCAAGAATTTATTGGAGGCAAATCAATAGTACTGTTGTCTCTTGGTATTTGGGATTAGATGGTGCAGTTTTTGAACCTGCAACCTTCTGCAAATAAGGCATAAACACTATGCAGGTTTGTCATTAATTTTTTAAGTAATATGCCAGCTGTTGGTTTGAAATGGCCAATGGAGCTAATACCCAACAAAAGATAAGGTGTTTTAACTCCTTCAATGACTGCCTTTCATTTTTTTCTTTTTTGTTGTTTAAGCTGACCAACAAGTCATTTGAAGCGGTCAAATTGGCCGTCAGCTGTTAGTAATCTAACCTTGTTTATTGCCACTTTATATTCATTTTCAGTTTTGTTTGTTTTGTCTTATTTTTAGTTCCAAACTTTCGTTTGTATATTTGAATCTATAAAGGTAACTTGATAAATAGAATAGATTATTGGTGTCTTTGAAATCGAAAAGGTATTAGGCTCAGCTTTTGAATACTGTCTGGTTTACTTTGGTTTACCAGGATATATTGCCTGATAACATTTCCAATTCTAAACACCAACCGTCTTCTTGAATGTTCAGTCTGTGTACTCATTTACCTTTGTACAAGATTCATTTGCATCTGTTGTTCATTGATGTCTGTGTCTCATGTTATAAACCTTTTGTAATTTCAACTTTGTTTATTCTGATTAATCAATATTTTCTGATGTTTGATTTTGATCAATCAGGTTCCTTAAATATGTCTATGGGTGACATTTGTGCAGTGGTAGAGTGTCAACCTCTTGTACCTAGGGTCCCGCATTGGATCCATGTTAGGCGAGGTAAAGGTTGCTCAGACTAACCCACAAAATTGGTGCAAGTACTGATTAAGTATCCAGGAAACAAGCATGAATGCTTAGAATTCCTGTAGAGTAAAAGCCAGAAGTGGTATCTTGAAACAATCAAGATATAGATCCAGACTATTGTAAAAGTGATCAAACATAAAGAAATGGGTTGATTCATCGGCCTTTTGACAATAAACTAGGTGGCTTCGAAGCATCCAAGTCAATAGCCATCAAAGTTACCAGAATTAGAAATAGCAATTTGTGTTAACCTAAACAAAAGAAAATATGCATGAGACATAGATACTCTTCTTTTGTCATATTTTTAACCCTTAGAATGCTGGGTAATTTTCTAATAATAGACTTTTGTGTTGTCTGCTTTCCAAATCCTTGAATATCTGCTTAATTTTTATGAGAAAAGAAACTCAGAGTAGCAAAGAGGTTAGATCACAGGCCAGCCGCCGATTTATGTTGCAATTGGCCTGAATCTAACCAGTTTGCATAAGCATGAAGTTGGTACCAGCACTGTAAGGGTTAAAACTCATGAATTTTAAAGATATGAAACAATATATCTATCACAAGAAATGGCATATTCCTTCTTATTTGATTCTGAAAGCATATTAATAGAATGTAAGTTTTAGAGCATTGCAATGTTCATTACATGTAGAAAATGTCACAATAATTGTTTTTTTATTGCATAATTTTGTTTTTTGCTGCATTGACTTTAAAATATGTATATCTGTATGTATGCAAGAAGAGGTTGGTTGTTTTCATTTTTAGTATACATGTTTTGTAGACAGAACTTTCATGCATTGTTTCAAAAGTGACAAGCTTAATTTTGTTATTACCGGTACATCACACATTCTCATTAGTTTTGAACTTCATGAAACGCTTATCATGTTACTGCTGTTTCCAATATTTATGAATGAAAGAAAATATAAGAAAGACTTTTTGTAGAAATTTTTGTAACATAAATTATAGGTTTTTGTTTTCATTTCATCTGTTGCAAATTTCTCTTAAACATGGAATGAAATATTTCTTCATGTTTTCATATTTCATAGATAACGTTTTTCATGCATTTGATGGTACAGTGTATACAACCAGCCTTTATAAATTATGCTTTCTATTGACTCAGACACTTTAGTTTTTATTATTCACTCTGATTGATAAAAACCTCATTATGACTGGAAGATATTAGTTTGAATTCTGGGACAGGGGAATCATGTAACCACAGGGTTTCATACTTAGGATATGCTTCAGGGGCCATGGCTATATGTAGCCATTACCCCCATAGTGTATCATAACTATGAATCCTTGTGAGGAATATCAGAATGTCTCTTAACTCTTAGAATGCTGGATAGCTCTCTAAAAATAATTGTTTGTGTCGTCAGTTTTCCCAAACCTTAAATATTTGCTTTATTTTGATGAGAAAAGATACTTGGGGTAGGAAACAGGTTAGATCACAGGCCAGCCACCAATCTTAGTGGCTGGCCTGGATCTCACCTGTTTGCATAAGCATGAATTTGGTTCCAGCACTATAAGTGGTAGAGTTGTATTGAACATTACATTAAACCACAAACAAACAAAGAAAGTTTGATTTAACTCTTTCCTAAATCCCATTTCATTTATTCAAACTCAGATTTCTCGTTTTGTAATCCTTTACTAGGTGGCACAACTTGACAATCGTCCATGACAACCAAACTGTGTATGTAATACTGGATGGGGAAACCAGCCATCAACATATACTAGGAACCATTCACCATCTCAGTCTAGATCCAAGAGTGTTTGTTGGAGGAGGGAAAAACTTTGTTGTCACGAGAGGTTAGTCGATATTTGCTGCCCATGCCAAACAGTTTCAATTTAAGTCAATTTGCTTTCTTCATAATTCAAAAGTAAAAAGATCATTTTCAAAGATTTGTTTATGTTGTCAGTTGATGCTTTATATTTGTACACATTCAAAGTTTCCACTGTTCATTATATAAGTTTTTTACATGTTAGTTTTTTGTGATGTTTTCAAGCGGGATGCAGCAGCAGAATAATTTGTTTCTGGTATAAGTATGCTTCTTAACCTATTACCAAACAATAATGACATTTGACCAGGTTGTTGCAGACGACTCTTTAAAACATTGTGGGAAAAGGAGATATTGCTCTTAATGAGCTATTTCTCCTTTTTCCACAATGTTTTCTGCCCTATCAGAATATTATTTTTCAATTTCATCACATTTATAAATGTTGTCTGCAAACTCTTAATCTGGGACAGTCGAAAATATTGCGTATGGTAAAGGATTAAGTAGACCAAATGTTCCAGTGTTAATCTTGACACTTTCACTTTTGAGGGCATCATCTGTAGCAACAAATAATGGATACAATGGGTAATTCCATATTTTTATTATGAGATAGCACAATGGTAAACTAACTTTATCCTAGATATAGAGATTGATCAAAACCTAAAGGGTTTTCTGAAAACAGATAAAGCATTTAGAATTTGATTTTTTATACCATTCCCCATAAGACATTTTTTGACTTGTTTGTATTTAGGCATCAGAAATATGAAGCCAGTGAAAACAACATCTAACTCAACTCTGAAATTGTATAGAAATAATTGTGAAAAAGGATAAATTGCTCACCAGAAGCTAACTTCTTTCACTATGGATGTTTAAGACTTATAAATGCTAAACATGCATTAATGTTAGGTATTGCCAAGTATTAGGTTAACCATTTCAATTCTTAATTTTAGACCCAATCTGTAATCAAAACCATATAATCCTTCTTATTTTCAGGTCTACAAGTGACACAGAACTTTGTTGGATGTATCAAAAATGTATACATAAATGAAGTCTCCCTTCTATATGAGTTAGCCAATAAGAATCCAGGGATTGCATACCATGGTGGCGGGTCCTCCACGCCACACTATGTTTGTGAGGAGGTTGTCAACATTCCACTCTCATTTCCGACCGCCAAGGCTAGACTCATGCTGGACACCAGTGACGAAATGAAAAAGAGTTTTGAGATTGAGTTTGATTTCAAGACGGTTCGAGATGATGCCATTTTGTTGTATGCTAGCTTGATGGACATGGATACCTCATTTGAATTCAACTTTGGATATTTGGAGGTAAAAATATGCATACAGAATTGTGGTTTTTTATATGTGTGTGGCTTTTTCAGATGCAATTTAAAGCAAACCTTAACTTTCTAGAATAGATCAGATTTACTTGGAACTTGTTCATGATAAATATTACTTTTTATCTTGTGATTGTTGGAAAGGAAAATGTTAAAACTTCATTAAAAGACTACAAGCATTTCCATTTAAAGAATATCTAAAGTTATAAATATGCCATATCTTTTTGAGATTTGTTTGTGCATTAACCTTAACATTTAAAGAATTTCATTATTCAGACCACTTTTAAAGGATTACAAATCAAGGGTTCAACGCAAGGCTATAGCAAGTGTTTCACAAACGTGAAGCACTTACTATAGTATTTCGCTGAACCCTCAAAATGGTCTTTGTGAATAACTTCAACACTTCTGTGAATCCCACATGATAAAGGTTGTGTTCTTGCTTGATATTGATATACAGTGATGTCTCGTTAATCCGAACACGCCCGTTCCCAACAAAATTTCCGGATGACCGAATCATCCGGACTAATGAAGCAGACCATGTTCTTATACACATTAAGACATAAACAGTCTGTAAGCATGTGTATACTTATAACCCTCTAGCACATGCCAAATTGTTGACCGTCCCAAATTGAAAGAGTTTGCAGACGACATTTCAAAACGTGATGAAATTCAAAAATAATCTTCTGATATGGCAGAAAACATTGTGGGAAAAGGAGAAATTGCATTTCTCCTTTACCCACAATATTTTCAAGGTTGTCTGCAACAAACTGGTCAAATAATTCCGTTCCATTCCCATTTCGTTCGGGTTGCGAGACATCCGGATAATCAGGGTTCGGATAAACGAGGCTTCACTGTATTCCCTTATACTGCAGGTGTGGATAAAAGACGGCCACCCATTCCTGAAGTTTGTTCCGGCCACTATGCATCCAGACCGCAGTCAGAATCTCAGTATATCTGTGACAGTGAATAACAACTTGTGGAATACAATGCATCTCTCATTCAACAATAGGTATTTTATTTCAACTTACTACCTCGGAATAACAAGGAAACAAACATTGCATGCATGTCAACTCCTTGTAAGATGCACAGAGGTTATATGTATGCGAATTTTTTTTTCCCTTATTCCGAGTTAGTATGTCGAAAATTATGTCCTTATTTCAAACTAGTAAGTCGAAATAACAAGACAATTATGTCCATATTTTGAGTTAGGAAGTCTAATTACAAGATAATAAAGTCGTTATTTCGAGTTAGTAAATCAAAATAATGAGATAATAAAGTTGTTATTTTGAGTTTGTAAGTCAAAATAATGAAATATCTTGTAATTTTGACTCACTTACTTTGAACAACGATAAAAAAAAAAAACGTATTCATTTCATCTCTTTGCCACCATATAAAACTTCTCATACAATACAAGTTTTTATTTTTTATATAAAACATTTTTTTTTTCAAAATATTGGCTCCAAATATCAGCAAGCAATTATGTGGTATCAGTTAACATTATAAGCAGGACTGTTGACAATTTTGAAAGTACGAAATATGCATACAAAAAACCAAAATCAGTTTGATGAAAAAAGGTCTTACTTGTCATAAAACATTACTCTTTATTTTGTAATGTTTGTTCTACCAAGGGAATAAATTTGAAAAATAGGATAAGTCCAATGCACTGTGAAACTATAAAGTCATTCATTTTTCCAGCCAAGTCAAATTGAAGGTGAATGGAGTATTGATAGGAACAGAACCCATCAAACAGCCCCTAGAAATCAACAATAAGATTGTTTTAGGATATGGTTTCAACATAAACTCTTACAAAGGTATGTACAATTGCTTTGAGTTTGTTAAAAATAACAAACAATCTCATCTAAGTTACTTATTACCAACGCCACTTTAAATATTGTGAATTTAATGTTTGTGGTTTGGAGAGGATTTACACATACGCATTTTAAGAACAAGATAAAGCTGCTTTTGTTAATACCTCTGCCCTAAATTCCTTATTTTTCATTTTTGTAATGGAGTTCTTATTAGGTTTTACCCAGAGCCATAAATAAGCCTGTATCAATCTCAAATATGGTTGTTTCTTGGCCCTGTGTTTAGTTAAACATGATACACACAAAATCACCTTCAATACTGTTCTATTCTTTGAGAATTCAAACATTTTGATATAATCTTCAATGAATACCAAGCAATGAAAGGATATGCCAAATATGCAATAATGGAAACAATGAAGATGAGTATAATTTTGTTTTGAAATGTCGACAGTATATATCTATAAGAAAGCAATTCATATATGAGTTTTATTATAAAAGACCAAGCAGGCTTTAATGCATACAACTATTAAAATCATGCCATAAAAATTTGGCAACATATCTCAAATTTACTTTCAAAGAAAGAGTATCTTTCACACATAATATGACCTAATCATTTATGTAGCTCATCCACATCGAAATAAGAAGTAATTAATCATTAATTATAGAAGTAATAATTACTTATACTGTCTTGCAGATTCTGATGGGTATGTGGGCTGTATTAGAAACTTGAAAGTCCAAAGGAAGATGTTGGACCCTCTAGACCTGATGGAGACAGAGGCTGTTTCTGATGTGATCATAGATGGATGTAACATCACAAACTATTGTCATGACAACTCCATGTGTGAGCATGGCGGAAAATGTCTGTCAGAGTGGAATGGGGTCGCCTGTGATTGTACTGCCACTTTCTACACAGGTCATGCTTGCCATTTTCGTGAGTAAATGTAATTTGATATCTAAATGCTGTTTTAACCCATTACCAAACAGTCACAACATTTGACCAGTTTGTTGCAGACGGCTCTGGAAAATATATTAGGGAAGCATGTCATTCAAGCAACCATTTTAGAATAATGAACATGGGGTAAATAAAACAGCTTTTTCATATGGGTTAAAGCTGCTTCAACACTGTTTCTGTTATATTTTGATATTCCTGGGATTGACTAGTACCAGACAAGGGCTCTTGTGAAACCTTTCTGAAAGAGCAGAAATTGCTTATTTCAACCATTTTTTGTTTGAAGTCATGTACAGTTATTATTGTTATAAGCTAATTACAAACATACCTGTGATGAACTTTATCAATCCATATATATATTTATTTTTTATTGCAGCTAGATTCGAGCATACTTGTGATAAATATAATCATACCTTATAAATGAATATTATTTATTGTAGCTAAGTACAAACAAATATTTTATTGCAGCTAGATTCAAGCATACTTGTGATAAATATAATCATACCTTATAAATGAATATTATTTATTGTAGCTAAGTACAAACAAATATTTTATTGCAGCTAGATTCAAGCATACTTGTGATAAATATAATCATACCTTATAAAAGAATGTTATTTATTGTAGCTAAGTACAAACAAATATTTTATTGCAGCTAGATTCAAGCATACTTGTGATAAATATAATCATACCTTATAAAAGAATATTATTTATTGTAGCTAAGTACAAACAAATATTTTATTGCAGCTAGATTCAAGCATACTTGTGATAAATATAATCATACCTTATAAAAGAATGTTATTTATTGTAGCTAAGTACAAACAAATATTTTATTGCAGCTAGATTCAAGCATACTTGTGATAAATATAATCATACCTTATAAATGAATATTATTTATTGTAGCTAAGAACAAATAAATATTTTATTGCAGCTAGATTCAAGCATACTTGTGATAAATATAATCATACCTTATAAAAGAATGTTATTTATTGTAGCTAAGTACAAACAAATATTTTATTGCAGCTAGATTCAAGCATACTTGTGATAAATATAATCATACCTTATAAATGAATATTATTTATTGCAGCTAAGTACAAACGTACCTGCGATGAGTATTATCAGTCTGGAATCACCGAGGATCAGATCATGTTGATCGACCTTGACGGAAGCGGACCAATGGACCCGTTATTTGTGCAGTGTGAGATGGGATACGAGTCGGGGCTTGAGTTCTTCGGGAAAACAAAAGTTGAACACAACTTCCGACCAAATACTACAGTCAGAGGGACCATGATGCAAGACAGGAAAATTTTGCTTCAATACAGGTATGTGGTCTCTGTTCATCTTGAGGTATGGGAGTTTGTTTGATAGTGTCTATGGGTACCATTTTACTAAACAACTTAGGGAAAATATTTGCATCAAATCAAAACTGAAAAATGTTGATAGAATTTTAACCCATTACCAAACAATAACGATGTTTAACCACTTTGTTGCAAACTACTCTGGAAATCACTATGGGATATGGTGAAATTGCTCATAATGATCAATTTCTCCTGTTCCCACAATGTTTTTTGCCCTACCAGAAGATTATTTTTCAATTTCATCGCATTTTGAAATATCGTCTGCAACCTCTTCCAATTTGGGACAGTCGAAAATTTTGCAAATTTTGCGTTTGTTAAAGGGTAAAAAGGACCTCAATTCAGTAATTCAGTAATCTTTTCCTATTTTATTTTGCAGAGAGCTATTCAATCATGATTTGACGTACCTGACAGCGTACTCGGGTTGGTGTGAGCAGTATATAAGATACGACTGTCGTCAGGCCCCTCTGGGACTAGGCAATATGACCTGGTTTAACTCTGCTGCTGGTGATATGGTTGAATATATAGGGACCAACAAACCAGGGTTCTGTCCTTGCTCTCTCACAGACACGTGTACGGGAAAGCGGTGTAATTGCGATAGCCGTATGTATAATCTTATATACATTATGTGATAGAAAGTCTTGATATGCATTCCCTCAATTTGGATTCTTGGATTCTGTTATTGGTTCAAGTTAAAGATGAAAAGTGACAATTGCAAAGAATGCAAAATAATGAGTAATTTCTGATGATATAGTCTGTGTCATGATTGTTTTGCTGCTTTTAGTTATCCCTTTACCAAATGCTAAATTTTCATCTCTCTCAAATTGAAAGAGTTTACAGATGACATTTCAAAATGTATTGCAATTGAAAAATAATCTTCTGATAGGGCAGAAAACATTGTGGAAAAGGAGAAATTGCTCGTTAAGAGCAATTTCTCCTTCTCCCACAGTGTTTTCCAGAGTCGTCTGCAACAAATTTGTTAAATGTCATTATTGATTGTTAATGGGTTAAACTAAGAAATCTTCCCATTTCAGAGGCTGATATACTACAGCATGATGAAGGTTATAATCGTGTTACAAGCCAATTACCTGTGAGTGTGGTCACAATTAAACAGGAGTCCAATCCCCTGGATCCAGGCTCGGCTAATCTAACCATTGGACCCCTTACATGCTGGGGAAACAGTGAGTATCAGAAGTCAAGATTAAATAGAGCATTCTAATAAGCATTTGTTTAGCTAACTTGTTCTATCTCATCTCCTGGGTACCATATTACTAAACAATTTAAGGAAAATATTTGTGTTAGTCATAACTGATACGCATGGATACTATCTTCAATGAAAGTACAATATTGCAATGTGACACATCATTGGAAGCGTCTCTGAGAGGCGATTCCAATGATGTGTTACCTTGCAATATTGCCTAGCCCAATATTGAAATAAGAGGAATTGTTGTTTTAGACTTACGCAAATCTAAAGCGTAAACTGTTTAGTAAAACAGTAATTTACAGACTGATAACAGGGTACCATATCACATTTTTGATATCCATCACTAGGTTATGTGATCCTTGCACGCACCTGTCAGTATTGATTTTCTGTTTTGTTTCAAAGTTTGGGTTTATTTAAATCCATATAGGTAACAGGATAAATAGAATTTTGTGTCTTCTGCTTTCCAACACCTTAAATATATGCTTAATTTTGTTGAGGAAAGCCACTCTGAGTAGCAAACAGTTTAGATCACAGACAAGCCGCAAAATTTACTTGGCGACAGGCTTTGATCTAACCTGTTTGCATAAGCATGAATTCGGTTCAAGCACTTTAAGTAAAAAGATCATGTACGTAATAGACAAGCTTTAGGCATGTTCTCATAAATTCAGATTATTTTTAGAATTGCAGATGCCTGATAAGGCCGTGACCTTTAGTAACTCCTCAGGGTTCCTCTTAAACCACCCATGGAAAAAGGGCCACATCACAGTGAGCTTTAGAACCCATTCTAATCGGGCCATTATACTATATCAGGCGGGCACTGAAGACAATATCAACATATTTCTGGTGGCTGTCACTTCAGGTAAAAAAGTTTTCTTCAAACACGTTTTTTTCAACCTGATAACAATCCATTCAAGTGACAATTTTTTTATATCAATCAAATGGAGTTGATTGTTCTATTTATTTTATTCCACTATATAAAATTCATTTGCCAAATTATCTCCATAAATGCCAAATGGAACATAATATGGGAGGAGCTAAGCAGTTAGCCACACCCATGACATCATTCATGCGTATGAATATATTCGGGTATACACACTTTTTAGTGTCATGTGGAAAAGTGTGGCCATGACATTTAAGGAAAGGAATGATTAAAAAAAGTAGTTCCATCAAATCTGATAGCGTCACTAGTGATGATACGACTTTTTGATATCATCACTAGCGACGATATTAACTGTGACGAAATTTAAATTTAACACGCTAAGAAATCCCACTATATTACCGATAGGAGTATTATAAATTTCTATCAGTCTTCTTTTGCTTTCTTGGAAGAATTAGCTCTCAATCTGTTTGTTTGTGTAATCATAGTGAGGAAGGTTTTTTTACCTTTTATATTCGATTAATTTGACTATATTAATTTTACAAATAACAAGTCAAGGGTTCCATGCAATATTATAGTAAGCGCTTCATGGTTGTGACGCACTCACTATAGTCTTGCATTGAACCAACCCTCTGAGTATGGCATCTTCTTTTTGCTTATTTTGTCATTTAGAAACTTATAATCATCAGTTGTGAAATGAATCTTTTCACAATGGAAAGCTTGACTAGATGTGTTTTTGTTGCTAATTGCTGTGTTTCACTTTAAAGATTATTCTACAGGACATACTTAAAGAAATTCATGGAAGATGTATTGTAGTCTTGCTTACAAACAGACTATATTTTACTTAACACTTAGAACTCTAGGTAATTTTATAAAAAAAGGTTTTAGTGTTGTCAGCTATCCCAAGAGGATACCAAATAATATAGTTTGATACAGCATTTATTTAGTCTCCTTTCATGAACCTTTAACTATATCATAATGATAGTTTATTTCTTTGTTCTGATTTGATATTCATATTTATTTGGTTTTAAGACTCGTATATCAGTTACATCTCCCTTTACAGAATATACTGTGAAGTTTTATTTCCGTTGGGGAATGAAGCGACTGGACGTGGACATTGTCAGCCCTACAGCCATCAGCAATGGTCGGTGGCATTCTATCACTATAGAGACGGACAAGTTTAATGTGCGCTGTATGGTGGACATGACAGAACGAATCATGGATAT
Source organism: Cerastoderma edule (assembly GCA_947846245.1). NCBI lineage: Eukaryota > Metazoa > Mollusca > Bivalvia > Cardiida > Cardiidae > Cerastoderma > Cerastoderma edule. The sequence goes on along the minus strand of OX401405.1, from coordinate 8,816,605 downwards.
CCCACAAGATGTTCCAAATATGAAATTGTTCTCTGGGATAATGTACATCGGAGGAGTTCCAATATCGTAAGTTTGGATGGTATTGTACTTTAACCCTTTACAAAATGCCAAATTCTGACTCTCCTTATTGAAAGAATTTGCAAACAACATTTCAAAATGTGATGAAATTAAAAAGTAGTCTTATGATAGATCAGAAAACATTGTTGGAAAAAGAGAAATTGCTTGTTAAGAGCAACTTCTCCTTTTCCCACAATGTTTTCCAGAGTTGTCTGCACCAAAGTGGTCAATTGTCGTTCTTGTTTGGTAATGGGTAAAAGGGATAAATCTGTTTATCCAAGCTAGGAATTCAGTGCAAGACTTTAGTAACAACTTCCAAAGAGAATGTGACTTACTGTAGGTGTGCTTTGAACTATTGATTTGAGGTTTAGAAATATGCTTTTGAGATGAAAACACAAGCCAGCGGCCATTAAATTTTATGATGAATGAATAATTTCATGTTCTGTTTGAAAATGTGTAGAACAGGTTGTTGTAAAAGAACAAAACTTGAATATGATATTCCTCAAAAAAAATTTGAGTCAAACTCAAAATTGTATCATTCCACAGACATCATTCTGTGGAGCAAACTTTCAAAGATTTCCATTAAACTTTGACTACGTCATTAACTTAAGATTAATAAAGAAAATTAGCAGTTAGCTGTAAAGCAATCTCTACTAACCCTTAGAATGCTGGGTAATTTTCTAAAAATCAATTAGTGTTCTCTGCTTTTCAAAATTTTAAATATCTGCTTAATTTTGTTGAGGAAAGATGCTCATAGTAGCAAACAGATTAGAATACAGGCCAGCCGCCAATACATTTAGCGGCTGGCCTGGATCTAACCTGTTAACATAAGCATGAAGTCTTTTGACCACAGTGATGGAGTGGTAGAGCGTCTGCCTCTTCTACCAAGGGTCCCAGGTTTGAATCCCCTTCAGATGAGGTGAAATTACCATACTAAACCACAAATAGGTGCCAGGACTGATGTAGTATCTAGAAAGCAGTCATCGAGAGTGAATTTTCTATTGTAACAGACTTTGTATTTATTTGTGCTGTTACAGCGAAACTATTGTTTGTATATATATGTTTCAGAGTAAATAAAGATCCTGTAGTACATGATATAGATGGCATTGTTGGTTGTATGAGGGGACTGTACTATAATGGTGATTTTCATCCACTCACTAGACTCATTGACTCAACGTAAGTAAGGTTACTCACTCTATCCCATAGGAAATGAAGCTATTTGAGTTAATACAAGAGAAAATTGATGCAAGCCTCAAAGTCGCCCGCAAAAATGATTTTGATTTTTCTTCCTAAACAAAACATCCAACAAAACATGAAGGGAATAGAATAGAATTTTTTTTATTATACATACAAACCTATCTAGTCATTTAAACCCATTAGAAAGAGCCTGTTACTCGGCTAATGAAAACAATTGCACATGACATTATGAAACCAGCAACTTTAAAGACATTGTAACAAAACAAGATATGGTTTTTAATACTTATCTTTTCCGTTTATAAATATGGCTTCTTCCAAATTTCACAATATTAATTTTGTGCAGGTGTTTTCAATTTGGAAAACTATCTAATTTCAATATGATCAAATGTGTTAAGAAATATGCAACAGAAGAATTTAACCAGCAAACCCATATAGAAACTGAGTCTTTTTAAACTTTTATGAAAGTTGTCTGTAATTGTTTTCATTGTTTGCCAACAAAAGTATGTTTTGGAAACTGCTTGTTTAAAGATATTGAATTTGGAAGTCGGACGTCAAACGAACACGCAATAATACACTTGCAGCAGAAGCTAGAATCTATTGAGGAGGCAAAAGAAAAAAATGTTCAATACAAGCAATTTCTGTATATTATTTGTCATACTTTGTAATTGGTGTCAGTTTATGCTTACAAATTGGATAATTAAATTATCATATACAAAAAAAACTTAAACAATGAAAATGTTCATGGAAGCTGCACCATTAATCATTTTCTTTAAATGACTACCAACTATCATTAAACTGATAGACCCGAAACTTGTCATTTTTATGACGGTTTGGGAAATCATTGTGACGGAATGAGAAATGCGTTACAACGAAGCAGTTGTTGATGCTATCGCGCCAAGTGTCCTAAAATTAAATGTACGAACGTAATTTGGGACAAATCGCATAGAAAAGATCGAAGTGTTTTAGTGATTATCTTTTTGCTTTTAACAACATAACAATAAAAGCATCTGTATAAATACTTCCTGATTGTGAAATGTTACTTTACCGAAAGAAAGTAGGCGATTAAAGGATAGAATGTCAAAAGGCTGAAACCCGCTTTTTCATCGGCACTAAGACCGTAACACCTATCGTTTTCTTTGTTATTTTCGTCGATCAAAATGGAATTTATAGGCGATGGACTAAAGACTGAATCGCTGCATATATTAATTATCATTTAGTTATAAACAACTATATTCAATAAATGCTAAAGTGGTTAAAAGAAATGTTTGAGGGAATAAACAGGGTCGGTCTTTTAACAAAAGCGATTTGACAGTTGAGATGATACGAGCACCTGCAGACGCTTTTCATTGGTCAAATTGTTTGACTGCCACTTCGTAGATTACGTTATAGAATATAGGGTTTTAGAATATTAATCATAGAGCAAGTCTAAAATACTTCGTCAGACGAGTTTACACATCGGACTGGCACTCGGTAACATATTATTGATAAAGAATACCGATTTTTAGGCTAACTAAACGAGATAAAGGCTAAAAAATGGACCTGTTATTGTTAGAAATAGATCTTATTTTAAACTAATTCTCTTAATTAAACCTTTTAAGAACACAGAATCAAACTTTAAACATTTTTTTAAACAATGAAAAAAGTAGGAAAGTTATAAAAGTAATAAGATAAAAGCCTCTGTTTTGAATTTTTTTCAAAATAATGGAAACAAAATTCAATATAGCATCCCTTTCCCCATATACACTAACCAAAAGCTTCTACAAAAATGATCGCCGCCTTCTGGCGGGCGATCAATAAGGTTACTCATCCTACTGCATAAGCAATAAAGCTCATTGATTCAATATTAAGTTACTCATCTTACAGCATAAGCAGTAAAGCTCATTGATTCAATATTAAGTTACTCATCTTACAGCATAAGCAGTAAAGCTCATTGATTCAATGTTAGGTTACTCTTCCTACAGCATAAGCAGTAAAGTTCATTGATTCAATGTTAGGTTACTCTTCCTACAGCATAAGCAGTAAAGTTCATTGATTCAATGTTAGGTTACTCTTCCTACAGCATAAGCAGTAAAGTTCATTGATTCAATGTCAGGTTACTCGTCCTACAGCATAAGCAGTAAAGCTCATTGATTCAATATTAAGTTACTCATCTTACAGCATAAGCAGTAAAGCTCATTGATTCAATATTAAGTTACTCATCTTACAGCATAAGCAGTAAAGCTCATTGATTCAATATTAAGTTACTCTTTCTACAGAATAAGCAGTAAAGTTCATTGATTCAATATTATGTTACTTTTCCTACAGCATAAGCAGTAAAGCTCATTGATTCAATATTAAGTTACTCATCTTACAGCATAAGCAGTAAAGCTCATTGATTCAATGTTAGGTTACTCTTCCTACAGCATAAGCAGTAAAGCTCATTGATTCAATGTTAGGTTACTCATCTTACAGCATAAGCAGTAAAGCTCATTGACTCAATATTAAGTTACTCTTCCTACAGCATAAGCAGTAAAGTTCATTGACTCAATGTTAGGTTACTCATCTTACAGCATAAGCAATAAAGCTCATTGACTCAATTCTAGGTTACTTATCTTACAGCATAAGCAGTAAAGGTTAATGAGTCAATGTTAGATTACTCGTCCTACAGCAAAAGCTAGAAAAGCTCATTAACTCAATGTAAAGTTACTCATCCTACTGCATAAGCAGTAAAGCCCATTGACTCAATTCTAGGTTACTTATCTTACAGCATAAGCAGTAAAGCTCATTGACTCAATATTAAGTTACTCTTCCTACAGCATAAGCAGTAAAGTTCATTGACTCAATGTAAAGTTACTCATCTTACAGCATAAGCAATAAAGCTCATTGACTCAATTCTAGGTTACTTATCTTACAGCATAAGCAGTAAAGCTTAATGAGTCAATGTTAGATTACTCGTCCTACAGCAAAAGCTAGAAAAGCTCATTAACTCAATGTAAAGTTACTCATCCTACTGCATAAGCAGTAAAGCCCATTAACTCTATGTTATGTTATTGTCCTCCAGCATAAGCAAAAAAGCACATTGACCCAATGTTATGTTACTCGTCTTACAGCATAAGCAATAAAGCTCATTGACTCAATGTTATGTTACTCGTCTTACAGCATAAGCAATAAAGTTCATTGACTCAATGTTAGGTTACTCTTCTTACAGCATAAGCAATAAAGCTCATTGACTCAATGTTAGGTTACTCGTCTTACAGCATAAGCAATAAAGCTCATTGACTCAATGTTAGGTTACTCGTCTTACAGCATAAGCAGTAAAGCTCATTGATTAAATGGCTTGTTCTGATATGAAATATGATACATATTTCAGGTTTTGCTATGTCGTATTAGGTTCATGGATATACTTCCTTTTCAAATGCCTAAGGGAATGGTATTTGATAAATTATGATATAGAGAAGGAGGAGAGCTATACTTCATACAGAGGCAATCAATTCACTACCTTATATTTTGTTTAGCATGCTATCTAATGGACATCTTTTGCTTCATTTTTTATCCCTCTCCAACATTTTGTTGAATAGTCAAGCATGCTGTCATAACCTATAATTGCCCATATGAAGCGTGACACAATCAATAAACTTATTAACAACTTCATTTTCTATTTCAATGTTTGTCTTGTTTGTCTTTTCTTCAGGACATTTGGAGTTTCAAAGCTATGCATGGCATCCTGTTGGCCTAACCCATGTCAAAATGGGGCAACATGTGTAGAACAATGGGAGTCCCACGAGTGTATTTGTGCCAACCCATGGGCTCACTCGGGGCATAACTGTGAAATAGGTCAGTACAGAATTACATGAATGGCATGTTATTTTTGTATGTGTTCCTCTGTTTTCACATTACATCAATAGCAGGTGTGGCAAAATCAGTTGTCCTTATTGTTCATGTTGTCCTGAAATTCAGTACAACATCATAAAACATCATGAAGGCAGTTTCTGTGGTCAATTGTAAAAAAATTAAGATGTATTCTTAAAAAGGGAAATGACAATTTTCCAAATGATTTCTTCGTATTATTCATCATTAGAACTATTACCATATTGCTTTCTTTTGATCAAAACGTAAGACTTTAAAGTTCATACAAGACTATTAGATAAGGATACACTGTAGAACTCAATAGAAGTCTGAACAACATTATAAGATAATCAAAAGATATCAGAAGACCCTTTGAATCCCCCTGTTCTTTTAGGTGTCATTTATATCATGTATTTGATAGAAGGTTTTGTGTATTTTTCAGATGTAAACACAGATTCTGTCACTTTCCTTGGAAAACCAGAATCCTTCCTTTATTTCCAAAAGGATCATAGCCTCAAGCTTCTAGATACGACCATTATATTCAGTTTTAGGACCAGCCTACGCACGGCCATTATTCTCTACATGTACGACCATTACAACAACTTTATACAGGTGGAGCTGAAGGAGGGACAAAAAGTAGTGGCTACATTTAACAGATATGATATCATCATAAATCAGACAAAGGAAGTAAAAGGTAGGTGATAATTATGATATTAAGACAATTTTCTTTTAATCCATATACGTTCATAATGTCTGACCAGATTGGTATACATGGAAAGACAGTCTGCTGATTGTTAACTCATTTGGAATTTGGGGCTCAATACAGAACCAAAAGTATAAACTAACAAGGGGTGTTAAAGATTGTCAGAAAAAAAAGACATTTAGATACGATTGCTTCTTTATTGCTTATCTATTATTTGTCTAAACCTTATATCATAGGTGGGTACTTTTAAGCATTTTCTCTATGGAGGATTCTCTAGTTCCCACAAAATAGGAAACATCACATAGATGTTGAAATAATGTTGAAAAAGATCTTGCTGCACCCCTTTATTTATATCCCTCTGTATTGCTTTGATTTCAGAATTTAGAGATGAGAGGTTTCTGTTTTTATAGATCTATATCTGGAACCTAGAGCTGAATAAACAGTTATATAAATGCAACCAAATTGTTTATAATCTGTCTTGTAATAAAGTCATTTGACACACTTAGCACGGTATTTTTTACATTCAAAATGATCAAAACATGAGTCACATTGAATGATGTAAACCATTGAGAAGAACTAAAAATTACTTGATCATGAAGAGGAATTTCTCCTTAATTTCTCAACGGCTCTCTGCTTTAGATGCGTTTAAATGAGTTTGTATAAAGTAAGAGATGAAACTGAATGACCTTTGTTCCAATTTCAGGCGACCTTAATGATGGGGAGTGGCACCAAGTGATTATAGACAACCTTGAAGGTTATATCAAGGTCATAGTGGACATAGACGATGATCTTACGCGGAACTCATTCAAGAAGAGAGATAGAAAACGTTACTCTACTATGCCATTCAGTAGTGGTAAGTATTTTTCCAATTCCACTTGAAACATGAACACCTAGAAAACATAATTTTCTTACAAGTTCATTAAATTATATTTATGGTTTGACCTTATGCCAGTGGATTGAATCGCGATTATTATCAACTTTGCAATAAAAGAGTAAAAAATTTGAGTTCAAATTGTTGCTGTCAATGGTTGGAATTCTTGACAAGGTTGTCTTTTATGATGGTGGTTTCCGCTCTGATTTCATATCTTAAATGATACCATATGGGAAAATACTAAGCCTTCAAATTAGGATAGCAATTTTCAATTCTTTATTTGGCAAAAACCAGAATAAAAATGCTCTTGGCCAAAACAACATTTACAAATATGGTACAAACATGGCAATAAAACCATAATAGCATTCTATGTGTACCTTCTTTATCTTTTCCTTCTTTAATTAAAGATGTCTTTTGATAAACAGCTAAAACTCATGATAAGGCCAGACCTTCACATTTTTGCTCATTCATATACAGTTCAACACATATAGCAGACATCTCTAGAAACAATTGTGACGAAAAAAGAACCTTAGTGTGGAAGTTCTGCATTTTTGCACTGGGTTTATCCGCAATATTTTGCTATTTGCATTACTTGATTAATTTTTTCTTCTATTGTTTTTCATTTTTAAAAGATCCATAGGAGAAAATTGTTTAAGTTAATTCAAATGGAATTGTATGATTCTTCTAAATCTTTAATACAAATTTAAGAACGTTCTCGGTTATTTCTGCGCACTTCATCTGCGCATCCAAGGGAGATAATAATCTGCTACCGAAAAGGAACTTGCATAGTTGTCGGACAAACGTTTTTATTCGGATGAAATTTACTGTATGCAATTTTTTTCAAAGAATAATCATATTATCCATAAAGCTATAAAAGATTATTAACATTATTATATATTTCTCATGCGTACTAAGCACCAGCTTCTATTTTGCAAGTTTAAAGTTATTTTAGTAGTTTTTATGAATATTTTTTAAATATGGTTACCCCTGGAAACTGTCATTTTACAAAAAAAACAACTCGTCAACATATCTTTTTTTTTGCATTTTGTATTTCAAGAATAAATTTTACTTCACATACTGAAAAATGAAAAAATTTAATGAATGGAATTTTGAAATATCTTCATTTTTTTGCAATATGCATATCAATTTTTATTGTTTTTTGTCAAATACAAAAATTTGAAAAACTGATTTGGATTACAAAAATTGTTCAGATTGTAATGATTTAAAATACCATTGAATTATAAAGTATTTAATTTATGATTTCATGTTTTTTGTGTCGATAAACCTTCCAGAAATTATTTTATTACCTTTGAAGATGGTATGGTCATAATGACATTTTTGCCCCAAACGGTTACCATGGAAACTGTCATTTTACAAAAAGTCTAACTTGTTGACCTGCATTTTTCTTTTCATTTCTGAATTCACAATAAAATTTTAAATAGCATATCAAAAATTTAGAAAATTCTATGAAAGGATTATTTTTTTATAAAACTGTAGAACACGTCCTTAATGTAAGCACACATTTTAATCCATTAAATTAGCATACAAAACCAACTTTTGACCAGTTTGTTGCAGACAACTTTGGAAAACATCGTGGGAAAATGAGAAATTGCTCGAAACAAGCAATTTCTCCTTTACCCATAATGTTTTCTGTCCTATCAGAGGATTGTTTTTCAATTTCATCACATTTTGAAATGTCGTCTGCAAACTCTTTCAATTTGGGACAGTCGAAAATTTGGCGTCTGGTAAATAGTTAACATTGTGAAACTATCCTTACATGTTGCAGGAGAAACTGTTGTTCCTCCACGCCCGCCACAGGCGCCTAGTCCTGGGTTACATGTGTATGTGGGAGGGGTACCAGCAAACATGTCATCACTCTCAAGCCTTTATGGGTGTGTAAGAGGCCTCAAAATGGGCGACACAATATTTGGGCTTCAAGAGGCAGCTATCAAAACCCCAGGTAGGACATGTTTTCTAATAAAATATTATGGAAAGGGCTATTTGCTGTAGCATTGGTAATTAAAACCATTCCTTCTTAGTCCAAGGATGTCCAAGGGTGCGCCTGGTGATGTTTTCTCTGCCAAGTTTTTAATGTACCAATGTTATTAAGCATTGGTTATCATATACCACCAGAACCAGAAAATTCACTCATGCAGGGTAAACAATGTGGCTATACCAGAAATGAAAAGTTGATAGTCAATTTGTGTTGGGTACACAATGTGGCTATCATCGGCAAAAGTAGGTGAAATAAGCATCTTGTTCAGACATGAGATCAAAAACATTTGTCATGTGATTTCCCCAGCCTGTTAACACTGTTCATGCCTTATTATCTACAGACGTATCCGCAGTATGTGAGAATGGCTGTACAGACGTACCATGTAAACATGGAGGGATCTGTGAGGAACAATGGCAGGACAAAAAGTTCCAGTGTGACTGTCGACTCAGTGAATATGCGGGACCAACCTGCAGCACAGGTAGTAAATTACCCACCACCATGTGGGAATGTGACCGATTCAAACTGAATGCAACAGCAGACTACAAAAGATAGTGTGAAATAAAGATTACAGCATAAACCCTTTACCAAACGCCAAATTTTCCACTGTCCCAAATTGAAAGAGTTTGCAGACAACATTTCAAAATGTGATAAAATTGAAATAAATACTTCTGATAATGCAGAAAACACTGTGGAAAAAGTTGCTCCTCAAGAGCGATTTCCACTTTCCCACAATGTTTTCCAGAGTTGTAAGACTGCAACAAACTGGTCAAATGTTGTTATTGTATGGCAATGTGTTAAATGAAATTTTCCTTTTATTGTTTATCAAATTTTATGTAGTGTCTAATAGTCATATTTTTGAAATGTAAGAACTCAAACCAGCATTTTTTACCTTATCACACAATTTCTATAACCATGAATTTAGGAAGCCCTCTGTCTTTAGGTGAATAAGCAATGTTTTTAGTCACTTTGATGTTGAGTTCTCTAGTTCATCTTACATTTTGAACACATCGGGTTTATCCAATGAAAATGCCTCTGACATAATATGGATGGCACCATATTGTTTCCCGTGAGTTTGATGTCACTTAAATATTCAAAAATGGACCTTAAATGTGAAATCTAAGCTCATGGGTATGCCCAAGTAGTCCCAATTGGTTCATCTTATCCACACAGATTGATGGTTCAATGAAAGACTAAATAGCAAAAGTTAAGGGACCTACTATTGTCTTGCCCTTAATTCTCCAAAAAATCCTTTGTAAAATGGTTATGAATGTTATTACAGAATCTGCTGGTCTGTTTCATGGAGACTCCATACTTCAGTATAAATACAAACCACCAAGAAGGGCAGAGGAGACTATTACAGAGCGTCTTGAGTTGATCTTTAAAGTGAACCCAGACGCAACCAACAGGATGATTCTAGTATTTATCTATAGCGAAAGGTATTGATTGTAAATTGCATTGGCTTGTTTACCCCACCAAATATCTTTTTTTTTCTTATTTGAATTTCCACATAATAAACATTAGTTGGCTGTGAGATGATTTTAATGTTTCCAATGTGAAAAAGTTCATGGTAGATTCTTTTACTCTTTAACCTTTAAAATGCTGGAACTGGCTATATGTTTATGGAAACAGGTTAGATCCAGGCCAGCTGCCAAGAAAATTACTATTTTGGGTATCTTTCCTCATCAAAAGCATACGTTTAGGGTTTTGGATAGCAGACGCCCCAAAATTCTATTTTTATAAAATTACCCAGCATTGTAAGGGTTAAAGCAAATGAATAGTCTGTGTATTTACAAATTTCATACCAAACACCCCCTGCACAAAATGATATGTGTCTGTACAACAAGGATCGAATGACTTAGTTACATATGTATGTGAAGTTTTATCAATTTGATCATAGAATTGTGTACCTCATATTGTTTTGGTTGAAAGTCTAGTGAAATTGTGTTGTAATGTCATGGTCAAAGGTACTGTGCTAATTGTGGTGTAGTCTTTTGGTCAATTTATCCATGGAATTGGTGGACAATATATATTCTTTTAATTTCATTCTTTTTGAAATATTTTGAATCTTTTTGATCATTGAATGTCTACCTTTATGATGACAATGCTTTCATGTTTAATCCCTTTAAAGGGGTATCTGAACATGATATGAATAATAGGTTTTGAATTTGTAAATTAGTCTGCAACTTGAAACTATGTAGACAACTTTGCAGTTGAAATGAATGAATTTTCTTTCAAAATATTTTAACAATATTAAAAACCCTTTTTATATGTTCAAGAAATAATTAAAAAAAAGAACAACTAATTTCAGTAAGGTAGGTATGGATGGACATTTTCACATCTGGAGAATGGATGGTTTTTACCCCTCCCAAAGTGTTACAGCCATTTTGTCTATTTTGCTTCTTTGATAACTTCATGATTAACAAAGTGTTATATCTTTTTGAAAAATGTTTTATTTTATTTTTTCACAGACTTTTCAGACCAATTCACCATGTCTTCTCTTGTCAAAACACCTCTTGAGTTCAGATTAATATATGAGAAATAGACAAATCATTACCCAATTAAGATAAGGGCAATTTATTTCTATCATCATCTATATTTGATATCATTCAATAACATGTGTATTGTTGGTTTTAGCTGCAAATAATTTTCATATTGTTCTGAAGTAAACCCATTACAAGACTACAATTCTATGGTTCAGTTCAGGACTAAGGTAATTAACTCTTCCATAATGATACTCAAGTCATGCATTCTATCCTCAAATCATGATGTGCATCAACACTAAATTGGCAACATTGTTGCAGATGTAGAGTGTCGGCCTCTTGGACTGAGGGTCCCTGGTTCAAATCCCTGTTAGGCTATATTAAAATTTTTGAGACAAATCCACAAATCAGTGTGAATACTGGTTTAGAATCCTATGAAGCAGTCGTGGGGCATAGCTTTGAACAACCTTTAAGCTTCCTTCACAATTGATATAAATCAAATAAGGTACCGTAAAACAAAACATCAGAGGCAGAAGTCATTTCTGCTTTTGGCACAACTTTTTCATATGCTGAAGGAGTTTCTAGACAAGCATATGTGGTGTAATTGGTCTAAAAGTTTGTTTGTTAATCATGTGAATATATTCTAATATACATTTTTCACAGATCTTTACGCATAGTCAGCAGGTATCATATTCATTGTTTTTAATTTTTTATGCTATTAACCCTTTGTCACCTACAGACTCAACTCTTAGCATCTAGCAGTAAGCAACTTTAAAGTGATATGTAAAATAAATATTTGAGAAAGGGTAAACATACTCTCAATATCATTTGTTTTACCCTGAACACAATTGTTTGGTTTTCTTATCTTTTGGTTGTTTTTTACCCATTACCAATTACATACATCTTACTGATTTTGATCAGCAGTTCAAACAAAGGCATTAGCTGGTTTGCTTTATCAAAGAAGGACCAATGGTATTTTTGTTTTAAAACTAAGAATAATGTTAAAAAATTGTTATCGAAATGTTTTCCTATTCTCAAAATGATTGTTTTAACCTTTTAATGTTATATTTTTTTTTGGTACAAATCAAATGTGTTAGTAAACATATCCATTATTTTCGGGGAGTTACCTACCATTTTCCTATATCAATTTATGAGTATATTTCTCATTTTAAAGAATAAATTCAACAAGATGAAGGAATGGGTTTACAAAATATTCACGATAACAGTTGTATTGTCATATTTATTTCAACATATCACATTTAATGTTGATTACTGCTATGCATTTTTTGTGTGTTTTAGGTGTAATGATTTAACTCTTTATGGTTATGTTGGTTTGGGATTTTAGTGTTGTCACTGTAGATTGGTATATTTGTCACAAAGCTGTCGAGAAGACAAAAAAGTTAATTAACTTTCAACTCTCCCCTTTTCTAAGTAATTCACAGTAGATGAACATTTATAACTAAATCATAATTATGACAAAGATACCTGTAAAGAATTGCTTAAAACAGGAACTGGCATTGTAACAAATAAAAAAAAAAACATCACAAGCATATTTTTATTTTGTCACAATGGTTTCAAATGTTGTTTGCTGCAATTCAAGTCAACTAAATTCAGGAGGTTTTATTTCTTTCTAGTCATATTACAAAAGCATTAGACAAACTAAGTTTGCGCTGTGTATAATAGCAGGAAATTCACTTGGATTTGCGTTTTCTTTTCTACTGATTATGTCTTTTATAAGCATTGCCTTAATACTTGGGTTGGTAGTTCATCCTGTTTTGTTATTCTTATAAATGTATGTCTTGTTTTAAACAACGAATTTCTTTTGGAGATAATATTTTAGTATTCAGTTCGAAACCTCATCAAGTCCTTGACAAAAGTGAAGAAATTGCTATTGTCTTACATTAAACACTTGATTTTCAATTTCCTGACTTTCATGATGGAATTTGGAGAATGTTTATTACAGGCATTGATTGTGATATGTATGTTATTGGTAATTTTATCATACCGTCTTCTCACAACAATTCATTATGTTTAAATTTTGATCAATTTTGAAATTCGTTTTTACAGACAAACCTCTGCAACATCTACAAAGTGAGCCATCATTCTTTTTACATGCACACTTTATATATGAATATCTTATCATCTTAATATTAGAACTATATTGGCCTTAAGGCTTAAAGCAAGGTTTTAATAGAGATTAGGCTGACTATATTTGCATGAAGTATCAGCTTGCCTGTATAACAGAGAAGAAAAGAATTATGCCAGCATATCACTGACCAATTGATTGTTACCCTTTATTGAAGTCTTCCCTATAGCCCCAAACATATGGGTGACCATGGTGCAGAGGAAGAGCGTCCGTCAGCCTCTTGTACTGAGGGGCCCAGGTACGATCCCCTTTAGAGGTGGTGAAAATTGCCGGGACTTACCCACAGATCAGCGTGAGTACTGGTTTAGTATCCAGGAAGCAGTCATTGAGAGTGAATTTAACAAGCTTCTAGCTTTTTACACAATCAATGCAAAACAAATCAAAGTATGGTATGTCTTATATCCTTTGTCACCTACTCCATGATACTTCACTTTTTCATAGCTGCTATAAAAATCACTTCAAATAGAAACTATTGTTACCAAAAGAATGAATTACTGTTAACAAACAATATATTTTGTCACATTTTATTTCTTCTTGATATCATAAGGAAAATGCATTTTGCTAGCTATTTTATTGTTGTCCCATGTTATTTTTAACTTGGAGCAATTAATAAATTGCAAATGTGGCATTAGGTAAAGTATATGCTGCTGATGATGGGAAATTTCATACCCCTTGATTGATCTTCATGCAAATGTGGTTAGCCTGATTTTCTGTTAACTTGCTTCACATCATTATAAGTGTATTCTTGCATCATTTCTAACAATTCATTTACATTGATTTTCATAAAGATTTCTCTCTTAGTAACACAAAGGTTTACTGTAAAAAATATGGGTCTTGTTGATAAGCTTTAAGAATGAATCCCGGAATAAACCCATGCCGCAATAAACCCCCACCGTTAAAAACGGCATAGCGGAATAAACCCCCACTCCCTGTTTGCATACATGGAAGAAACCCCCACCCATAGCGGAATAAACCCCCACCTTGTTTTAGAAAGGCGGAATGAACCCCAACCCTAACTGTTATCCATACTGTAAGGCAACCATTGACACCTAATTTGATTATGAATTTTCCAAGTTTAAGCAATAATTGCATAATCCAAGTTGATTAATATTAATTAGAAATGCTCACCATAGTATCTCACCATGATAGCACTAGCGAGATAATTGACTATTTGAAAAACAGTTGAAGTGAGAATGATTTTTAATGAGGACTGAAATAGACAACAACAAATTAATAAATATTTATATCTATTTAAATACATCGAACAAGCATATTTTAAATAGTAATAAATACAGTCAAGATAAAGCACATGTTGAAGCACATTGTTAGTAAACAAACTAGTTTTGATCCCAAAACAGTTGTCACAATCGTAAAAAAGTAACAAACAGATTACCTTCAAATTTCACTATAATATACCCAATAGATATGAGTGGGGGTTTATTCCGCGTATGCAAAAGAAGCGTGGGGGTTTCTTCCGTGTACGCAAACAGGGAGTGGGGGTTTATTCCGCTATGCCGATTTTTAGGGTGGGGGTTTATTCGGGCGTGGGTTTATTCTGTACACCTTTAAGAATACTTGTTACCTTTTTCTTCATAAAGACATTTCTTTATTACGATGTTACAGGGACATATCATACCACTGTGACAAAAGACACAATCAATTACTTTCTTCTTTTCTCAAAATGTTTTCTGCAATTGCTTTCAATTTGACACATCACAAAATTCCAAATGAATTATAGGTTAAAAAAAACTTTTCATATGAAACAAGTCTTATCATGCAGATATGTAACCTTTTCCGTATGAGCTTCATTCAAATTTTCTTTCATGCATTTATGGTGAACTACCAATGACAAAGGAAACAAAATATTTTCTTTGCATGTAGAGGTACAGTCTAACTTGTGTTAAGCAGCCATCCTTTTAAGCAGCCAATTTACTCTGTCCCATAGGCTGGCCTCTTAACACAAGTTTGACTGTATTGTCAATTTGCATACATTATGTCATACATATAGTTAGATTCACATTTTCAAGCTTACATAAGTAGAAAGAGAAGTGATGTAATTTACCTGCTTTTAATGGTCACATTTTCTTTAAGGGAATGGCACAGCTTTAAATCTTTAAACCTTCAACTGTAAAGTTTTATTTAATATTTTGCTTTAAAGAAAAATGGTTAGCATGTCAATTTGGTTAGTTTTCTTGAATAAGAAAACAAAAACACTTCTTCCCTTTCAATTCCAATTCTAGCTACAAAACTGTTTCCACATGTAATGGTACTTTGTGTCTGGTCCAAAGTCAAAGCAATCCCAGATCACAATTTTAAAATAGATTGCTAAATTTAGTTCTATGATTTGTTACAATTCAATCATCAATGTGCCACAACGTTTTTTAAAGTTTTCTGCTACAGATTAAGTAAAATGAGATATTTCAAATTGTACACACTACGGGCTGATGTATTGAGACAAGGCAGTCTGTTTACTTATCTATGTTTCTGGTGTTGTCTTGCTGTAGAACTGCACTCTGTTCCTTCCAAACCAAATAAGATGGAAAGAATCAGGCCTGCCAATGTTCTGGCCTGGTTCTGATTTAAGGCTTTGATATTTTAATTTTCCTTCTTTGTTCATATTGAAGTTGTTTAAACTCAGGCTTCAAGTAATGATTTTCAGGCTTGAGCATGCCTTGACAATAGCAGGCCTGATGAAAATTACCTGAGCTGGGTTGCAAACCCAGGGCCACTGCATTCAAATTTGAACACACCACTGACTGATTTTAGACTAGAAATGTAATCAGATAATATGCCAAAATCAGTTTCTCAGTTCTTATATTTCATTTAACACCATTGCTTGTACTGTAGTCTTTCTATGTAAATGCATGTTTTAACAACAAATAACAATGAATATTTAAATTCAATAAAACAGCTTATAGTTCCCCATTTACTGTATATAAACATATGTTTAAATAAATC
Organism: Cerastoderma edule; assembly: GCA_947846245.1. Classification (NCBI taxonomy): domain Eukaryota; kingdom Metazoa; phylum Mollusca; class Bivalvia; order Cardiida; family Cardiidae; genus Cerastoderma; species Cerastoderma edule. The sequence goes on along the minus strand of OX401405.1, from coordinate 8,800,372 downwards.
ATGTTTATCAGAATAACTTATTCATAGCCATTCTTTGGAAAACAGTAGCCTATTCCTAAACAACTGAAATATTTCATGGCAGGTTTTGTGGATTTTGTTATCAGCGAAAAGATGTGTTAGATTTTTGTATGGATTGGTATAATATTTCTTTTTAAGATCAACACATGTGCAATTGGATGTTTGGGGCCGTGTTATAAGAGTCCTGAACTTAAGTACCACTATGTCTCTGTTCAAATCCAGATATTATTTTAGCTGAATTTTCATGAGAGTTAGTTCTAGGGCAAGCAGATTATTGTTCAACCTAACTTCTTTTTATTACCGCAATGGTAAGAACGATTTGATATTAACAGAAGGTTGCATCATGAAACTGATTAATAATCAGAATAACAGAATGAGTCTTGACTATTGTCATGCGTAATATCTTCTGTGGCTTTTCCCTTGGTAAGTAAAAGCAATTTATTGGATTATGATGATGCATTTATAGAGTAAAAATGAGAATTGAAAAGTTTTGTTATTCTTTCTTTTTAAATTTACTAACTTTATTTATTTTTGTCCTCTTTCCAACTGAATATGGTTACTTCTGATGTCATTGCCTTTTCCTAACATGCAAACAATATTCAGTGTCTTAGAGAGTATGACTTCTGTAAAATGACTGCCGTTTTATAGGGAAGAAACAGAAAACAAGTTCTTCTTTCTAAAATGCCTTCAAAATTACTTAAACTAAGATCATTGTTGGCCCAATTTTCCGACAGAGATTAGTATCTTTATGTTAGCTGTTTCTTAGTATAATGATTTATTTACTTTACAATGTAGGCCAAGCAGAGAATCTGGGTAAGAAAAAAAAGTATTCGAACTTGCTTGTAAGACAATTATTTTTCATGGGAGGTTTTGAAAAAATGTGACAAACAATGAAAATGGTATAGCAATGTTTGCTACCTTTGCCTGATAAAATCATTTGTATTAGTAAAAGAAAAATAATGTCTTATAAGGAGATCTGTAAGGTGAATTAGTATTAAGCTAAAGAACTAGAGTTCATGCCCTGTAATGCTATAATAATTGTCTTCCTGAAACCTTAACAGTCCAATTCATCATTCAGTATATATATACTCATTTGAACATAAATGTATTAATTAAACAATTTGAGTTAGTATCAACTGAAAATAAGAAACAAGCTGTCAAAGACAACTTATTCTTTGAGTGAGCTTATATCAAGGATATGAAAATTCCTTATTTTCCATCATGCATTTGTCATCTGAAAAACGCTTTGATATTAGATAGTGCTTGAGTTTTATTTGTATCAGGGGGTGCAATATTCCTTTTAAAAACCACACAAAATAAAAAAAGAATGCAACTGTTTTGATATCACAAATAAACTAACAATGATGCAATACCTATAATGACCCGATAAAATCAGCATTAATTCTTTTATTGCTCTTATGATGCACTTTTCCTTTTTTATTTGGAGTAATTTGAAGTCTGTTGGAGTAGATCTGTGTATTCCTGGAATTATTTGGTAAATAGTCAATTGTTCTATAGAATAAGATCAAAACACCTTTGTTTTTCAATACAATTATAGGTTGGTCTTGGGAAGATTTAGCAAATTGTACTCCCATATATTATCCATCAGGTGGCAGACTTTTGCTTCAAGGGCTTCATACCAATCCTGTTTGTTTGACTTAACCATTTACCACCTGCAGATGACATTTCTTTCACTTGAAGCTGACAACTTTAGAAAAGCTTTGTAACATTTGAAAAACCTTTCAGCTCTGCTTTTTTTATATCAGAATCGATTGAAAAGGCATTGTGGCAAAAGGACAAATTTTTGTGACAAGCAATTACTCCTTTTGCAACATTGCTTTTTGGAAGTCATCTGCTGCGAGATGCTGAAATGTGGTGTTAGGTGGTAATGTGTTCATGGCGTTTTATGTACAAATTTTGGCAAATTGTAGGACTTCAAGTTGGTTTGAACAGAACTTTTCTTTTCTTTTCAATAATAGATTAGAATGCTGAAATAAAATATTATTTCTTGTAGAATATCTTAACTTTGGAATACAGAAAGTGTATGTGATTTTAGGCTGATTTATGATAATGCATACTTATTTCAAGATTAAAAAAGAAAAAAACTATTTTGTTTTGACATGGTATCTGTTGTTTGGTCCATTACATAGGGTATTATACTATGTTCACTGATTGATATCTAAAATTCCTTCACTCTACCTATAATAAAACTAAAATGCAGAATACTTTAATCCATAACATTAAATGGTATTTTGTGGTTGTTTCTCATCAAAAATAATTTCGCCTATTTTAAAAATTGGATTCTTTTATATTCCTCAGAAGATTAATTATGTATCGATATACATAGAATAGCTTAAACATATAGATCACTTAAACATATTAGGTCACTTACGACTTAGACAGTGAAAGTAGTTCCAGGGTAGTACCTGATGGTAATTTCAACGCTTCGGGTGCTGGATAGTACAGCAATTGAATTTGCAATTCTGGTAATAGGCAACAACAGCTAGTTTACAAAATGTATCACATTTTTATTCACACAATTTTAGAAAATATATAAATCTTTATCTAAAGGGAAATTGAGCATTTTGTTAATATTTTCACCAAATGATGTAATAATCAGTCGTTTTAAATGGATAACTCTTCAGTCAGCAAGTGGCTAAGCTTTTTGCTTTCATGATTGCATGCATAATTCAAAGCCACGTCTAATGTGTTTGTTAAAAAGAGAACCTGAACCTAGGTTACAAATATCTCTGTTAAAGTTGAGTTTTGTTGCAATTATAATGATGAAGCGGGAATTATCTTTATTTCAAACAATGAAATTGATTTTAATGTGAGATGTGTGAGTATGAATCAATTTAAGGTAAATATTTGCTTTCATGTTCTGGTTTCACATGTGACTTTGATAGTATGAGTAAAAAGATTGTTGATATGTTTACATAGTAATTGAGGCTCATTGGGAAGTATTCAGTCGGCTTTCAAATGCTTTGCAAGCGCTTAAATTATCAAAGAGAAAAAATCCTGTACACATATTTCATACACAAACATGGCCATTTAAAACTGGCAGAAAAACATGATTTATCATATATTGTCATTTATAGTAACTAAGTGATAATGGACCAACTGTATTTAGCATTAATTAAGCTTTGAATAGGTTAAAGTGCAATTTGATAGAAATGAAAATCTTTCAATTAATGCGTTTTTTTCACAATTTTCAAGAATTAGAGCCAATAGCTTGCTTTTAACGGTTTTCTTAGGCATACAGGGACTTCAATTACATGAAAATCTTTCTATTTATGCGTTGTTTTCACAAATTTCAAGAATTAGAGCCAATAGCTTGCTTTTAACGGTTTTCTTAGGCATACAGGGACTTCAATAACATTTCTCACTTGTACAATATTCATGACAAACTATGCAAATTGAACAGAGAAGGTTATTTCTGGCTTTTTTTCATCTGAATGAATTTGATCAGCTTAATGCTTTATGTCAACCCCAAACTTTTGTGATTTTATCACTTTTTGATCCTCAAAACAGTATCATGATTGCAACATTTTTCAAAACAAGTCTTTGTTTCCAACTTGTTAAACATTCTATGTTAAAGTTGAAATTTTGGTGCAAATTTCTCATTACTAACTGCTGCTATGGGACTTTTTTTCTAATGAAAATTATGTTCCATCACTCATTAAAGTGTTGATAAATGACGGCATAGCTAAACTATGTAATTCACATTTTTATTTTTGTTTTAGATATGTGACCCATGATTACCTGATAGTTTACCTGGATCCTAAACAAGGCATTTATATCAATACTAACCATGGATACGCAATACGTAAGTATCATCATGTCTGTCTATTTGGATCGTGAATATGCTAAAACCATATGATGTAGTTTAAATCAAGGGCTCAGTGCAATATAGTAATCGCTTCATGTTCACTGAACCCTTTAAATACAATCATTGATATTTGAAATGTAAATAAGATGTTTCTTGTTCTATTTAGTCTCTAGAGATAAAGCAAATGCTTAACAGATTCAAGCGATTTGTTTGTTTTATATTAGTATAATCGGTCTTGTATGTTTTAATCCTATATGAGTTAAAAATGTAAATGATGATATACATGGGTGAAAGTGTTCAGGCTTATTCCTGTTCCATTTCCTTCCATCTCCAACATGCTAAATACCCTTCTTGCAAGCAGTTGCAGAGAAAGAAATTGTACAATCTCATCTTTATTTTGCCTTTTGAACCATTTCACCACATTCAATTTAGAGGGTTAAACTTTCATGTCATGACCCTTCCATTTTTTCGCTATCTGTCAATTCCTAAAGAAGGGGCGGGGCCATTCCACTGGCAGAGGTCATGCCCAGACTGTTGTCATGCATATTTCTTTCAAAGCGCATGGAGTTGCGTAATTATAGTCCTGTAACATACAAACTAAACACATTTTAAACAGGCAAGAGAAAAAAAAACCAATCACACAGTATCATAATATAATTATACTCTAAACGTGACTCTTTCCTGTGGAAACACCTTGGAGGTGGGACTTTCAATATTTCAAAGAGCTGCATTCTAGGCTATATGATGAGCTGGAAGTGCTTTCATACAGGGATTACACCTTCAGGCTTTGAAGGCTTACTGTTAACTTTATAAGAATATAGCACAAATACCTTGTAAGGAATTAGAACTTAAAATTTCAGGATTTTGAAATTGTTTAACTTTCATCAATAAAAATACAAGGCACCTATAAACTATGATTAAATAAATTCTTATCCCTATTGATCCTAATGGTACCAAATATAATATTGAATAAAAAGTTCACTTTATAATAGTATGTATAATCAGGAAAACCCCATCTGTCACATTTATCTGTGAATTCTTTAACCCATTCCCAGATATTGGAGTTTGTGGCTTTTCAAATTGAAAGCGCTATCAGATGACAATAATTAAGTATGAATAACATTTAACTTGAATTTGTGAAATTATAATTCTTACCAATGGATAAGTTGCTTAGTTTGAAAAATTAAGCGTTTTGTGACAGTTGTTTCTGAGGACTTTTGAAGAAGATGGCACAAAGATAAGCCTTAGAATGCTGGGTAATTTTCTAAAGATAGATTTATGTGTTGTCTGCTTTCTAAACCTCAAACATCATTCTGCTTAATTTTGTTGAGGAAAGATACTCCGAGAAGCAAACAGGTAAGATCAGAGGCCAGATGCAAATTTACTTGGCGGCTGACCATGATCTAATCTTTTTGAATAAGCATGAAGTAGGTTCCAGGATGATAAGGGTTAAGATTTAACAAATGGATGAATAAAATTAATTGCTTCTTTGAAAAAAATCCCTTTTTTTAGCTCACCTGAGCACAAAGTGCTCAAGGTAAGCTTTTGTGATCGCACAATGTCCGTCGTGTGTCATGCGTCGTGCGCCGTCAACAATTACTTTAAACATCTTCTTCTCCTAAACCATTGAGCCAATCTTAACCAAACTTCACCGGAATGTCTGTTGGGTGATGCTCTTCAAAATTCATTCATGCTGAACTTTGGTTGACGTGGCATGAAAAAGGGAGAATTCCTGCAATTTGAAAAAAATCTTCTTGTCTGAAACCACTGGTCAGAATTTCAAATAATTTCATAGAAATGTTCTTTATGGGGCTCTTTTTAAAATGTGTCAAAAAAAAATGAAAAAAGTTGAACTTTGAATGCGTTTTTGTTTTCACTATATACATGAATGCTAAAATTTATAACTTTACAAACATCTTTTTTTTTCCAAACCTCTGGGCCAATTCCAATGCGAAAATTATCATGTGAAGCATCCCTAGTTTGAGGGAAGAAAGATTTGTCAAAAAAAAATCAGTCATGTGACCGAAATGGCTGTCATATGCCCATATTTGGTAAAAACCTTAAAAAAAATCTTCTTGTCAAAAAAAATCAGTCATGTGACCAAAATGGCTGCAATGCCCATATTTGGTAAAAACCTTAAGAAAATCTTCTTGTCCAAAAAAATCAGTCATGTGACCAAAATGGCTGCCATGCCCATATTTGGTAAAAACCTTAAAAAAAATTCTTGTCACAAACTACTGGTCAGATTTCAAAATAATTTTACAGGAATGTTCTTTAGGGGCCCTTCTATAAAGATTGTTAAAAAAATAGAGATATCTCGAAAAACATGGCCCCCAGGGTGTGTTGAACTTTGAATGTGTTTTTGTTTTCATTATATACATTGTATGCATAAATTCATAACTTTACAAACATCTTTTTTTTCTAAACCTTTGGGCCAATTTCAATGAGATATCATAAGAAACATTCCTAGTTAGAGGGAATAAAGATTTGGCAAAAAATAATCAGTCATGTGACCAGAATGGTTGCCATGCCCATATTTGGTAAAAACCATGACAAAATCTTCTTGTCAAAAACCATTTGTCAGATTTCAAAATAATTTCACATGAATGTTCTTTAGGGGCCCTTCTATAAATAATGTTAAATAAATAGAGATATCTTGAAAAACATGGCCACCAGAGTGTGTTGAACTTTGAATGTGTTTTTGTTTTTACTATATACATGTATTGTTAAATTTATAACTTTAAAAACATATTTTATAAAAACGGTGCGTTGAAATTTGAACCTGTTTGCATTTACACTATATACATGTACTTGTATTGTACAATTTTTAACAAAATACATCAATATCAATTTGGATGTCCAAATATGCCAAAATGATAACCACAAAATGGCAACAATAGATCATACTAGACAAAAGTATGGGCTGATCTTCGTACATACACAATCTGTAAAAGTAAAATATTCAGTTTCCGCATTGTAAACCTCATGTACCATTTTAATGTCCCACATCAAGCATAGTATGTGTCATACTCGTAAAATTGGAATGAAAAATAGGTCTTAGCATAGAGGCACAAGAAACTCTGTGTAAAAGTTAAAAGCAATGTTTCTAACTATTCTTCAAATAGGTGTTAATCTCAGGTGAGCGGTTCTAGGGCCATTATGGCCCTCTTGTTTATCATAAAATTAAGTAATGATCGTTCTTTTTTATTTTCTTCAGACGGGTTTGGCAAATATGGTAACTTTGCGGATGGCAAGCCACATCAACTATTGTATGAAAGGAAGAAAAGTGAAATGTTACTCACTGTAAGTGCATGGTATATATACTCATTGTGAACTAGAGATCTAATCTATGTATAGTTTGAGATCAGACATAAAAATTTGATTTCTTTTGGGATTATTCTTGAGATATTTTGATCAGACAATTATATATTTTTTTTAGATTATTCTTGAGAGTTGTGTGATTGAGACTACATGTATACTAGTTGATTCAAATGCTAGAGGATTTGATACTAATAACTTCATGTATGTTAGTTTCATTAATTAATGAAATGTTGATTTAGATACTTTATTTGTCATCTGCTATTGATTTCAATATTGATTTATATCATAGGGCCATATGGTGAAATGTCTAAGTAGAATATGTTTACATATATATTTTTATGCTAAAGCTTTGAAGCAAGCATGACTAAATAAAGGCAGTGTGGCTTTTTTTTAAACCAATTTAACCTTTATAGTGCTGGAACCATCTTCATGCTTATGCAAACAGGTTAGATCCAGGACAGCCGCCAAGTAAATTTGGGGCTGGTCTTTTGTTTAACCTGTTTGCTTCTCTGTCTGAGTATCTTTCCTCAACAAATCTAAGCAGATATATAAGGTTTTGGAAAAAGACGATACAAAAACAGAAAATTACCCAGCATTCAAAGGGTTAACTCTATAACAGCTGCCAGCAATTTCTTAATGTTTGAGACAAAAATTGCTACAAGAAAGGTTGCTCACTGTATGAAATATTCGCTTTGTTGTATTCTGGTGTGAGGCCTATACCAAGCTGGTGTTAATGTTCTGTGTAGGTTTTTTTTGTGTGTTTGCAAAGTTGCAAAGTCGAGATGTTTGCTTTGATCATAAAAATAACATTGGTATCCATCTATCTTTATGGTAAAAAACTGCATAATTGATTACCATAATTTTCAAACAGAAAACTTCTGTAGTCAACATTTGGAATTGTGATAAGATTGGATGTTGTTTTTTCTTCAAGTAGTATAGGAGATATTAAAAGAAAACGTTATTGATACATTTAATTTAACTGAATTGTAAGTCTCCTTATGAAAGCGCAACACATTACTAACAGTGCATGAAAGAAATGCTTGTTGTGTATGATATTGGGTACAAACCATTTTGGACAAAAGGATCATTTGCATATAAGAAGCAGCTTATCCTTATTGCAATTATAAGATTTGTTGTTAATCGACATTAATCAAGTTATTAAAGGAACTCCGTTTTTCTTGAACCTTTTCTAAGACAATGCTATTGGTTATTGTATTTACGGCTCATCTTCAATAATTAAAGGTTTTCGAAGACTTCTTCAGTAGATGCGTCAAAATAAAGCACTAAGGAGTAAAGTTTTTAAGATGATCTTGTATGAAGTTAAGGGTTTAATTACTGCTTTGAATGCTCAGCATGTTGCATGTGGTACAGTAGTAGTACTTTTGAATCAGGTTTGGTATAAATGACAAATTATAAACCAATGTGCATGGTAATGTTAAGAAAAGATTTAAGGTAGATTAACATGTAGGTTAGAAGAGTTAATATAGTGAAGCAAATGTCAAATACTCAAACTTTTGATAATAAATAAGCAGGATTTTAATGCTAGCGATTGTAGAAATGATAGCTTTAACCTGCTGATACATATTGTAAGCATGAATTGAGTATATGTTGTATTGAAAATTATATTTTCCTGGGGTATAAAAAAGGGTTTCAAAGTCATAGTTCTTTCAAGATCAGACGATATTCCTTCTATAACTTAAAAGAATTGCTTATATTCAAATTTTTACTTAAATGTATGGGAGTAAACTTTCATAATTGTAATGAAATGTAAATTACAAAAAATGTTTTTTTTTCACAGTACTGAGACAAGTATTGTGTTTATCACATGATAATTTGAATTTGATTAACCTTATTGTCATCTACCTGTCGAGATTTAATCTTGATTAAGATATCAAATAAACTGAATCTTGTTAATGGTCATGGTTTAGTTGAGGCTGTGATTTCACATTCTTATTTGTCTAAAAGGACTATCAATATCAGATGATGGAAAGATATGATTTTTTTTCAATAATTATCTTTTCATTGTTGAACATTCAAGTAAAGAAAAGTCTGAATCATGCCTGGGAGTGGTATCGGGGCTTATGATTGTTTCAAGGGATGTGCATGAAATTTGAAATACTCTCTCTGGAAAGCATGATATTTCAATCTTTTGTTATTTACTTGATTAACCCAATTTCCCCTATATATAAGTTTTTGAATTAAATGGCATTTAAATGGCATAAGCATGCATTAAAATTTGCGATTCAATGACACAATGAATTTTTGCAGATTAATGAGAATAATGCGATGTATTCAACCTTCATTTATCAACTGATGAATATACATAAAGATATATATTTCTATTCATGAAGAGGATTATATCATTTTACTTTTGGAGAATTCCAACCTTGTACAAAAATACGCATGTCAAACGATATACTCAACATGAACCTTTTCTTGATGTTCATGCACATATTCTTGAAGTACATGAACAAATTTGAGAACAGATTTGAGTTCACAAACAGCCATTTGTTGTTCATATCTGTTCCTGAACACAGTTCTTGAATCCTTCACAGGGGAAGTTTGTTTACCATATGATTGAAGGATTCTTTATCTTTTTTTAAAAGAAATCTTGTTCAATATTGTTGTGTTTTAGAATAGTTGTCGTAATTGCAAGCAACAATGACTACATACTATACTTTTTCTTTCATCTTTGCAGCTTGAGATATGTTTTATGATATCTTTGACTTTGTTTTTAGCTAGATTTAATCATTGATTAGATTTAATGTTTATTTATGGAAATATTGAAATATTCTAATTGTTATGATGAGTGGTAGATATCAGTCTCATATAAAAACAGTCCCAATATTACGCTTTCTTAAACTCTCAGTAAATGAACCCTAGGTGTTATATGTCTATTTTGTTTCTATCAATTTGAAGACTGTGCAAGGCAGGTCTGATACTTGAAAGCAGTTACCGGGTGAATGTTTCATTGTAGAGTGTCCTTTGGCTTGACACAGTTTTCTTTCCTGTACTGGTACAAGGAAGCACTGCGATATGACTTAAATGTTTGAATGCGGCTTCAAACCCCATCCAATGAAGTTTCAATAGCAAATATTGATTGCCTTATTTAAGCATTGTTGGAAAGAATCATTTTTCGCATTATTCTTTTTTCCATTTCAAATGACTTGTTCTGTATTTCATAGAAACAACTTTAACTTTACTTTAAATTTGAATTGCCCTTTTCAAATGGTTTCTATATTGGTTGACCAGAAATTTGTTTTACAGTATAATTGTAAATTGAGGCTTTAATGCAAGACTATTTGAAGTCCTTCTCTATTGTAAATGTTTAGCTATAATCTTGATCTGAATCCCCGTAATGCTGATCATTGGGACAATTTTTCAGAGACTAAAAAGTTTGCCATTGCTTATGTTTAGCTGCATGACACTTGCTCATTATGCAGTGTATCTTTTCACCAGCAATATGACCATATAAGTCCATCCACTCTCATTGCAACATTTGGCATTAGGCAATTTCAGGACCCCTCTTATATAATTTCTTGATAAAGGAAGAAAAAGCATGTAAATTGGATAAAACTCCTTGATAAAAGCATGAATTTGTTGTAAATTGGCGAAAACTTAATTCTTGATAAAAGAATAGATAGCCTAAAACAAGCCTATTCCCCTTTCATCAAAAATGAAGTTTTGAAATTTTAAAGATGGAAACATCTTTTTTGTAATATAGATGTACATTAATGTCTACAGATGCTATCTATTCATCTTTTTGGATGTGTAACCAATCAACAATGGATTGATGGTCGAAATAACCGCACATCATATTCTGAGCTTGGCTCATTAGTCAGTACATGCTGGCAAGTAGTATGATGTAATAGTATTTTAGTTTATAGTGAATTTATATTCTTGCTTGCTTTATTGATTTTATCTATGACCAATCACAGGTGAGAAGTGAGGGCCATCCTAAATATAGAAACAATACTATCAGTGTAAGTAGTATATCACATGACCTGCGTTTATATATTATATCAGTTCAGTTAATGCCTTAGTAGTGGCTTTATTTACCTGTATAATCTGCTCAGTAAGCTGTTCTGTATTACAAAGCTTTGTACTGAAACTATCAAAAACAGTGTAGGAATTGCAAACAAAACAAAATGGCATAATTGCAGGAAAAACAAAATGAGGCAAATCCTAAACCATTTACCAAATGCAAAATTTTCAACTGTCTCAAATTGAAAGAGTTTGCAGACAACATTTCAAAATGTGATGAAATTGAAAAATTATTTTCTAACAGGGCAGAAAACATTGTGGGAAAAGGAGAAATTGCTCATTAAGAGTAATGGGTTTTGAAGTCAATGAGTTCCTAAGAAATTGTTTTGGTCTAAGCATATTTTCATTCCATCGAAGACGAAATCTTACAAAATCTCAGATGAAAATTATTGTTTATGATAGTTTCAGTACTTGACTCGGAATGACTTATCTCTTTTTCAAATCTACTTTTGATATACTTGGTTCATCATCATTTACCTATTACTCCAATCTTGTCTCTGATACTCTAGTATGCCAACCTTCATGTTATCAGTATGTGACAACAACTCTCTCCAAGCTACCCTTGCTTCCATAGATCATCATCAGTACAAGTCTGTCTGTCTGTCTGTCTGTCCCTCTGTCCGATTGTCTGTCTTTCTGTTTTTCTGTCTGACAAAATGATGTGTTGGTCAGATAAATTGTTTCCATCATTACTTCAACACTGTTTAAGATATATTGACTTTACACTCTAAGATTTAAGTAGGTGATTTTGCAAAATGTAATGTATTAGATCTTACTATTTTCTTTTGTGTTCCTTTTTGTTATCTCCCTCTCTTATGCTTTCTAAGACAACTTTAACCTGAGCAAACTCTACCAATATGAAAGGGGTCAAGTTTAAACTTGAAATATGAGCTTCATGTTAATTCACTGCCTGCTATTGCTACAGTGGTTTTTATGTGTACTTTATGGTCGAAAACCTTTTGACCCCTTACTCCCTTATACCTCTTTTTGAAAACTCTGCTTCTGAAGGCTTTAGAAAGACCTGTTACCAAACGATTAATTACATGTAACGAGCAATGTATCCCTTTGTCACAATTACCTTTAACCCTTATAGTGCTGGAATCAACTTCATGCTTATGCAAACAGGTTAAACCAAAGGCCTGCCACCAAGTAAATTGGTGGCTGGCCTGTGATTTAACCTGTTTGCTACTCTGAGTATCTGTCCTCAGCAAATAAAGCAGATGTTTATGGTTTTGGAAAGCAGACAAAACTAACAAAAATTTTAGAAATTACCCAGCATTCTAAGTGTTTATCAATCCCATAAAAGAAAACTATTTCTTCATATTATTTTTGTTATGTATGGTTGATGTGTCACTAAAACCTTTATGTTTTGTTTGATAATATATAATTAACATTTTTGCTGTTTTGGGTGTATTTGTTCATCATTACCTAAACCTCACACATGTTGCGTACATTTCATATCTTACATATATCATTCTCTTTAAAGATCAACTATTGATGTGGTTAGTTTTATCCATTTTTCTCAGCGATTCATTTTTTTTTTTATTACAATCATTTGCCAATCCATTCTAAAATCATGAAAATAAAAGATTGATGATACATGTAGTAGAGATTTGTCCAATCCCTGACAATGCGATTTGTCACATACTGATTGTGTATTTTTCCTTGATATAGCATTTTTGGTTCGTTTTTTTAACCCAACAAAGTGATCCTGATTAGTAGTGCATTGTTCAGTTAATCCTTTCCAAAACGCCAAATTTTCGACTGTCCCAAATTGAAAGAGTTTGCAGACGACATTTAAAAATGTGATGAAATTGGAAAACAATCTTCTGGTAGGGCAGAAAACATTGTGGGAAAAGGAAAACTTGCTTGTCATAAGCAATTTCACCTTTTCCCACAATGTTTTTTAAAGTCGTCTGCAGCAAAGTGGTCAAATGTTGTTATTGAATGGTAATGGGTTAAGCACTTACCTGATGATTCTTAAACTACACACACAGATGATCCTGGTTTGTGCCATTATCTAGACCTTGATATCAACTAAATAGTAGATTATTACTATAATCATTTTATTCAACAAAACATTAAAATAAGACAGTCATGGTTTTGATGTATGTGCACATTCTGTGCCTGATCTTTGTTTTTTATCATCATCAGCAGCAGCAGCATCATCATCATCATCATCATCATCATCATCAACCCCTTTCCCTGCTTTGAAAACTATCTCCTAAGAACAAATTAAATGCATCCACTACTAACAAGAAGGAAAGAAAAAAAGGAATTTTCTCCATTTGAGATGAAAAAAACAACATTGTGACAAAAGATAAGATTATAAAAAGCGATTTCTTTTGTAACATTGTTGTTGGTATTGAATTAAATAATAGGTTTGCTAAGTGTAATACCAGTGTAATGGTTCCACTGTATTTGTAGCTACATCTTGTTAGGATTCTCAATAAAAAAAATATTCAATACTATTCTCTTATTGTCATACATTTACCTGTTATTGATGTAACCAACTGCATCAGAAGCATTTAAATGAAATTAATTTGTGGTTTTTCATTTTATTAGTAATTCTTCAAAAGTCTTAGCATGTTAGGTATTTGCATGCTTTTCAATTATCTTCTATTCAAATGTGTGTACCAGGGTGTATACATGCTTAAGGTATATCTATATAATTTGCCATTTTTTGAAGCCTTTTTTATATGACATTTTGTTACTTTCCGACATTTGAAGTACACTACAAATGACAATTTTTAAGAGAAGACAAGTAATGGTCTCTTTATTATGATGGATAACTGTTGTTGAGAAAAGAAGAAAGTACTCAAAATGAGCTCTTTCTTTTTTTTTCTGTGACAATTGTTTTCTTGAATATTCCTTAAAAGATACATTGAAATGATTATTTGTGAATTACCAATCAAGAACAACAATTCACCAGTTTGTTGCAGACGACTCTGGAAAACATTGTGGGAAAGGAAGAAATTGCTTGTAACAAGCCATTACCCCTTTTTCAACAATGATTTCCACCCTATCATAAGATAATTTTCAAATTTTATCACATGTTGAAATGTCATCTGCAAACTCTTTCAATTTGGGACAGTCGAAATTTTGGCATTTGGTAAAGGGTTAACAGCAGTTGGTATAAGGTCTTCCGAACCTGGCATACAATTATCCATAAAGTTTATGACAATTATTTTAATAATTTTAATAATTTCAGTTGGATGAAGAGGGTATAGGTCGTGTAACGGTTCCCAGTAACTCCCTTGATGAGCTGGATACCATTATGATTGGGGGAATCTTAGACAGCCAGTTCAACAAGATTCGGGATACAGCCGACTATCGCAGATACTCAAATTTCTCTGGTTGTATGTCAGGTAATGGTTTGTTGTATGTCAGGTAATAGTTTGTTATACGTCAGTTAACAATCTGTCAGCCTATTTTTAAATGTATGAGACTTTTTGACTAGTACAATTTGAAAGCATCTGCAGAGAATAATTAAAAAAAGATGAAAAGTAAAGTTTTCTGAATTATATTAGGCAGAAACCAATCTATTTTAAGAAAATTACCCAGCGTTCTTAAGGATAATTGCAACTTCACAACAATATGGCAAACAGAAGCAGACTAATCTTAACATGCCCATGTATGTATTTATTTCAGAGGTAATATTCAAGCCCAACAGTGAGATCCCATTTGCATTACGGCCCCTGAAGGATGTTCGAGACAACATGAACACAAGTGGTGCGGCAGCCATTATCCATGGTCCTCCATTAGCAAAATGTACAACCCGCGACGAGTCTATTGAGGTCACTACAACCAAACCAATACCAACCATTAAACCAAGGAACAAAGATCATGTAAGTCTCTACCTCCTTTGGAAATGGTTTGTAGCAATATGGTCTGCCTTTTTTCATGAAATTCTAGTACCATGCAAAACTTTTTCAAACATATGATAAGATTTCTTTTTCATTCCTCACTTTAATGACAAAAAATTCTCTTCATTTCTTGCAATTCAATATCTTTGTTAATTGAAAATGATAATGTTATTTTTTCATCTTTTAAGATTTCGTCATTTGCCAATGTTTAGTTTCAGACCTTTTGTATTTCACAAAAATAGCAGAAAAAATTTCTTCACTGTGGTACTTCCACTTTCAATGACATTTCAGGTAGAAACCCAGCCAATTAAAAACAGGTTAAATCATTGACCAAAAGAGTCAATCCTTTAATTCTCTTGTTAGGGAGATGTTATACCATATCTGTTGTTACTGTCTTCAGTTAACGTTCCCTCCCTGGAATCCGGGTGCAGCAGAGATAGTGTTGATAGGGGAACCACCCGTCATTCCTACACCCCCACCCACCACAAAACAGACCACGCCCTCCACATCAACTGTAATGGAGACAGAAAAAGTGTATGAGTCAAAGGAAACAGAAAAACATGACAACAAAATAGCATGTAGGTTATATATCTCCAGACTGACTTAAGGCTTTACCAAATGCCAAATCGTCCACTGTCCCAAATTGAAAGAGTTTGCAGAAGACATTTCAAAATGTGATGAAATAAGAATTAATCTGTTAGGGCTGATAACATTGTGGGAAATGGAGAAATTGCTCATAAAGAGCAATTTATCCTACTCCCACAATATTTTCAAGAGTACTCTGCAACAAACTGGTCAAATGTGGTTTTTGTTTGGTAATGGGTTAAGAATTGTTGATGGTTCTATACCCGGTTTCTTCCATCATTTAGAGTCAGGCATTGCAACGTAATATAAATAATGTTTATTTGATGTAAAACTCCATATAGATAAAGAAGGTTAGATTTCTGACAATACTTGTGATGGTATTGCTATGCCTATTCCTGGTAATCCATGGCCTTTACTTTTCAGACCATTGACTACTTTCCTACATGAACAGAATTAGAATTGTTCACAAACTAGACAAACTGGTTTTACTACTTAAAAAGTTTTGGTTGTATTAACCCATTCCTTTATATGATCAATTTTGTAAGCAAGTGCAGAAATGTAAAAAAAAATACATATTAATTTAATTATTTTATAGAAACCTTTGTGAGGCTTATTGATTTGTACAATTTGTTTTTACAGTCATAGCTCTGGCCCTGGTGGCATTCCTTGTATTGTTGGCTGTTCTGATAGCATTCATTCTGGTACGCATACGACGCAGGGAGAAGGAGGAAGATGAGAAGAAGAAAAAGCAGGACATCGAGATGAAGCAGCCATTAAACGACACCGATGGACCTATACGGGATAACCAACAGAACCAGAACTATCTGGCGAGACTGGACGAGTTTAGCATGGTGTCTGCAACACTGGGTGGTAAGCTTGGGATAAATTTACCCTTACATTATTCAGAATTTGGGGACTTATATGAGTTAAAAACAACAGCAAAAGACAAAGATGATATGAAAATGTTGTCTTTATAATAGCATACAATGTTTGCTAAAATATTGTGTAGCAAACATTGTAAAGTGAGCTGCTACAATGTGCTTACCTTTTCCTCACATATTGGACATTGGGACTGGTCCAAATTAAGATCAACAGCAGATTGTGTTACTTAGATCCATCAGGGCCTGTAGTTATACTTGGGCTAATACTTTTTCCCGTAATATACCGGCTCACACTGTTGATTGCCAATGGAACCATTTTGCGACAAAACATTAATATTGGCCCAATTCATGGCTCAGACATTTTTTCAAAAAACTGTCATGAATAGTCCAACTTCCACCGATATGTATCACATTTTTGATAAAGGATAAGTTAGAGTTATTAGACCCATTAAAAATCGATTAACAAATTAAGCAAAAATCTGTCGCCTAGTTTAAAAAACATGGCCGAAGCTAAGATGCCCTCTGGGCAAGATTACCGTGATCATAAAACACCTTCCTCCTGCTTGTTACACATCAACTTTACACATGAAATATGTGAACTAAATTTAATATAGGTCTGTTTAGGGAAAAATAATTAAAATTTTCTTTTTTCTCTATTTGTTTATTGTATAAATTTAAGACTTAAAGAAGTAGGTTGAACAATGCATGTACATAGAGAATAGATTGTTGGTGTCGTTAATTGACAATGTAATCAGGCAAGGTGTAGGAATATTATCCAGTGAGCCAAGGCGAATCCGGTTGAGCCGAAGGTGAATCAGATAATAATTCTAAGACATCAACTATCTATTCAAAAAATGAAAATAAAACATGAAAAAAGAGAAATAAAACAGAATTTAATACTGACAAATATGTGCAACAATCACATGATCAATTGAAGGATGGCAAAAATATTTTATGTCACCGGTCTGTAAGTTGCCCTTGTGACAGGATTTATACTACAATACATAAATCTCTTTAAAATTTTATTCTTGTTTTCAGCTCGCCCTATAAAGACAGATGGAACATCAACATTTAAACCATTGCCAAGTGAATCTTCATGTCAATACTCAAGTGTGGTGAGTTACTATGACAGCTTCTTAAAAACTTTCCTTCCTTTATGACAGATCTGTCTTTATCTTAAATTTTAGGAGGTTGCCAACAAAAGTTAAAATCATAACTAAGTTAGAAGCTTCCAATGACATGTCACATTGCAGGTGACTCAAACTATTGAGACAAAAAGAGGGGATACTTTAACAGGGTTACTTTAATTGGGGGTTCAGTGCAATACTAAAGTAAGTGCTTCATAAAAATGAAGCACTTACTATAGTCTTTCACTGAACCCTTGTTTTGTGCCTTTTAGATTTTGACTGCTTAGGCCTTGGATAACTTTCAAATTTCATACAGTCAATGGGCTTATAGATACCAAGTTTAGTCTAGGTATAATGTCAATGTAAAAGTGGTGTATTTATGTAATTGATAGCCCCAGTCAGAAGATGATGCTCCAACTGTCGATGAAAAGAGGTTTTATAACAGAAAAAAGAACCGTCCAGCGTCATCAATATCCGAAGTTCTAGAGGAAATGGAAAGACAGAAAACTTCTAAAGGTAACACTACCCCTTTACCAAACAATTTCAGGGCATTTGTATGTCTATCCAAATGATTAAGCAAGATGAAGGAATGTAAAGATTGCTCATAACTTTATTCATTTGAAGAATCTTTCCTCTAATTGCATAAAATTTATCATGGATGTGTGAAATTTGTTTAGATTTGTCTTGAATTCCATAAAAGATAGGATCTTAATTTTCCCCTAAATTTCTGTTCTTACCAAATATCATGAATATTTTTACGGCTGTGTGGATGAAGTTAAATTGTTTTTGATCTGTCTATACCTCAAAACTCCTCTACTTGTATTATTTATAAGCTAGATACAGTGAAGCCTCGTTTATCCAGACCCCGATTATCCGGATATGTCTCGCAATCCGAACGAAATTGTAAGGGAACGGAATTATTTGACCAGTTTGTTGCAGACAACTTTTTAAAACATTGTGGGTCAAGGAGAAATTGCTATTGATGAGCAATTTCTCCTTTTCCCACAATGTTTCTTGCCATATCGGAAGATTATCTTTGAATTTCATCTGGTTTTGATATGTCGTCTGCAAACTCTTTCAATTTGGGACGGTTGACAATTTGGAGTTTGCTAAAGGGTTATAAGTATACACATGCATACAGACCATTTATGTCTTAATGTGTATAAGAACATGCTCTGCTTCATTAGTCCGGATTATTCGGTAAACTGGACATTTTGTTGGGAACGGACATGTTTGGATTAATGAGACATCACTGTATATCATTGAATGTTGATTGTTTTATTCTCAAGACTGTCATTATCCATACACTATGCATGGAAAGCAGTTTGATATTGATAAGCTGATCTTATTCATTTCATATCATCTGTTCCAGAACTGACTGCATGTAAGGTTTGAGTTCCATATATCATAGAAAACTTTCCATAGGTCCTAGTTAAAGCATTTTGTTTCGCTTTTTTTCAAGTGTATGAGTTGGCTTGATTCAGAAACTAACATCCATTTGCTATGACAATGAAGCAAAGTAGTTTTCACATGTTGAGATGAAAAGGTCTCTAATCAATGCTCCCCTTTTTTAATTTCAACTTTTTAATAGTCTGTCAACCATCTCTTTCAATGTCTTAAAGATGAGAACAGCAAGCATGTTGTTTAGTAATCATAGATAAGTTCCTCCTTTGATACATGCAGTTACTATTTGAATGACTGTCTAGTATATGTTGCCTTCGAAAAAAAAGTGCAAAGTCATATTCTTCTGTCACATCTTTCAATAAGTCCGAACGAGATATATGCGTATAGATCATAAAGCATTAAAGCAAGCCAATTTTACTTTTAGAGCACTCTACCTGCACATTTAGGTACTAGATAAGAGATTGATTGACTTTTATTTAATAATTTTCTTTTTTAGTGAGCTCTTGTATAATTCAGTAAGGCCTGTAAATTTATAGTGTCTTTAGCCAGCTTGAATAACCTGTTGTTAGCCCTAATGACAAAATAAGCTTAAAAGAGTTCCATTTGGCATTTAAAATGGATAGTGGCATATGACTTTACATCCAGAGTGAAAATAATAACAAAAGTATGATTTAACAAATTGAGGGTTCAATTTGATACTATAGAAAATCCCTCACTTTTGCCTTGCACAGAGCCCTTAAAACTATTACCTTTATCAAAGAACTTGCTTAGGATAGGATTGCAATTTTGCATTGCAGTGTCAAACATGTTTTAAAACACAAATCTGATGGTAAAGATGTTATAGACTTTGTTCTCATCCTGGTTTTTCCAGACACAGACCCTGAAGATTTGGAGACCCTCGGACATGGCCCCTTACAGTTACATCCCTTAGAACATAATCTATTATCATGTGTAAGTTTATATGCCATAATATTTTACCATGTATGTGTTTATATACAATAGATGTTAAATATATAACTATTGTGTGTATGTATTTACCTTATAGAGTCTAGAAAGTTTATGGATGTATTCAGAGTTAACATGTACATGTACCACATATAATTGTTATCTTGTATTGAAATTGTATATTAGAATAGATTTGCAAATTATTTTTGCCATTAGTATTTTGATAGTGCTCAATAGTATTTACAAGTTTGTTCTAAACTTTTCCCCAAAGTGTGATTTGGGGGGATTCAATGCAGTTTTAGATGGATTCTTTAAGATTGATATATTGGGGGATGGGTTCGATCATGAAAGGAAAATGAACACGACTCGAAACAGTACTGTATCTTAATGAAATTCACAACCTATCTTTTATTTGACCTTCATTGAGGATAAGTATTACCTGGAACTATTTGTTTTTCTTTTATAAATAATTGGTTGTTTTTCTATTGCACTTCATGTAACATGCTTAAATCTTGAAAGAGGAAGCCTTGATACGGGTTACTGAATATTAGTATTGCATTGAACCCTCAAACTGTTATTTAAGTGATTGTATGTGCCATTCCACTCTTAACTAGATGTTTTTCTTTTGGTACCCCATGTATTTATATATGCTCATTTAAAGGCACCTGCTGCGAATATATTAAGAAATCAATGTAAAAATCGCAAGTTTCAATGAACTAGTCTAACCATTAGCCGGTTCTTTGTTAATTTTGGACTTGGCACTGTCAGCCATACATTTATAAAAAGACGAAGGGTCCTGTATGGCGTTGTAGTTACACTGGTGGTCATAGGACTCAGGGGAAGGAGGGTGTCCAAGATTCGAGCCCCATCGGGACCTCTGGTTTTGTGGGAGTGTCCTTTGGCAAGCCACTTCAGAGCCCTAGTTTAGTACTGGTCCATCTAGGAAAGCCATAACATAAGTGAATAATTGTTGACACAGTGATAAACCCCATGTGAATAAACAAAATAAAGTTGTAGAGATGCAATTACATCTGTATGATAATGCAAGTCATAATTGCCTGCTTCAAAGAATTTTTTATTCTGAATGTCATAATGTTTCTGACCTAGGTCTCATAATGAGGCGACTAAATAAAACACTTAAAACAAGGGCATTGCCCAACACCAAACATTTCTGCAATCTTTCAGAAAGGGTAATTCATTCCCATACATAATTCATCTTTTGGTTAACAGAAACTTCTATGCTACTGAAATGAAATAATTTTCTTAAAATATTTGGATTTTGAATGTCGCCAAGCTCTTTCTGTTTAAGATGCAAAGAAACTTATCATTTAGTAAACATTTAGTCCATTGAGGGTCCTGTGTGGCTCAGTGGTTAAGGTGGTGGACTTGGAAAACGAGGGGCCCGGGTTTGAATCTCACCGAGACCACTGGTTTCGTGGGAGTGGCCTTTGGCAAGTCACTTCAAAGCCCTAGCCTAGTACTGGTGCATCCAGGAAAGCCATACCTGAACTGAAAAATGTTGGTATGGCACTGACGAAGAGGACCCATGTGGGACCTGTGTCAGTTATTGACTATAATCTAATCTAATTTATTTCACATATGAATATTTTGTGCTGTTGGTTGACCATTCACAAAACATCATATTAGAGGTTGTGTTCAGTATCTTTGGATATGTGTATCTCAAAATTGTTTTAGATTCACCACTTTTCTGATTTTAGTTGATCTTGGGTTCATTTATTTTCTAGCATAAGAGGCCCTATAGAAAAATGGTTCCTATATTTGAGGTTTGTTGGCTCCATAGTTATTTTCAGGGTTCAAGGTCATGCAACATAAACCCCAACATAAACCCAACATAAACCCCTGTCACAAACATCTAGGTTTTCATCAAATTTTTTTACTTGAAGAAGACAAAGCAGCCAATTTACTTGGAGGCAGACCTTGATTCAACCTGTTTGCATAAGCATGAAGTCGGTTCCGGCACTGTAAGCGTAATTAATAAGCCCTAGAACAAACTGTATTTTCATGCACAAGCTGGAATGCAAGATTCACAGAAGACCAAATTCAAGGTCTTGTACTTTCTCTTCTGAATAATATTACATAAAAATTTCATGAACCTGATACGGTAACAAACTGCAGCTTGAAAAACATTGCAGCATTATGTTTTCAGTTTGTTTGTCTTGCATGAAAACAAATATATGATGTACAGAAACTGCTTGCAATATTCGCTTTGATTATGCTTTCATATGCTTTTCATGTATATATCATTTTAGCATTTTCTATATTCATATTACATTGTATATCTGTAGGACAATATATACAATAGTATAAAACCTGCCTTGCTGAGTCCTGATGAGCCCAGATTTTGTCAGATTCCAGAAGAAAAGGTCCCCTCAGATAGCCTGCCAAGCACTGAGGTTTGTAAACTACAATAATTATTATTATTGTTACCCAAAGTCATACAGCAAACTTGCCTATGATCATTCTATTGTATTAAAGCAACACCCATCTTAATTGCAGAAGTGGTGCAGTTTTTATACTTAGCTTTTAAAAGCCATTATCTTTTGCAGCTATATATAAGATTTTTTTATTCTTTAAAAGTTTTATAATTTTTGTTTGTGGGCGTTACCAAAAGCAAAAGGACAACTCTAACATAGATGATTGAATTCCCTATTATGAAGGTTGGTAAAAGCCAATGTTGGAAAGGTATTGAAAGACAATTGGGCCACGTCACGCGAAAAGGGGCACTCTGACATAGCAAACAATGTAGCCCCAGACCAGCCGCCGCGTCAGTGACGTGGAGGCTGGTCTGGGGCTACACTGTTTGCCATCTTAGAGTACATCCAGTTATACCTTTAAATAAATACAAATGATAACTGTCGTGATGATGCTTGAATAATAGCGCTTAGAAAGAGCTGAGTCAGTGGTTTTTATTTATGTCCGAGTGCCCCTTTTCGCGTGATGCGGCCCAATTTATACTTTTGCTAGAGTCATATTGTTTGTCTTCTACATGTACTTGGTATGAAGTGAAGTTGGTAAATTTGTTTATTTTAATTATAATCTATATAACATACATGTACTAAAGTTATAGTGTTTATAACACTGTGTTGTTCTTGTACAAAGGTTTAGCAATGCAGGATTTCTAGATGTTTGTTATGAATAATTGCATAGTCTTTGGGGTTTTGTCCTGTTAAATTGACATGAATCTTCATTCAATAGTGTTTTTTTTACCTGTACAATTTGTTTCATTCAATCCACATGTTACTTCATATTTATTCTTATTCAATGGCACCATCTGCAAAAGAATAATAGCTGTAGAAATAATTGTGACAAATTTTTAAAAGCAATTTCATCTGTACCATAATTGTTTCTACATGATAATACAGCACTAATGTTATTTGTTAAACTTTATTATCATCTGCTGCAGTCTTCATTTAAACAAGCCCAAGTGCCAAGTTTTAGTTTGGGGACAACTTATTTTAATTCAACACTAAAAGAGCTATAGGTAATAGTACAAAACTCATAATCTCATAGTCAGGTTCGCCTATACATGTAAAAGTAATTGTCTTTGTATTTTTCATATTGAACATATAACATGCTTTAAATATTGTTTGCTCATTTTTGCTTTGTCTTTGGAAAGGCATTTTTGCTTTTGACAGAGTTTGATGAATAGTCTTCTATTCTTTAAAACATCCCATGACTGAATGATTCCTCCATATAGAATTCTGTGGCATTTTCAACCAAAAATGCCAATAGATGACAAAATAAAAAGTATAGAAAAAACTATTTGTTGAATGTGTAAGTTGATATAACTTTCCGTTGTGAAAGGGAAAATTGATTGTGATTACCAATTTATATTTCTCAATTCTCATTTGTCACAATTGTTTTTTAATTCATCTGCTGCAAGTTAGTTCAAAATAATTTAAAGGAAGAAAAGGGTGGACACTCCTTTGTCATAGATACTGCCAACCAATATTTGCAACAGATCTCCCTATAAACTATTATGGACAAGCAAGTTTTCATATTGTAAAAGTCTTTAAACCAAATTTGAAGAATAAAAAAAAATCATATACCTACTTTTGTCTGCTATTGCTTTAATTTGGAACAAATAACAGAGTTTGATATGGACATTACTGTTATTTGTTATTCTTTTTCCCAGTGATTGAAGGATTTCTTGGGCTTCCTGTTTATGCATTGAGAAAATGCTTTGGAAATAGAGTTTACTGTTTTAGTAAATCGGCAAACTTTCCCTTTTCCATCACCTGACATTTCTAATCCCACCAGAGTATCTTCAACTTCTCTTATGCATTCAAAAGGTGTATCGGTATACTCTTTTAACCCTTTACCAAACGCCAAATGTTCAACTGTCCCAAATTGAAAGAGTTTGCAGACGACATTTCAAAATGTGATGAAATTAACTAACACTCTTCTGATTGCCACGAGACATTTCTCCTTTTCCCACAATGTTTTCCAGAGTCCTCTTCAACAAACCAGTCAAAGGCCGTTATTGTTTGGTAATTGGTTAGTTTGGAATAGTGATAAAACATCTTGCAGTAAGGTAAAAATCCCATTTACTCCATGTTTTTTATATAATTACAGAACCAGGATGATGACTTTGGTAACGATGCGGACAATGAGTCAGACACACCCTCACCACCTCCGCCTCTGCACCTCGTCCATGAGTACAATGGGGATAGTGGGTATGAGGCCGAGTCCAAACCTGAGGACGAGGAAGAAGAGACTCTCATGAACACCAGTTACCATGGTAACATCAGTTTGAGCGGGGAGGTAACTCCGCACAGTCCAGATTTTCACACATATAACGCAGATTCAGCCGGGACGTCGTCGACGACACCGTCGCTGGAGTCTAGAAATTCTCATTTGTCGGATAAAGATGTGGCACCTTGTGTTGATACGGGACATGACACGCATGACACGTCAGACAAGTTGCCATACTCGACGGTTCTTAAATCTAATTTACCTGTGATAGACACGTCCCCAGCTATGATAGAGTATACATCAACTGTTTGAGATAGAAAAATACAGAGGTACAAACTAGGTCATGCGCTGACCTAACAATATGATTAGCAAATCGTCTGCAACGCCGTGAACACCATCGTCATATCCTCTAAACTACGGGCATGTCTGTTTTTTATTCAACTTAGACTACCTTTATCGCTGATTTATTCTTTAATAGATGGTCATTTTCATATCGGCGTAAACAGCTTGTGACGTAAGTGTTCGGAATTCCATGTAAGATGGCTGGATATTTGTGGTTAACAGACGCTTTTCCCAACAACACCATATTCATCACAAAATGCTTTGGTAGTGGGTATTGAAAGATAAGGTTTTCCTCTCTCGGCTTTTGTTTGTAGTTACACTATAACATTGTCTCTGAGTTGACAGTGAGCAATTTTATTAACAGAGGACAGTAACAATTAAAGTTGGAAATGTTCAAACAGGGAGCTTCTAACTCTTTCCCAGACATCCTCTTGGTTGTTTATAACAATCACACTGTTGATTGTCATTAGAACCAATGAAGTGATATTGAAATATACTACCAACGCAGAGTGTTGATCAAGAATGAAATAAGTTTACCGGGATGACACCGGGTTTAACTTATATTTATTTATCTTAAAAAGCAGGCATGTCTGGCAACACTGCCACATGCCTTAACTTTAGCCTACACAATATAACTCTTTACCACCTGCAGAAAATAATTTTTTACTTGAAGCAGACAACTTTCAAAAAGCTTTGTAAACATATGAAAAACCTTACAGTTCTACTGTTGTGATATGTGAATAGATCAAGCAATTTCTCCTTTTGCTAAGATGCTTTTTGAAAGTTGTCTGCTGCAAGACGCAAAAATGTGGCATTAAGTTGTAATGTGATAAAGACTGCTCATATCACATAGATATGCAGTGGGTCTGAGTCTAGTGATCACCAAGGGTTTTGAATGAGAGAAGATTGAGGAATCACCTTCCCCTGTCTGTAGACCAAGTTTGATTGTTGGGTAACTGTGCTATTGGAGGGATGCTGCTACTGCTATCTCGATGTAGAAATAGCTGCAAGTGCGTGCTTTCTTAATTCTGCAGAAAATGTGTTCACATATTTATGTATTATATTGTAAAAGGGCGTAATGATTTGAAATCATGTCCCACCATTCATTATGTTCTTAAGCTTTTTTTTTATTGATGCAAACAACAACTATAGATATATGCAGCAGAAGACTTTTGAAATGATAAGATTTCAATTTTGATGACATATTTTATATCTGATTTCAATTTGAATAGAAGAGATTGTGATAAGCTTTTTTTCTCATATATTCTTGTTAACCTTACTTTACAGAAAAAGCTTTGTCAAAGGAAAGAATGCTCACTTTTGTCACTGCATTTCTTCCAAATTTTATAAGGACATTTAATGGGTTATACTTTCAGGTGGGGGAATCATGCGACCAATGTTTACGATACTATGTCTGAACAAGATGGCTGTGCCTGGGTACATTTGCTTTTTTGACCTACTTTTGCCAATGATAGCCACATTGTGGTTCTGGTGGTATAAGACAACCCATGCTTTATAACGGTGTAGCGTCGGCAGAGTTTTTCACATACTTTTGCCAATGATAGCCACATTGTGGTTCTGGTGGTATAAGATAACCAATGCTATATAACAGTGTAGTGCGGGCAGAGTTTTTCACCTACTTTTGCCAATGATAACCACATTGTGGTTCTGGTGGTATAAGACAACCCATCCTTTATAACAGTGTAGCGTCGGCAGATATTGCAGTCTCCTGGCACACATATTCAAAACAGTCGGCTACTATTGGCAAAGGAAGGTATAAAAAGCAAAAATACCTGGGAGAACCATGTTGTTTGGACATAAGATAGTAAACATAGGTCACATGGTTCCCCTGCCTGACTTTACCATTATCAAACAGAGTTTCTTTCAATTCGGAAGGTCAATAATGTTATGAAAGAGACCATTATTTAGGGAAATAATTGAATTTGAGCTTTAGTTTGTATATCAAACTTTTCCTAGTTCCTAAAACCTGCTCTGCCCATAGTACAGAATAGAATAAAAAGTTTGCTTCATTAGATTGAATAGGGAAAAGAGATTTAACCCATTACCAAACAATAACGGCATTTGACGACTTTGTTGCAGACGACTCAGAAAAACATTGTGGGAAAAGGAGAATTTGCTTTTAACAAGCAATTTCTCATTTCCCACAATGTTTTCTGCCCTATCAGAAGATTATTTTTCAATTTCATCACATTGTAAAATGTCGTTTGCAAACTCTTTCAATTTGGGACAGTCAAAAAGTTGACAGTTAATGATATAAAATATACTTAAAATGTTTATGTTGATGTTGTGATTCTTTGTTTTTAAGTCTATTGTTGTTATATAAGTACTTTTTATTTTTCAAACTGGTAATTCTGGCCAATGTGATGTAACAGTTCCTAAGCTGGTAAGCTTGTTTGCTGTTGCATCCAATTTGGAATAGTTACAAAAGATCATAAAAGGGACTTGGTAAATGCAAATACTTGCTTTTCTGATCATGTTTTGGTTGTTAGGAAAATGTTTAGCCATAGGGACACTGAATACATGTGGAGGGTCCAAAATTAAATGTGTGTCTATCAAATAGTGTTTGTTAAGTTTTGTAGTACAGTTAGTGTTTTATCTAAATGTTTGCTTCTTTGCTAAACAGTCATAGGATGTATCTTTGTAAAAACACTTCATAGTTCACACGAGGAAAGGAAAAATAACTCTGTATCTTCTCCTACAATTAACAACTGCCAACCTGAGAGAGAATTATGTTTAATAAATTTCTTTCCCTATTACACCCAAACTGAATTTTCAAGGTAGAAAATTTATAATTAGCCACTTTGAAACTCATTCTTTTGTCAGATTACTTTAGTCTTTCTAGGCATACATTGGTCAAGGCGGAACTATTCATTGTAATGGTGTATTATGGGTATTCTACCTTAAAACCTTGTGGTAAAGTGTCAATGCCTTTCTAAGTACATTCTTTAGCATCATACTAGCTGCAGAAGATTTAAGAAACTATTGTGACAAAGGGCAAGTTGTTCCTAATAAGCAATTCATCCTTTTGTCACAGTTGTTATAACATAATTTCATAAACATTTCTTTTTGTCATACGAAAGCTGAACTCTGCAACTTAAGGTGCTGTTCTGGCCGAGATATCAGAATTTTGCCCTCGAGTTTGCTGTTTTTCAAAGCCACAGCAGATTGATTCTCTGTTAATGTCTTTTCGTAATATATGTGGTAATATTTATTTATTTTGAGTTGTTACTGTTTTTGAATGGATATTGAAACAATCTACCAATTTTGTAATGTTATTTATATGTGTCTCATTTGTCAATTATATGCATGAATCTTTATTATGTATCTACAAAGAATAAATTGATGATAGATCTTAGTACTGTTCTCTGAGTTATTTGCCCCATTTAAGTATTTCCTTGTTTTAACCCTTAAAGTACTTGAATCAACTGCATGATTATGCAAACAGGTTAGATCCAGGGCCAACCGCCAAGTAAATTGCTGACTGGCCTGTGATCCAATCTGTTTGCTACTATGAGTATCTTTCCTCATTAAAATTAAGCAGATATTTATGATTTTGGAAAGCAGGATACACAAAAATCTGTTTTCTAGAAATTATTCCAGCATTCTAGAAATTGGTGTAAAGTTAATTCCTCTCCCTTTCCATGGGTGAAATCAAGGTGTCCATATTTTTTAAATTCTATGAGAGGTAGTTACCAAACTTATAGCCCAACTTGTAGAATGTTTCTTGTGGGACTTGTTCCAAAATGGCCGGTTCGTGACCCGCAAGCTAATTGAATTTAATGGTTACTTACTAATATCCGTTAGGCGCCTGGCATAGTGATAGAAGTTGTGAGGTACTTGGTATAACCAGTGATAAGTGTCTCATAAGCCAAATCTGGCTGGCCCTTTCAAAAGGTTGACACCATAATAAAGTAAAATAACCTTTTATAGAATTACTTTGGGCTATTAATGTAAATGGTTCTATTTTGCTTGACCAGCCCTTATGGGGAGTTAAGGTCTTCATCAATTAAATATGGGGTGGGCACTGCAATATAACTGAAATACTGTACAGTATGTGAAGCCTCGTTTATCCGGCCTCGTTGCTCGTGACAAGCAATTTCTTCTTTTCCCACAATGTCTTCTGCCATATCAGAAGATTATTTTTGAATTTCATCACATTTTGCTAAAGGGTTATAAGTATACACGTGCATACAGACTGTTTATGCCTTAATGTGTATAAGAACATGCTCTGCTTCATTAGTCCAGATGATTTGGTCATCCGGACATTTTGTTGGAAATGGACGTGTTCGGATTAATGAGACAACAATTGTATATCCTATGTAAAACTCTAACAAACAAGATTTTCATTCATATGTCCAAATAAATACCATATTTATGCAAGTACAGCAGAAGCTTGTGAAAGCACTGTAACAAAAGAAGAAATTGCTATAAATCAGTAATGTCTTATTTTGCCACTTGTTTCTTTGTATGTCGGCTTTCTTGCTTAATAATTGTTGGTGGTGGTGGTATCTTTTTGAAAGCACCAATTATTATTCTGCAGTGCGAAATTCTTGATCCTGATTGGACAACCAGCTGGTAAAATATTTGATGATGATGGCTCCTTAACAAAAGAAAATAAAGGTGACCAAAAACTTGGAGTATGATTTTGATATTTGGGATCAAGCATGTACCCGGTACATGATTAATTAAATTATAAGGCCAGAACAAGCCATCCTCTAGTGGTAAACAGAATAATTTATATTGCTAGGTGAACTGCTTGTCCCTGTATATTGCTCATGGCCCATGATGATTTTTTTTCTTGGAGAAAGAAATTAATAATGTGCAAAATTCTAAATGTGCTAACCTATTGCTCCATTGTATCTTTTTTTTGACAAATTTGCGGCAGAATTTATTATGAATAAGGATAGACTGCTTCAAATCCTAATTGGCAATGATTTCACCTTACTGTCAAAATGGTTTTTACCCAATACCATTCATAAAATATATTATTTTTAAATACAATTTTTGTCTTTTGCTGTTGCTTTCAATTAGGACCCAGCACAATTCAAACATGGGAGATTAGGTTGAGGAACACTCATGCCATGGTAACAAAACTTATCCAGAGAAAAGGTCTTGAAAGAATATTGTAGGAAAGAAATAACAGTTTGATTTCAAATATGTGCTATCTAATTCACACAGTGATATACCCATCATCATTTTAAGAAGAAAGTTGATAAGAAAGTAGATTGGACAATACAGTCAGTGAGTCCATGTAACCATGTGTTCTGTCACACTATGTTGGAAGCTGTGCAATGTGCAGAAATCACTTTATAAAAGTGTAGAGTTTGATCTTATTTTATTCATCAAATAATTATTCAAAATACAACAGAGGAGATGTCTGAGATATTTAACATCAATAGAAAAATATTGCAATTTTCAAGAATTTATTTGTCATAATAATATTAACATGCACTAACAACTTTGTCTATAGTAAATTCTTCATCATGCGAATTCTTCATCAGAATATATCAGTTCTATTCCAATTGTATGACATTCAAACTATACATTTCAAAACTTATAAAAGTAATTTAAAAGCATTAAGTATGTGCACAGACACAAACAAACATAATATACTCACTAAAGATCACAGGTTATCAAGTTTTATCAAATAAGACCTCAATGAAACCACATCTTGTCAAAATAAGACTGTGTCCCTGAATATTTTCTGCTTTACATGTCAGAAAATTAGATTCTTTTGACAAAATTTAGTTCATTTTACTCCATTATAATAAAATCATGAATAAACCTGTTTATAAATGCAATGTAATCTGGTATGTGCTGAGTGTGTGATGTACATACATTCAGGTTCTAGCCAGCAGACTATTTTAAAACCTACACCACTTTGCCTTTAGAATAAATTAAACAAATAGTTTGTTTTGTTCTTAATTATCCTTTTAATTCATTCATTGAAAGAAGCTATGCAGAAAAGAGCAAGAAAATGTAAATTGATCACTGCCATTCTTTTTTTCTTCGATTTAATGTCTTCATATTTTCTAAACATTATTATGAAAAAATGTCTTTAGAAATCATTTGCCCCTACATAGAAAGTAGAAAGGTTTGATAAACATCAGTATCCAACAGTCAAATAATGACTAAGCAAAAAGGAGTGCCAAAAGGTTCTTGTATACAAGAGCAATGTGTGGTTAAAATATATCTACTGGTTCCCCTGTTTGTAAGTACAATGTGGTGCCCACCATCAAATGTTGTGCAGGAAACCATCACCTTTTTACAACACCACAATAAATACAAAAAATGTTCATCAACATATATGTACATATCACAGATAAATTCTACTAAACATGTAGTTTAGCCTTATTATAAAATTGTGTGATAGGTCACAATTAAAAAAGGCAACAATCAAAAAGCATGAACAACTATACTAGATTTTCAATTGGAAATTGATAAAAAGAGAGATACTGAAAATAGGAGATATGTTACTAATAACAGTTTTTACTTATATTGATTTAAGGCAAACATTAATTAAAAATGCTGCTTTAGGAAGATATTTTCTTCATCACATAAAAAAGCAAAACAAGGAATATATCAACTGGACGGATCTTTTATTTATAATAGAGTTTAAAGTTTTTTAACACAAAACATTTTGGATGCTAAAGTCTTCTTAACAAATGGCTATATGGGATGATAACTGCACCATACAATTACAGACATGTTTATAAGTTTATATTGTCACTGTTGGCTGCCACACTGGGTTTTAATCCATGGTTTTGGTGCTGTGTGCATCCAGGTTGTCTCCAGAAGTCAAAATGGACTTCAAATCCTGAAGTGAGAATGAAAACAAAGATAAACTTTAACTCTTTACCAAACACCAAATTTTCGACTGTCCCAAATTGAAGGAGTTTGCAGACGACATCTCAAAATTTGATGAAAGTAATCTTCTGATAGGGAAGAAAACATTGTGGGAACAGGAGAAATTGCTCGTTAAAAGCAATTTCTCCTTTTCTCACAATGTTTTCCAGAGTCATCTGCAACAAAGAGGTCAAATGTCGTTATTGTTTGGTAAAGGTTAAATAATAACTTAAACATTTTTAACTTCTTGGGAAGTTCCCATACTTTTTTAACTTGTTTAATCTAACTACAAGTAACTAATACAACTAAACAGTTATCACTCATCCAGTTTGGTAAACATAATAATTTCAAAAAGAATTTTTTCATCATAAATTTTTAAACAAATTTAACTTGAGATTACTTGGGAGACACCGTATGCAATTAACTTTTGTTTGGTATCGTCATTTGATAAAGACTAGTTGGTTATTCATTGAATAGCATTGAATAGCAGTTGTAACAACATGAGTTTCTGTAGAACGAATGGTTGATACGGAAACAACCAAAAGGTCTCGCAAAAGTAAATTAGTATCAAGTTAAGTTTGTTGAACAATACATGTTTTGTATGCTTGATGATTTTCATGCTTAATGAAGGTCTTCAAGAAAGAGGCTTTTTTATTCATAGGAAAACAACATAGAAAAAAATTGGCTTACCAATGCTTTAAAGGTAATATTGGCGTTGACAATATCCTGTATAAGAGGATGTTCAATAAGAATCTTGAAGGGTACTGGACTGAGGGAGTCATTGCCACTCAACTCTTGGTATACACTTGCCAGCTTCTCCTGAAAACAGTAGATAATCACAGAAATAGTCAAATTCCATTTACCAACTATGTGTAAGTAAAACAATCAATTGAACATGTAACAGCTTGTAAGTGAACTATCAAAACTGATCTTCAAAGAAGTGCCAATATTAAAAGAAAAAAAAGAAAGGCCAATGCACTGCTAAAGTAAAAGAAAAAGATGATAAGTAGAAATGTAATTAAAAAGGGAGAAATTCTGTAACATAAAAGAAATTAATTAGTTTACAAGAATGACTTGAACGTAAATGTGTTTTATATATTCACCTTTGTATATTTAGCTTTGAACACTTTCAATACAAAAAACATACAATTTTTGAGAAGAAAACTAAATTAGAAATCTTGAATGCAACAGAAATACCCAAATTGAAGACATAATTCCACCATAAGTCTAGTCTGGTTCACCTATTACATTTTCTTCACTTACAATTTACTAGAAACTAAAATGATATTCAAAATATTCTATCCCATTTATGCCTCATCACCTGTACACAATATATGGTATTGTGAAACAAACATGAAATGAAAAAGAAGAGATGCTCATAAGAACCGAAAATTCTATTCTTTGCCAGTCAAATATGCATTATTCAATTAAACAACATAACTCACAGGGTATCAGAGAATTTCTTATATTAATATTATAATATTATTATAATTATATTGTTTGCCAAAGCCAGAGTGATCTATGAGAAGTTAATTCCCACAACCTGGTTCTCTGTTTCTCTACCTACCCTGGATGTTGTGTCCTCTGGATCAGCTGTAACAGAGAACCGGTGACTGTCACCTTTAGCTGTTTCCCCGTGGTGGAAGACACGATAAATGGCCTCAAGTGGTACCAGAGCATCCATTGCCTCTGCTGGGATATCCTCAGGAGGTGGAAGGGGTGTCTCATCTGGGTCATCAGGAATGTCAGGGCTATAAGGATTTATGTTTAAATGTTTTTTTTTAAAATCTCACCATTTTGCAAAATACCATTCAATAAATTTCTCTTTTAGAATAATTCATTTGCACATTTGATTTATTTTTATTTTTAACCCTTAAAGTGCTGGAACTTACTTTATGCTTATTCAAACAAGTTAGATCCAGGCCAGCCCCTGGCCGCTGATCTATGATCTGACCTGTTTGCTACTCTGAGTATCTTTTCTCAACAAAATTAACCGATGACAGCTTCGAAAACCTGCATCAGGATGAAAGTAAGTGAATTGATTACTTATATCCTAAATTATTTTAGAATCTAAAACAAACTCTAATACTCACTACCTGCAATTTGGTTAAGACATAGCCATACCATTGAACGCTTTAATAACTTAAACTTGATACTTGTTTAAGCTTTCTCTACAACATAAATATCTATATATTGATTATTAAGCACTTAAACATCCCTAACCTGTTGGTAACTGACTCAGCCTTAGTGACTGGTTTAAGAATCCTTGGCATATGGGTGCCAGAGGCCACACTGAGTGCTCTCATGAAGCCTTCGTGAGCCTGTGGGGCAGCACTAAAGTACAGCAACTGAAATACAATAGGAAACACAAAATGGTTCAGTACTGGATGAGTTTATGATAATTACCTTATGAAACAACTATGATATCTAGTTTCATTGGACAATTCTTCTTCTTCTAATGTGCACAATAGACAAAACTCACATCCAAAAATCATGTTGACAAAAAAGAAACAAAATAAAGTGTATAACTTTTACATAAATAACAAAGCTTAGAACATTGAGACAAATACGGATATTGCTAAAAATGGCACCTTTTGACCTGAAGATGGATAGAACAATAGATATATATATATAATTCATATGAAATCTCACCATTCCCACATAATCCAGCACCTCTGGTGTCCTGTTATGGTCAGCAAATAGATCAAACAGGCCAGCCTTTAACTTCAATAGTCTGTTGTTATCATCTGTACTAAACCATAGGTTCATCTAAAAAAAGAGAACAGAAACATCTATAAAATTGAAGGGTAAAATTTATCCAACAACCTTCTTCTCCAAGATATACATAAGTGAGCTCTGATGTTGTTCTGCTATAACATTCTCATAATTTCACACAAGATTCATTTCATAAGTTTAAAGTAATTAAGTATTAAAATTTTTTATTCTTGTAACTGTATTCTTTGACTGTATTCATTCATACAATTGGACAACTGCATCCATATTTTCTCTGTCAAATTAGCCTTTGTGTGCTAATGTGTTTGTCCCATGGTATTCATCATTGAATTAATTTCACAGCTGTCCTTTTACTGTATCATTCAAAATTAATGTTATCAGTGACGCCCTATTCTTATAAGTATGATCGGATTACTTTATTCAGGTTACCATAAAATTGTTTTCTGTACCCATTATGCCACATTTTTTTGGTATTTCTGTGACTGTTTTATGCTGTCTTAGCTACACTGTGTATATTTCAAAAGAGTTAACAATTGATAACAACAAAATTAAAAAATCGAATAAATTCATTTTCTGTCTAATATTGGGTGGTAACCGTTGTGACAATTGGATAATTAGCATATTATGATCAAATAATCCATTTGTTATGGTGATTTCTAAGGTCTTCAACAGCAGATGTGACCAAAATGAGGTAAAACTAAACAAATAGTTAAAAGACTCATACCCTATCATACTGTTCTCGTGTGACATATCCCGAGCTCTTCTGGTCCATCTCATGGAACCGTGCCAGTGTCTCTAACAGCATTGACTGGGTGGGGGACGGTATGGGCTGGGTTAAAGCTATGAGGAACCTGCGCCAATCCACATACTCATTGTCAGACGAACATCCATTGGCAATGTCTTGTATCTGAAATACAGCACAGGTTCTCTCTCTTCTTTCAGGGAAATATTAAGGAACATCAAGTACTTAAAAGGACTATCTCACAGTTTTTTTTCAGTTTTTTTAGATTGTCTACTTCCAATAAATTAAAAACATACATTTGTAAAGTACCATGAGACTACATTATTGACAGCTTTCAAATACTGTTTATAACTGTACAGAAAATGCATAGAACATTCGTATCGCAGATACAGTACATTCAACACATTTTCTTTTCCAATTTCCACCTTGACACAGCAAATTTTGGGTGACAGAACACCGTCATGTTGTCTTAATGACCATGCTTAAACAAAAATCAATTAAAATGCAAAAAATAACGTTTGCTAACACTTATAAATGACTTAGGAATGTTCAGAAAAATTAAGCAAAATCCAGCCCAATATTTTATGTGAAGGAAGTAAATACTGATACATAAGAGAAGTAGCCACTGTAATGAGTTTGCTTGAGAACTTGTTCTAGCGGAACTCCGAAGAAATGGTCGGATTGTGAGTCGCAGGCTAGTTAAAATTTAATGGTTAGCAACTAATATCCGCTAGGCGCCTGGCATAGTGATAGAAGTTGATAGGTACTTGGTATAATCAGTGAAAAGTGTATCATAAACCAACACTGGCTGGCCCTTTCAATAGGGATGACACTATAATAAAATAACCTTTACTTTTTTGTTCAAAGACATGCAGAGAGGTTTGAAGAAGTATGATACCTGTTGTGGAGTGATATTTAGCCAAACATCAGGCAACTGTTCCATGCCATGTGTAACAGCAACCATCGTCTCAAATGTCTCCATGAAGGATTTAGTCGACATCACTCCAGTAGGAGCAGTAGTTGAAAACTGAAATGTTACACATTTTATTTATTTATGTCATATATGTCATTTAACGCATTACTACCTAACGCCACATTTTTGCAGTAGATGCCTTTAAAAAAACATTGTGGCAAAAGGAGAAATTGCTTGTCACAAGCAATTTCTCCTTTTGCCACAATGCTTTTTTCAATCTTTTCACATAGCACAATAGCAGAACTGAAAGATTTTTCAGATATTTACCACGCTTTTCTTAAGAAATCTGCTTCAAGTAAAATATCTGTCGCCTGCAGATGTTAAAGAGTGAAGGTTCAATGAAAGACTGTATAGTAGTTTATTGAACAAAGAAACTATTTATTTATAAACAAAAACTTCTAATGACAAAACAATTCTTAAAGTTTTCAGCTGTAGTGTAGATATGTTTCAGTGTTAACTTTTAGTATTTTACAATGTTTATGTGTCTGGAGAATAGTTATGAAATATAATTAAAGTTTTGATGTGATTTACCAATGGTGACTCCATGATATACAGTATTGTGAAATACAATGCAAGTTGTAATTTGTCATACCGGAGTCTGTGCATAACAAATTCTTGATACCCATTAAATTCTTTTTTCGTTTGATAAACACCATGAGACAATAAACCTACCTGACTATACAGATTCATGAGTTGGGCCACAGTAAAAGTCTCGGCCATTGGAATTTCCACCTCTGTCTGTGGTGGTGCAGGTGTGGGGGTCCGCAGGACAGCTATATCCTAGTAATGGTTAACTTGAGAGTTAAGTTATTTACTTATAATTACTCTTACCATCATAAATGATCATTTCAATGCGCAAGTCCCCAAAGAACTAACCTAAAGTAATGGTTTACATGAGAGTACTATATATAAATTATTTACATAAAATAACCCTTACCATCATAATGATCATTTTAATGCAGATGTCACTAAAGAATTAACCTATAAACTATGGGAGTTTGTAACTGGTCAAAAGTGAAACCAACAGCAAAGTCTTATTATTATATCGCAAGAAACCATTGTGATAAAAAGAAGATTTGCTCATGATGAGCAATTTCAAAATTCCTCCTTTTGTCACAAATGACTCTAAAAGACCCCTGCAAGAGCTGAGGGATAGGGAGGTTTTTTGAAATCAATAATCAAACATTCAAAACCACTACCAAGGACTTCTCAAGATAAACCCTTAGAATGCTGCATAATTTGATAAAAAAAGATTCGTGTGTTGGCTGCTTTCCAAAACCCTAAATATATGCTTAATTTTGCTTAATTTTGATGAGGAAAGATACACAGAGTAGCAAACAGGTTAGATCACAGGCTAACTGCCTATTCACTTGGCGGTTGGCCTGGATCTAACCTGTTTGTATAAATATGAAGTTGGTTAAAGCACTATAAGGAATAAGCCTCTGCTGCAGGTAACTTTTAAAATCATTTATCGTAAACATCTAGCTAGTACTGTGTGAATTCATGATTTAACTGTACAAACCTCATTGAGCAAGAAGTCTTCCTGACTCAACATTAACTGTTGTTTTATCCTCTGTTTATCTTCAATAGCATGGCGAACAATTTCAGATAGATGGTCAATGCTGAAAAAAGAAATACAGGTCAAAGTGAAAAAATGATTGATTTTCCACTCTATCTTCCAAAATAAGACCAAATAAAACATATTGCAGTGCAAAAATAGTTCATTTAACCAAACGCCAACATCATAACAATTACACCAGAGCAAGTCACCTTTAAATCCTTATGATCTTAATGATCTTTCTACAGCTATGCAGTTTTCAGTGGTATCATTTACAAATGCATAATTTTTCATTCACAATTATTATGGTATTATTAATGTTTTAATAACTGCTCTTTCTTTTGTCTGTAACTCTTTACACAATTTAAAACAGGTAAGACAGTCACAAAGTCTTTTTAGTCAATCTATCAATTTGTCTTATAACATTTAAAATCATTCTTGGGCTAATTTACACTTTAAATTTTGAATTTCTAAAATAATTGAATATTAACTTGAAAGCACTTTAAATCCCCTATTAAAGGGAAACTGAGACTGTTACACATTCACTGGATGCTTTTAAAACAGTGAATACAATACGGTTTGTTTATAATTAGCAATAAAAGTAGGTTAGCCGTGAAATCTTGGGAACCCAAGAAATTTATGATTTATTACTCATATTACACAGTTTTGTATTTTTTCTGAGCGCAAGTATGCTTTTAAGAATTGCTTTGTTAAAATCCAAATAAAAAAGTATTTCTAAAAATTTTACCTTTCCATCTCTTTCAAGAATCTAGCACCAAGCCAATCGTTCATATCCTTGAAGGCATTATCTCCCTTATTCTTCAGATCCTGTAGGACTGCCATACCAGTGGCTTTAATCAGGTCCATTCTCACCTTACAGGCTTGTTCTATAATAATAAAATATAATTAATACATTATCAAGGGGCTGTTTCCTCAATCTAGGAATGTGTGTCTGGTCCAAAATGAAAACAACAGCAGACAATAAAGTTTATAAGTGAAATGAGACTTAACTAAATTGATGTTTGACAATAATTTTGATGGCTGCTATCCAACAAGAATTACACAAGTGAACAAATGTAATCATGTGACCCCAAACCCCCTTTTCTTTATATGACTAGAATGAAGTTGTTGTGACAAAAAGGTATACCATT
Source organism: Cerastoderma edule (assembly GCA_947846245.1). Classification (NCBI taxonomy): domain Eukaryota; kingdom Metazoa; phylum Mollusca; class Bivalvia; order Cardiida; family Cardiidae; genus Cerastoderma; species Cerastoderma edule. Next base: position 8,761,270 of record OX401405.1, on the reverse strand, counting down.
CTGTGCAATTTATCCTTTTATTCTTTTGAAGTCTTCTACAGTAGATGGGTCAGAGTGATTATCATGAAGAACGGAGTCAAAGAAGCCATTAACATTATGTATAGAGAGACTAAAGTTCAATACAGGATACCAGTCATGTAGAAAGCTTGAAGACTTGCATGATGTATTAAAATAATATCCAATTTAATAGAGGATATTCAACTCCTTTGATTGATATCAAAAATATTTGACGAGAATGGGTTGTTATTAGGTTGAAAAAAAACGAGTTCGAAGAACGATTATTTTTCTACATAACAACCCATTCAAGTGACATATTTTTGATATCAATCGAATGGAGTTGATTATTCTATTTATTTTATTCCACTACATAAAATCTGTTAGCCAAAATATCTCCTTAAACGTCAAATTGAATATAAAATGGGAGGAGCAAAGCAGTTTACAACACCAATGAGGTCATTTACGCATCCTATTACGTTATTCACTTGTATGGATACAATTTAGAATACAAACATTTTAGTGCCGTGTGCAAAAGTGCAGCCATGACTTTAATGCAAAGGAATGGTAAAAAAGTAGTTTCGTCAAAACCGATGTCATCACTAGTGATGATATGACTTTTTCATATCATCACTAGTGACGATATTCACTGTGACAAAATTGAAAGCTAATACACTGAGTAATCCCTGTATTTCACAGATAGGAATATAATAAACAGCCTTTCGTGTATAACTTAAGTGTGCTTACCCTAAGAATCTGGTTAATTTCATTTAAAATATATTTTTGCGTCATCTGCTTTCCATAACGTTAAATATCTGCTGAATTTTGATGCGAAAAAATACTCAGAGTAGCAAACAGGTTAGATCACACACCAGCTGCCAATTTACTTGGAGGCTGACCTGGATCTAACCTGTTTGCATAAGCATGAAGTCTAGTCCAGCACTATAATGGTTAATACAGAATGCCAGTCATGCTGAAAGCTTGAAGACTTGCATTCTGTATTAAGATAATATGTAATTTCACACAATATCCAATTAAATAGCCATTTATGTATTACTTAAGTGTGCTCAAGACAATATTAGATGTATTAGATAAAAACATAATTAAGCACATACTTTGCTAAAACCTACAGTCATCAAGAGATAATTGAATGAACTTATCTTTAATGTCTCTCTCAACAGTATTGTAGTCGTATCATACTAATCAAAACATCTTTGTTCCTTATAAGTCCCAACAATCTTTTCCAAGTCAAATCACGGAATGAAATGTCATTCAACTTTTAGCAAATATTAACAATTATTTAAAATTAAAAAAAAAGGATAAAGATGAAAGTTAATTTTTTATTTTTTTTTCGGCAGGAAAACCTCATTGTTTACAATTAAGGAACTGTTCTTATCTTAATAGTGCAGATGAAATGTTAAGACTATAAACCAATGTCATTACCTTCCTCTTGGATGGAAAAGAAGTATTCTTGTTTCATTCTGTCCCTCACATCTTTCTTCTGCTTGTCTTCCTCTGTCTCTGGTTCAGATGCTGTAATAACCAATCATATGTCATACTTGATTACAAACTTAAAGGACCAAGGTTTGATTTACACCTAAATATGATATAGGTAAAGTTAATGCATATGCTTTGAAAATATCTAAGGATAGTGCTAAAGAAAATGGATTCTTGTAACAAAAATTGTGATAAAAAGTATTCTTTGCAAGAAAGCAATTCATTCAAAGAAGACACTTCTTCTTTTATCGGAATATTTTCAAAGCGTATGTACAACACAGGTGCATTGAAGCAAGTGTATTAAAAAAAAATTGCTAATTTTAAAATGAAATTGAGTAACATCTATTACGTGGCTGTGGGGTGCTAGCTCCCTCCTCTTTCTTCCCGCCTTTCTTTGGTGACGGACTTCGACTCTTCTTCCCTTTGGCTTTAGGTTTGGCCTTTGTGGCAGCAGCAGCAGCGGCCATTTCCCTCTGCTTGGCCTCCTCTTTCAGTCGCTCCTCAGCTTCCGCTGCCTCACGAGCAGCTTCCTCTGCTGACATCTGGTCAAACAAATTATGTCAAACCCATGAATTAGAATTGGTAAAGGAAACTGAAGGAAGCTATTATAAACAATCATCTGACTTACACAAAATATTGTGAAAGAGCTCATGATTCATTGACAGCAAACACTGAACATATAAGAAGAATCCCTAATAATAACAAAAGAAATAGCTTAATATTAATTATCTTTTCCATTTCTTTTTTTTTTAAATTTATGTGATCCCTTAAATAAATAAGATGGTCTTTTTTACAAGCAATATTTAGCAAGCATCTATTGATCTACATAAAATATCTTACGGTTTTTTTTGTTTCTTTTAAAACTTGGATTCAGGTTGAAAATATCATGACAAACAAGGAATTTGCTGATAACTGGCCCATTATTCATAATGGGTACAAGGATTGCCTCAACAACAAGTCTAAGGCCTTAGCCAAATAGGCTAACACTAAAACAGACAGAGACCATTGTTCATGATGGTTTCCTTTGTATACATTGATATACAAAGTCCTAAAAGCAAGAAGAGTTTACTAATTCTACCTTAATTGCTTTGTTTTTTACAATGGTTTTAACCATATTCTATAACATCTATGACAAGGTCACTTTCTATAGTAAAAATATACCATCTGCTAATGACTTCATTGGGCATGGCAAAAAATTAAAAACTTCTCATTCTAAAAACAAAAACAAGAATGTTTCAATCATAAAGTCACAACATCTCACAACAACAAAAGCAAAGTGAGGTAAAACGTCTGTGAACTTGAAATGCTGCTTTAGATTGAAGGTAAAAAAATCATTTAAAAAACAACTCCTAAATGTTTCTTGTCAGCTAATGAGAACTTTTCAAATTATTGCAAAAAGAAATAATTGACTGTGAGGTTTCAAATATGATCAAACTTAATCAGTCATGAAAGACAAACATATCTATTCACATCAATTTTAATTCAACTGATGAAATAAATATTTGTGCAGCTAGAATACGAACCAAAACAACACTGATACCCCTAAATGACAACCATCAAATGATAACAGCACAAATCTATTGAAACGATTGCTCTTATGTAGCAAACAAGATTTTTGGATAGAAATAGATTGAATCAAAGTAAAGTCATGAATACAAATGTACCAAGTGCAGAAAGCTGATATTTCATGTATTATATTGTGAATGAACAGAAAACATAAGGGAGGAATATTCATGTGTTGACCTTGACTTACACGACCAAGATAGAGTCTAGTATCTATATCTAACAGTAAGTCAGTCTGAAAAGTAAGGACAGTGTTGCAATGGAAATGTTTAACAAAATTATCATGTCCCTTTAAAACCTCAAAATTGAACCACTCCGATAAAAAAAGAACTTGTGAAAGATTATTCACCTCTCAGTCCATCAACATCACATGAAATTTAATTCAAAATCATATTGGTCCTCACATATCTGCCAGATAGGAGCACATGAAATTGGACATCATTTCTACCATACAGTAAATTATTAAAGTCAAAATTTTAATAAATTGGGCTTCTTCATATTTTATCAAGACACTTGAAAATTACTCATGTGTAGTTCAAGTTAATGACCTGGTAAAACAGTCACACTTTTTACCTTCAAACCTGTTATCTATGTGCGCACAATTGTAAGAATCTTCTGATAGGGCAGAAAACGTTGTGGGAAAAGGAGAAAACTACTTTTCCCACAATGTTTTCCAGAGTCGTCTGCAACAAACTGGTCAAATGTCGTTATTTTTTGTTAATGGATTAAGTAAATGATTAAATACACACTGTCCACTTACAATAGATGCTATATTAGAGATGGCAGTGTTGAAGGCATCAAAGATAAGTTTCTCATCAGGATCTGCGGGGGGAACTGGACTCTCGTATCCATCGTCTTTCTTCTTCTTATCCTTGGCTTTAGCAGCATCCTTGGCCTTGGCTTCAAGGTCAGCTGATGTAGGACGTCGGGGCACAAGTGGAATCCTGCAAGCATGTGTCACAGTAGAGTTAAGATATACTGACAACATTAACCCTGTACTTCATGGTATCTGAATTTGATGCTTCTGCTGTTTAAAAAGTCTTAAGAAACCACTGTGATGATAAGAAAAACTGTACCTGAAGAGTTTTCCAAAATGGTTCCTTATCAATATGACAAGATTTTTTATCTTCTGCTAATGCTTTTAATTTAGAACAGTAACAAATACAGGAATATATTTAATGCTTTTGTAGAAATAGACATTTGATATGACAATAGGTTAATATCATAATCAAAGGTAAACTGTTGTTGTGTCACAATGGTTTCAATCTCATTAAATTAGTCATGTGTTTTGCTTACAATAACATTCATGTCACTTCGATAATTGTTTAAATCTAAATGTTTATTCAATTGCTGTGTACAAACCATAATAACCATTTTCTCTTTATTTCAATGAAAACGGTCATATTATAGAGTGTTTGAAAGCAGTGTTATACACAATTGTAAAATATCAAATAAAACCAGCAAACAAAATATGGTATATAAATGAGTCTTTAAAAGTAAGATTGCTTAAAATCTAGCTTACGGTACTCAATACTTCTTTAAAAATAGGTTAAAAAGAAGGAAACATTTAATCAACGTTATAATCTAAGAACACTCCCATTGACTATGTATCATATCTTTCTGCATGATAGGCAACTTTAAATAAAAAGAAAACTCATGGAAAACTGAAATTAAGAAACTGTTAAAGTAAAAATGCATTTGATTTGTAAAAATACTGAAGCTAAACAATTTTTAAAGTAAATCAATTGACCATGATTGATGAACAATAACAGAATAAAACTAAAGAAATGCTGTTTTTTTTTATACATCCACAATGCTGAATTTTATTTAAGAACAGAACTTTAAATTGAATTGGTGTCACTAAGCATTCTACAAAGTTTGTTTCAAAATCTTACAGAAATATTCAACATTTATTATCATCTAATTATGTAAAACTTAAACAATAATTATCTAAGGCAATGCTAATAAAAGCAGAAATTGCTATGTTCATCAATGATCACATTCAACCAAATTTGGAATCAAATCTATTCACACTTTATCACATGAATTGAAATCATTACGCATGGAGAAGTGGATTAAACCCCTTTACAACAGCAATTTCAAAACATAATGGAAACATGAGAACTTCTCTTATTACTGATAAAAACTTTTGAATCAGAGAAGCTCTCATAAGTTCAAACTAAAACAAACAGCAACAACCAAAAAATAAAAAAAATCCCTGCCTTCTGCCATCATTTTCCGATGTGCTAGACGTAATAGTCACATTACTAAAAAAAATATATAAATAATTGCTTGTTACCAAAAAGACAAAGATTTTCTACGTACAAAGAAACTATGACAAATGATATGTAATCTTCATAAAATCATCATGAAAAACAAAAAAGAAATAAAATAAAATCCAATGGCTTCCTTAGTCAAGACACCATCATTCTTTGTTGAGGTTAAAGAAGATTTATTAGTTCTGACTGTCAAACAAAAACAGCAACTTAAGTCTTTGATAATCACCTATCATCATTCAATTAAGTGAAGAGTTTGGATTCTAAAATCATGTCAACTGAAAAAACAATTGTGATAAATGTAGCCAAAACTCAATTCTTAGCAGTTTCTTGTTCTATCACATTTGTTTCTGTCTCAGTCAACTAAATAAATGCTATTGCTCATAATACATCATTGTTGTGTGATGTAATTTTTCATACCAGCCCAGTCACATTATTATTGCATCATATTCTGCTCAAAACAAAACAATAATTGTATTATTCATGTACTATAATTGTTGTCTACTATTTCCTCCGGGGCCCAGTTTTTAGAATACTGAACATGCTTACCTCTTCATGAGGTCAAATGAGGATAGAGGTAGATGAATGTTCATAGGAAGGTAGACTCCAAGTTGTGTTTTGAGGAAAGTCAATGATTTTCCCATTTTGAATGGCCCTTATTGACAGTAAAGGTAGGGTTCTGCTTCAATCAATCATGAAATATGATATGTTATAAAAATCCAATTAACCAAAGAATCATCTACTGTTGCAGGCCTGCTATTGTTAAGAAATGCTCAAGCCTGAAAATCATTACTTGAAGCCTGAATTTAAACATCTTCAATACGAACAAAGAAGAAAAATTTAAAATTTCAAAGCCTGAAATCAGGACCAGTCCTGAAAGTTAGAAGACCCGTGTTGCTCTCCTATCAGTCCCATCACAACACTCAACATGACCCACCTTTTACCGCCCTCAAGTGGTGGTAGAACCTCAGCTTGTTTGTCCTTCTCTTTGCTCTTATCCCTCTTCTTGCCCGACGGAGTTCGAGATCGGGATTTACCTCCCTTGGGTGACTTCTCCCGTGGGGATTTGGACCTGCCACCTTTGGGAGATCTTGGTGATTTGGACCTCGGTCTGTCAGACTTGCCGGTTGCCGGCCTCTCGTCTGGTACGGGAGTCTGCTTGCCTTCACTCGCTTTATCCGGGGAACCTGGTCTGTCTACTGGCAGCTGGAAAACAACAATTTAAAAGATGTACCCCTTACTCCATAATACATCACTTTGGCACATCTACAGCAGCTGCTAAGATTTTAGAAAACTCTGTGACAAAATGATATTTTGTTTTCTTATGAGTGACTCATCCTTTGTCATGATAGTTTCTACCCTACATCTTGAAGAAAATTATATTATTCAGACTTTATTTCTGTAACATGTTGTTATCATTTTGGGGATTTGGATAAACATTGATTGGTGGATTCATTTAACACAGTCCTTCTATCTGGTCAACATCTTCAATCTTGATAATCATTAAAAGGAAATAATCCAATCACCTACATGGAAATCAAAGACTGGTCTAAAGTGAGGCAAAGCAAAACTGAAAATAAATGATATACATTTTCATTATGAGAGTAGCTTATAATCAAAAAACAAAAGGATAAATTTCACTTTATGACCAACTTATATATTTGTAACGGTGGCTACAAAGAACTTCTTCTGTAGATACCTACAGGTGAGGAACTGTGAAGAATTAGTTTGTTTGTATAGGTTTCAATACTGTCTCAACAGCATTTTCCATTATTTTGCGCCTTTCCTGAATTTCACCAGTACAAGGCAGGGCTTTAGTGTGTCTTGCCCAAAGGACATTTCCACAAAAAAATCCCAGGGAGGCTGGTGAGGATTGAACCTGTGGGCCATGCAGGACCCTGTGTTGTTATGTAAGGGGTTGAATAAAGTGTGGAACTCAAAAACTAGATTCTATCACATATCGGAAAAATGTTAGAAAATGTTACGTTGAATAATCAAATAATTGTTGACTGCTATTGCTCTAATTTGAACCAGGTCTCAACATCCAATGCAAGGGAATGAATGCATACACACTTACCTCTATGAGTGGAAGCCTGACATAGTTTGAGCTCACATCATCAGGAATCTCTCCCTCCATACCCCTGTAGTAATCCTTCATCATGCGTACTGTATCCTGGAATCTGTCCACTTCTGCCTGCATCAGTGTGATGTAGTAGTTACTCAATACGCCCAGTCTGTCGTCGAGCCATCCGTCGTTCATCACTGTCTCACGCTCGGTCTCTGCCTCCTCCTTCCGTTTGTCACAGATGTTCCAGAGACGTTCACGGAGATCGTCCACACGTTGATGTAACTCCATCTTGGTCTCTTCATCGTCCCTCATGTCATCTGGTACCTCATTGTACTCCTGTTTATTGGGAAAACATTATTGGAGATTGAGTTACTGTGTCTTGTAATGTAGAAGACTTGAACCCCTTAGTCCATGATAACTTGCCTTGCTACCTTTGCTAATGAAGACTTAAAAAAGCACTGTGATAAATGGATAAATTACTCCTTATTAGAAATCTATAACATTTCATCCTGAGCAAGTCCAAAGATTTTCCTTAAAAAAATATTGCAAACATTTCATGAAGGAAATTTCGTCTCAAAAACTTAAATAGAGTCTATCGCTTGCTGTTGATTTCAATTTGAGACCGTGAAAAATCCCTGTTGTAAGAATGGTTAAAGCAGCTTAACTGTGTGTACCCCTTTTGAATATGCTCCACAGAGTTAAGATGTTATTGTGTTGAAATAAATAAACAATTCCTACCTTTTGGAATTGTGAGACAAACTCCTGCTTATGGTCTGGCCTTCTTAGGTAGGCTAAATAATCCTTTCTGTAAAAAATATAGAAAATATCCCTTAAGTCATTTCTGGAGACAAATATTAATATCATTCACTTTAACCAATTACAATACATATGCTCACTTAAAAGCGTGAAAATCAAAATAAGAAACAGTCATACAATGGGACAAATGATAGAGACAATGCACACAATAACAATATGAATGAAGTTGATAAGTTGCAAAGGGCAACTTTAAAGTTACTTAATGCCTTTCATATCACAATAGTTTAACAGTCAAAGAAAGGTAAAGATGGGAGTTACCTGATTTGATAGAAATATCTGTAAATATTCTCCCTCTCATCTCGCACTTTACGGAAGACAAATTTCCCATTTTTGATGTAAGTCTTCTCGACTGTGTCCCAATGATCAGCAAGAATCTTGGCAATTTCCTGAAAAAAAAAATATCATATGGATTGATAGCAAATTATCAATAAAGCAAGCACTAAAATATTAATGACTATCAAGAATTTTGACAATACATTGAAAAAAATAAATTAAGATATAATTGTTAGGCATGTGAAAATTATAATTATCTACTTCCCTGACCATCTAAAAAGAAAAAGCAAAACGTAGATCTAGCATAATTTCCCACCAGGGAATGTATGACTTTGTTAGATTTGATTTTAACCCTTTACCAAACACCCAATTTTCGACTGTCCCAAGACGACATTTCAAAATGTGATGAAATTGAAAAATAATCTTCTGATAGAGCTGAAAACATTGTGGGAAAGGGAGAAATCACTCGTCACAAGCAATTTCTCCTTTTCCCACAATATCTTCCAGAGTCGTCTGCAACAAACTGATCAAATGTCGTTATTGTTTGGTAATGGGTTAAAATACCATTTTACCACCTATTACCCTTACCAGAACAAGCTTGTACTATACCTCATCAATTTTTTCTTCCACAAACTCCCACTCTTCAGATCCGGGTTGGGGTGGTGGGGGACCTGCGGGCACCTCGGGTTCAGGTTCGGGCTCAGGCTCTGGTGTTTTACCTTTCTTACCAGAACCTTTCTTGGATTTAGCAGAGGACCCTATGAGGAGCAATAATAGAATAAAAGATTAATAATATCCTACAAGAATGAGATTGCTAGAAATTTCCTGGTTACATTTTTCTGAAAAACACTAGGTATATGGCAGAGTATATGCTTCTATCTACAAGCATTGTGAATTTTATTATTTTGAATTCAAAAGTTTAACCATGTGACTTTTAAAACATAAGACTTTTCATAATTCCATATATAATGCAAGTAATAGTGAAGTACAGGTATCTAGGAATCAGAATCAAGGAAATTCATCCAAGATTTTGTTTTTCAAAAGCAATGTAATCTAAAGTTTAATATAAATCCCTTAATCCATTTCAACAATTTGAAATTCTGACGTAGACTCGATCATTACATATATGAAATATATAAATGTTAAAAGTAGGACATAAAAAGATGCACAAGTGTCAGTAGCTTATCAAACAACCATGTGTGAAGCCCTCAAATTAAATTTACAGGCAACCCATTTAATCTCATCTTTAAAGTCAGAAAATATCATGAATAAGTTGTTGGTTTTCCTTTGAAATGACTAAGAACATTAGTCAGCAGCAGACCTGTTCACTCAAAGATGATTTGGTGGAAAGCCGATTTTAACCAGTTTTTCCTAGAGAAGAAGCAGTATGTTTAACATGATAGCCTACCTCTGCTTCCTTTCTTCCCACTGTCAGCCTTTTTAGGACTAACAGACCGTTTGGGGGATCCACTCTTGTCTCGTTTCTTGTCCTTCTCTTTTGGGGATTTACTTCTGGATTCTTTTGAAGAAGGTCTGGAGCCTTTCTTCCCTGAACCTGTCAACAGAGTCAGTACCACATGAAAAAAACAGCAGACAAAGTTCTGGATAAGAGAGATTAAGTGTTGATAGCTGCAATACTTTGATAAAAACCTGCAGTACTTTGAATATAAAAATACTCTCCAGTGTGGAAATTGAGTCAAAATAAAACTGTTTGTCTTAAATCTAGTGTTGTATTTTCTGAAGAAAAACCAGTGTTTAACAATAATTGCTATAAATTTTTATCAATCTATGAGGGATTTTATATTACATCAACATGATTTCATCTATATTGCAATGTTCAACTCCTAATGATAGATAAAGACCCCATACTCAACCGATCTTTTCCAATCTCATATGTTGCTTGTATTACTCATTGATACAATAAGGAATTGTATTCTAAACTCACATTATATGTTTGAAGCTTTCATTGTTTAATACTTTCCTTTCGTTCCTCAATTGCAATCACATTCAATTAAAATAAACAGAGGATTATTTGTTTGTGTAGTATGGTGTTAAACGCCATAGCAACAATTTTGCAGTTATGTTATAGCTTTTATGGATCCACCAGTACTGTGAAAATGCTTCTTGATAGACATTATTGTTTGGTAATGGGTTAAACTACCTGCTTCTTCACTTGGAAAAACTGGTTAAAATTGGCCTTTCACCAAATTATCTTTGAGTTAATGGGTCTGTTGCTGACTCCTGTTCTTAATTATTTCAAAGAAATTTCAACAACTTATCCATAGTGTTTTCTGACTTTAACCCTTCGAATGCTGGGTAATTTTTAAAAATAGATTTTATTTGCGTTATTGTTTGGTAATGGGTTAAATCATGGTCTTATGGAGTAATAGAATAATCCAGATGACCTTTTCTTGAGCTGGGTCTGCCGGACTTCTCTTCCACTGGAGGAGTTTTGGGAGGCTCTGGCGGGGGCTGGGGAGGCTGAAATACAAAGGCAGAATCAGTATGTAAGAGTTACATAGTAATATTGCTGAGATGAAACACCTTTCTCAGTGGTTGCCTTTCCTGGTAGATATGTGTATGTCATATCAAGGGTTCAATGCAATACTATAGTAAGTGCTTCATGTTTATGAAACACTTACTCTAGTCTTGCATTGAACCCTCCATATGGGATACCCTGGTTACTTTCAATGATATTGCACAACTTGCATTAAGTACTTTGTGTGCAGTTTTTATTTTCAACAGGCAGTTATGTAGAGCAGCTAAAAAATCATTGCGGCATACTCAGGAAATGCTCACAGCAAAATATGTCTCCTTTGCAACTTTTGCTACAGTGGATTCGTACAGTTTTAAAAATAATGAAAGACATTTTTCACTTTTTGCAATTTTCATTTGCTCTAGCTTTCATTCAGAATGAGTATATATGTGATACACCTACTGTTTTGAAACAAAGAATATACCAAAACCAAAACAACATTCACTCCTTTTTGTGTTACACATATGTTTTATTGTGCATTCATTTAAGGATTTAATACTATAACAAACAAAGCAATGACACCTCTCAAAAAAACTATCAAATTCAATCTGTGAAAATACTATCAGCCACTAATCAATTAAGCTGTCTATGACTACAGCGCCTAGGTTGTCAAATTAGGAAACACTCCACTGAATGTTACTTTAGAGTATCATATATCTCACCTCCTCCTTCTTTTCCTCCACTACTTCCGTCTGTTCAGGTTGTTCTGTGCTCTCCTGATCTTTGCCTTGTAACTTTAAAATACAGAAACAGAAGTAGAGGGACAGAGGGCCAGATAAGAAAAGTATCTTAATTACTAACATATTATTTCTTCTCTTAACCCTATATATAGTGGATACTTATTAGAATGGTCCCATTGAGACTGGCAACATCATACGATGGAATTAGTTGAGCAAGTTGTTCAAGTACATGGGATGTAATATTAGGGGTTCTTAGTGACAGTAACTGTTGTTCGATAAAAAGGATATCAGGAAAACTCATTTCTGTCCAACATGATTAGTAATATGTCCCTTCCAAATGAATGGGATATCTTGTCGATATTATGTATATAGTTCAATCTTCTTTTTTATTTAATTTGTAGAAATTCTTGCTATTGAGTTTGAAAGATGGCAGTAAACAGAGGTGAACTCTGCATTTTGGGAAGTGAAAATTATGGGTGAAATAGATTTTGGCCAGTACAAGTAGGTTTTGGTTTTAAATCATACCCTTATTCATCTGATGTTTAAAGAATTTGCATAAAGAAATGAATAGCAAAAAAGCATCATGCCTAGAAGGGGCTAATGAGAACCAAACATGACTGCTTTAATAAGGAACTAAAAAAGGACCAAAAGCCAGTGTGTATATACAATGTATGTTTTGTTTGTATGTTTAATGCCATATCAACAATTTGTTCAGTTATTAAATGGCTTTCCTGGATCAACCAGTACTAGGCTAGGGCTCTGAAGTCACTTGCCAAAGGTCACTCCCACAAGCCAGAGGTGTCCATGGGGCTAAGACCTGGGATCCCCAAGTTCTAAGTCTACCACCTTAACCACTGAGCCATGTAGGACCCCATACCACTATTCCTACCTACCTTGTTGAGTGTATCCTCGAGTATCTTCTCCACCTCAAGTTGTACACTTCTAGCCTGCTGGGAGGCATCCACCCTCTGTAGGGTACCAAACTTCACAAACCATTTCTCTAACTTGGGCCAGCTGTCCAGGTAACCAGTAATTCTGGATAGTGTAGAAAACATAAGGAATGAATGTTGATTGATTTGATTTTCATCTTTCTCAATAGTATTATGTTATATTGCAGTGCTCAGCACACCTTTTCCATGCTCCTTGTATTTTCTTGCCAATACTGTACAACATTCTATCAAAGGCGCTGAGGGCTTTCCCACATTAATATAAAGGATTGTAAGGATCATTGGTGAGATGTAAATAAATTCTCTCATATTGAACATAATGTAAGTTGATAAAAAAAGTTGGCAAAGCTTGTTGTTGGTTAAGCTAAACCCACTTTTTCAGCATATCTGATGATCCCTTAGGAAAACATGGAAAAAGCAGAAAGAAATACCGAATATCATTACCACACATCCGCAGTAGTCAAATATATAAATATACAATATTTTGTTAATATTCCATTGAAAAAAGAAATACTTAATCATTTACTTAATTCACTTTGCAATATCTAATGCAAAAATCTTTAGGATCTTCTGTATTGTATTGATAAACAACTCATGAAGAAAAACTTATATTTTTGTCATAATGGTTCAACCAAATACAAAAAAGTAAAATATTTCTTTTTTCATCTTTTGTTACTAATTGAGCTCTGGTATTGCATTCAATTTATTAGTCACTAATTCCCTAATTAAGGAGAAAGTTGACCAGTGTACATACCTGTGTTGTATTTGTTCCTGATCGTGAGCTGGGTCATCTACAGGATGGACCTTCTCATTGTTACCAATACCTGTAGCACTGCCCTCGGGTGGTGGATTGAACTCTTGCTGATATTGCTTGTCTGATTGTACAGTCTCTGTGATCAATAAACAATCAGCACTAATATATCGAACAGTGCTTTTTTGCTTTAACCCTTAGGATCCTTGGTATTTTGGGTAAAAGAATTTGTGTGTCCTCTGCTTTCTAAAACCTTAAACATCTGCTCAATTATGTTGAGGAAAGATACTAAGAGTAGCAAACAGGTTAGATCACAGGCCAGCCGCCAATTTAATTGGCGGCTGTCCTGGATCTAACCTTTTTGCATAAGCATGAAGTAGGTTCCAGCACTGTAAGGGTTAATTGGAAAGGGGCTTTAGCCTATTGATTTAAGACCAATCTTTGCTGAAATATATTTATTGAGATATTCAATGACCTGTTTGAACTTTGGATGTTTTTAATTGACTCCATGTTTGACTACAATTCAAAAGATGCCTTTTACAGACTGGTGAACTACAGTGTGAAAAAATGTCTTTTGCCATCAAGGTTTAAAGTTAATTCAGTATTGGTATGAGAGAAAATTAATGTATGAATGTGTGTTTTTTTCTCTCTAAACATAGGTTATGATGAATTCCGTTCTAAGTAAAATCCAAGCAGATTTTAGAAATATATTGTATGCTGAACTGTTTGTTTCATTGAAGACTAGAATAATTATCAAAACTGTTTGCATCAGAAGAAAGTTTGATGTAATAAATTTAACAGCTTTAACCAACAATACTTTAACTGTGATCAAAGTTGAACATTTTGTCATCCTGGATCAGTCAGTGCTGCTGTATAAGCGGACCTAGGCTGACAGTATTCAACGAGAACATGAATTATGTTCTTTCCTTGTTTTTTCCCAAAGAGTTTATCTTTCAAAAAATAGATGACTCGTACAAACTTACGAGTTCTTCCAGCTGCTCTCTTGAGGCACAGTTCATCTGGTACATCAAATACGACAACTACATCAATACCACTTGCAGGGTCCGCAGGTGGGGCATTGGGTCTTGGGTCTGGGGCCAGCATCGACTTCCTGCTCTTGACTGGGTTCTTTCCTTTACCATCCTTATTGGCAGCATCGAAGCCACTGAGAGCCTTCTCTAGAATCTTGGCTTGGTTGTAGTTTGCAGGGAATCCATCCAGTATCCAGCCTGAACCTTCTTGTACTCTCCTATAGAAGAAAAATGAAAATCATTGATTAATGATTTATCTAATATGGAAACTCAAGAAAAGTTAAGAAAAGAAAAATTCTAAAAACATATATAGACGAAAATAATAGCCCTCCAACCATGCTCTGGGACTTCAAACCAATTTCTTTTAACAAACAAATTCATTGTGACAAAAGGAGAGCATACTCAAAATAGGCATATTTTTCCTTTGTAACAATGTTTTCAAATGTTGTCTAGGCAGATAGAACTTATTTGTTTCCAAAAACAATTAATGGAGAAATATAGCCATTTAGCTTGAAATGATTTCAAAATATTCAGTCAAAAGAATAAACATCTTGCTCCAGTTCAAATTAAAGATACATTTCACCAGCCCTTTACTTCAAGATCAAAGGTCTTGATTTTTTATTTAAGGCTAGATTAATGGAAACAAATAATGAAGTTTCAAACAAAAAATAAATCATTAACTCTTTACAACCTTTTTTTACTTGAAGCAGATGACTTAAGAAAGGCTTTGCAAACATGTAAAAAAAACTTTAAATTCTGCTCTCATGATATGTAGATAGATTGAAAACGCTTTATGGCAAAAGGAGAAATTGCTTGTAACAAGCAATTTCTTCTTTTGCCATAATGCTTTTTAAAAGTTATCTGCTACAAGACGGGAAATTGTGGCCTAAGGTGGTAATATGCTTGGACATCATTTACCTGATAGCTTCCACTAAAATGTCAACAATAACCTGGTCATCTACAGGTTGTCCCTTCTTTAAAAACTTCTGGGCTTTGGCGCCAAGTTTTGCTCTTGGAGTGGGCTGCAAAGATAAGAAAAAATGGTAAATATAACAATAAATGATTATTAAAACGTAAAAAAAGTTACAGACAAGTAAATAAAGAAATATTTGGACAGCATGAAATTAACCAAAGGATATCAATTTAAGCCACTGCATCAAACATCTTTGATGGAAATGACAAAAGAACAAAACTGGATGTACAGAGCAAAATCACCTTAGTAGTTTTTAAGGCATAACAAATCATACCTTCATACTTCATATTCATCCAGTCATCATTTGCATCATATATGATAATCAATTATCACATTATTTAATCCTTAGAATGCAGGGTAATTTTTTGAAAATAGATGTTTGTGCTCTCTTTTCCAAAACCTTAAATATCTGCTTAATTTTTATGAGAAAAAATGCTAAAAGTGGCAAACAATTGAGATCACAGACCAGTCACCAATTTACTTCGCGGCTCGCCTGTGATGTAGCCTGTTTGCATAAGCATGAAGTTCTTTCCAGCACGATAAGGGTAAAAATGGAGAATGGTTAAAATAAAATGAGGAGAAGATAACACTTTATACAAACATATTTTAAGTCTTTAGACAATAAACTGAGATAATATTGAAATGTCATGACTAAAGTCTCCATTGTCACATTGGTGTAACTGTTACTGGGTTCCTGGATAATTATGCTCACCATTAATAATAAATCGCCCATTGTATTGTGCAAAAAGAAAACGGGTAACAAATAGTTAAAGAAAAGAGACCCTTTGATGTGTCATCGTTTTATTAATGAAAGGAATAATTGGTCAAACTCCCCCACCTGGTTCTGTTGTTTTTTGACCGGTTTAGGAGTCTGAGGTTTTGGCTTCACCTCCTCTTCCACGGCTGTTGGTGTTGCTGATGTAGACGCTTCTGTAGGCTGGCCGGCTTCAATTTGACTTGTTGATCGAGAAGCTATAGTAGAATACAATTTCATAGTATAAGTTTATAAGTTCATACAGTAATACTCCTGGGATTGTTTTTTTGTTGTTGTCCCAAAACTTAAAAAAAAATATGTTTTATTCACTTGCATAAAATTTTGAAGAAAACATAACACGGAAAAATTACAAAAATTACTGATTGCTTGTGAATGTCCAATTTCAAAACCCTTCAAAGATGCTCATGCAAAACTTAAAATATCTTACACATAGATACTCTTATACATGTACATGTATATAGTAAGTAACATATTAAGAGAGGATAATTTTGAAACCATCTTTTTTTTCTACAACCTTAGAAATCAATTAAATGATTATTTAGATTTTTGTCTAGCTCAGAAAGTTAGTAAATTTATTAAAATTGCATTATTTTCCCTTAATCTTGAGAATAAGTAATAATAAGTAAGAATATGAAAGGTTCCCTTATAACCTGTTGCAAAGCAATTATGGATCTTTAAAAAAAATTGTGGGAATACAGACATTGCTCATACACGCAATACCATCGTTTTTCAAACATTTATTTCTGTTATGAGTGGAATATCTTATGTTACATAATATTTTTTAAAAACAAGTGTGGTAATTGATTCTGATAGAAACAACATAAATCATGTAATATGTCAAGTATGTTCTACTGTGAATAATGAAAAATAACATCTTCATGAAAATCTTACGTCAAGGCTACAGAAGCAACAGCATCTATTAAAGTGACTATCTCAACTATTAAAGTGACTATCTCAACTATTAAATTGACTATCTCAACTATTAAAGTGACTATCTCAAAGATTTTAATATTCTTGAAATGAAGTTTTCCCTATGGCTGAAATATAATGACAGCTCTATAAGTCTACTTAAAACTAAATCATTGACATGTTACTCAACCCTGTTCATTACTTTTTGTTAAAGATATATCACATTCATCTTGCAAGTATAGTAAACTGTTTAAACGTTTTATTTTGTAAACAATTATACATCATTTCTATCCTGCAATATAATTGAAATGCATAAGAGCATCTGGGATAACCAAATTGTTTGACTGTCTTTTTACTTGACACTAGCAAGATGAACCACAAGAGCATCCCCATAATTATTGATACAGTTTTTTTCAATCATAGCACTGATAGTTCGGAAAGGCTGTTTCGCAATGTTTTTAATACATGTATAACAACTTTCCATCATCTTTAAAATGAAGAAACTAAAAAGGTTTATTCATCATAAAATCCCCATATATGTTACACAGAACACAATCTGTGAGATAGTCTCTTTAATGCTAACATCTAGTACATCTAATTTTTAGGTTTTCATTGCTACAAAACAACCTTAACAATAAATAAAAAGTAAAAGAAGATCTGCTTGACTGTTCCTAATTAATTAAGTCTGCAGTTAAGTACACAAAACATACACATTTATCCCTTATTTCTGTCTCATCCATGTACAAATTATAAAATGCTGCAACTGAAATGTCAATTTTATGTAATAAATATTGTTGTTTTCCATTTTGGTCATTTTTTAAAACAAAGCATGAAGTTAAAATGAATAACTGCCAAACGACAAATCAGGAAGACTGTTAGAAGACTGTACACCTAAACCAGAGTTTAAAAGGTCAGACAGAGAAGAGACCAATATGTCACACTTTTCTAGAGAAACAACCAAACCTCAAGAATACATGAACACAGATAGGATAATTTCATTTCTTTCATCACAATACGCATGCATTTTCTAAAAAAGAAATGGAAGCAGCTTCAAAGTCAATAGATATTATAGCTATATGCTATTTCATGTCATATTTGTAAAAGGACATAACAATTTAGAATGATAATGACAGCCAAGTATAAATGCCTGCAGGTGACACACATCAGATGAAGACCTTTCCAAATGCACATCCAAACCACACAAGTAGTTAGAACCACAAAAGATGCTAACATTCTATTCATTTAACCCTTTACCTAAAAAAGACAACTTGTAATGCATTTGCAGTTGTAAAAAAAATCAAACATCATGACAAAAGACGAATTTTCCTATCACTAAAATATCTATTTTTGTCTCTATGATGTAAGGTTATATTGATCTATAAGGTATTTGTTCATAGATCCACTTTGCCACTTTGGCACTTGCATTGAATGTGTTCTACTCAGATCATTGGAACAGCTAAGATTTGATGTAAACACTATTTTAAATGTCCTAAAAAATAAAATAAACCATTGAAGAAAAGAAAGTTAGTTCATTTGGAGAGACTTGAAATTCAGTATTGAAAACCATGTCTCATTGCCAATTTAAACTGAAAACAAGAAACAAGAATCTTTGGAAAGTTGAAAACATCCTTTAACATGTCTTCCATTGCAATAGAATAAAGACTAAAAGATGGAGAAAAAGAGAAACATAATTATATCCATGTAGTGACTAAATCTCACACCATGTTCTCTTCTATACCTGTCAATAAGGCAACAGGTGTGTTACCTTCTCCAGTTGGGGCGCGAAGATTTATCGGAATCTTATGTAGCTGTGGCTTAAATGCTGTGCAAAAAGAGGGTTTTTAAATACATTGTACATATATTGGATGGTGAAATCTTTTACCTCATTAAAGATTTTAAAAAAGTTTCTTATTGACTCATTAACATAACCGAAACAGTAACTCCACAGTTGTCCCATTCTTTGAAAAGAAAAAAGAAACCTTACCACTTAACCATGGGAGATAAGGAATAAAGGAAATAAGTGATTAAAGTATATTTTCAAATTTGTGAAAAGTTAAAATTGAAAGCAACAGCAGATTTCAAAATGAAATATTTTATAAGATATTTAATAGAAATCATTGTGACTAAAGGAGCAGTTTATTGTTACAAACAACTTCTCCTTTATTTTCAGAGGTTTCTTAAGTATTTTGCTGCAGGTATGGCAAAACATGGTTTTATGGAGAAAGGGGTTGAACATTTAGTTCTAAATGTGGTGCATTTTGAGAATGAAACACAGAAACTTTTACCATTAATATGTCTAATAAGTCCTCAAGATATACCTCTCCATAATTATGAATTTTAACACACATGCAACAGATAACTCAAGACATTAATGTGACAAAAAGCTAAAAAAAAGAAGGCTTTTAATTAGCAATGGCTAGCTTTGTCATATTGATTTCTTCTCAACACCACAAAGTCAATTTTTCATCCTCTATAATTGTAATGCGTAGTTCCATTCTCTCTGGATGGGTTACAAAACTTTATGTAAGCTAACATGTTCAAATTACTTTGATATCTTTACCAGGCTCAAACTAAGCCATGCATTGGACCATATCTATCCAAAATTACAAACAATAGTATCATAAAATATTAACTAATTTCAGTGCTAATATGATAAAATTATTTTGATGAATGGGTGAATTAATTGATGCAAGCAAATTCATCCTTGTTAAAATGTTATCCTTCATCATTTCGAGGGTTCAATGCAAGACTATGGTAAACATGAAGCACTTACTATAGTATTGCATTGAACCCTCGATTTGTAAATGATGTATTTTGTTAACATGAGTTATAACCTTTTGTGTTAATCAACTTCTATATCTCTACTAAAAATAGCCAAGCAAAAAAGAACGAAAAATCTCTATCTGATGTGTTGTTTGAAAGAAAGTGTAAGTGGTCGTGGTTTCAAAGCAAAATGATCCATTTAATATAAAAGCATTGTGAAATGCAAAACAGATTTAACATAGTTTTGTGCAAAAAAATAGAATACATGAGTTTGTCATTAAGGATGGTAATCATCTGGTTAAAATGCAAGATGCTGTAAGAAAATGATTTTAAAATCATCCATTAAAATGAATACTTTGTAACAATGGCTGTCCGAAAAAGTTACAAAATAAGATGTGTTCCAAGTGACACTTGTGATCCTCAAAATCTTGTTTTTTTGTTTCATTATTATGTATCCATTCTTTTTCAGATGTCATAATAAAGTAAAGATAAAAGACAAGTGATTTTAAAAGATAAATTGATGGGCATGAAGATATGGATTAGTTCACATGAGTAACTTTTGAATTTTGAGAACTTAAGTCCATTTGCTTCCATTTTATTAACACACTAAATTTCACCTTTGACCAAGTGACTTTGATCTTGCTCTCTGATTAGTTGACTTAAGAATAGATAAGTTCATAGAGATCATTGAAAAACATGACATTATCAAGTTTAATAAACCTTTAGGTCAGAATGCTTTCTTTCTATAAGCAAGGTAAAAATCTGACCTTTGTTCAAAAAAGGACCTTAATATTTCACTGAGACAGTGATCTATTTTGAAATCATACTTCAGAATAGAATGATCTTGTACCAATGAAATGACTTTTTAACACTTTGGGTAGTTGTAATTTTGAATGAGTAGCCAGAGAGTTATGCAAGAAGTGATGAAAAATAAGTTAGGATATATTATTTCAAGTAATGTTAATCACTAAATCTATTATTTGCTATCATCTATTTACTCTTTAAGTCATTAGTTCATTAATGGATGTTCATAATGTAAAAGCGTGATATGCAATAGAAGCATAAAATATCTAGAAAAAATACAAAATATAAGGACTAGTCTGCCATGTAACAAAATACCTTCAGTACTTTCATCAGGTTTTTCCTGTTCAACTGGAGTTACCTCCCCTTCTTGAGGCTGTTCTTGAGTTTGTGCATCTACAGATGTACATTAGTTTCAAAATCAGAATGCTTTTCAAGGTCTTTTATAAAGCCATGTACTTTATTTTACTAATACATATATATATATATAATATTTCTTACCATATTCTTTCACTCAGTATGATAATCAAAGGACATTGAAATCTAACAAAACTGATAAATAACATCTTCATAAATGGCACATATTAAAACTATTAAACCTTTTTGTAAATAACCAAGGGATCCTTTATTTTGGGATCATGTAAACCATTATGAAAGAATGTCAGACAGTGGTACTTACATTAAATGCCAATATGATCAATAGCAAAACCATAACACTCCATTTTCAAAATTTGAGGATTCTTCTTATAAATATTTTTTATTTACACTGGAGCTGAGCAGAATCTGTACACTTACACATTAAAACATAAATATCTAACTTTGGCACACCTAGGGCAGACATGATCATATAAAGAAATAATGGTACTAAAATGAAAGAATTTTCCAATTTTTCCCCAAAATATGGAAACGTCTTTACCTAAAACTTTGTCTTTACCTAAAACTTTTATTTAAAATACTTTGTTATTAATTCATTTATGGTTGGAGTCAAATATAAATTAAAATTTGGACAAAAATGTTATTTCTTATTCCAAGAAAAGAGTGCATTGAAAATGGTATATGATTTTTCTTATCAATTTCTTTTGACTTTAAGATTTCATATACCCAGTTAATCAAACAGTCCATATGGTTAATTTGTAACAGCCTCCTACAACATAGTTATTTTATCAATATACCACTTCCCTTGATAAGTGGACACAGTGAGTACAACATTAGACACAAGTACCTCACCTAGTGGAGTACCATTGTCAAGGGGATCAATGGATTCAAGTTCCTCATCTGAATTTATTGTACTTAGTGGGTCTGCTGTAATACACATGTCAAGTTTCAACAAATACCATTGTTTAGATAACGGAAAAACTTCATGTTTCAACTTATCTCCCATAACTTTTAACAGCAAAACTGCCTCATCCCATCTAAGATAAGGGTAAAACTGTCTTAAACTAACCTTGGATAGCAGCAAAGATTTCTAAATTCATTAGAAAAGAGCAGTACAGTGAAACATTGTAAAATAAGTTAAGAATAAGTCTTTAGATCTCTTTCTCAAAAGAGTTTACTGAAGTTGTCTTGTAATCAATAATTTATTTCTCTTTAACCTAATTTTGCTTAACATTTCATGCCTTATATGTAATAAATTGTGAATTCTAAAGAAAACGATGAAAAACAGTGCAGGTTTATTGTATTGTTTTTTGTAAATAAATGAAAACTTTTATTTTACCCACTCCTTCCTATCGAGGGTTCAATGCAAAACTATAGAAAGTCCTCCATTCAAGTCAAGCACTAATTATAGTCTTACATTGAACACTTAATATGAGATCTTCATAGGATCTCTGACAACTAAAGACTACGCATAAGAACAATGATCTTTGGGATTATGAGTAAAATTTATTGTGAACAAGGGAGATATTGCTTTTCTTGAGCAAAGTCTTCTTTTGTATGAATTATTCTTTCATTTGTCTCCTGCATGTGCTCTATGATCATATTGATGTTAATTGAAAAGAACCGAAAAACAAGTGATCTATTCAACTGCGCAATTGACAAAAAGCATATCTTGGGAAAGGGCTTTGAGATACCAATTCAGGAAAAATAAGAACAAAGTTAGACAAAATTTAATATCAAACAAAAATATAAATGTCTCAGAAAAAACATTTAAGGATGAATACATTTGAGAGGTCAAGCTTCATACAGATATTGTTGTGTAGAAAAGCTTAAATCAATAAGGTTTTTGTTATATAGAGATAATGCACAACAGAAGTTGCATGACATTTTAAACAATATTTTGCATATAAAACAGTAAGGGGTGGGGTCACACTGAATGAAAATTCCACTTCAAAAATTATTAAATCATATGTACAGGAAAGTAATACATTGAACACACACAAGTTGGTATATACATATACTTTTTTCAAGGGCATATTAAATGCCTGTAAAAAATGTGGTATAAAGGGTAAAAGGTTCATTGCAAGACTATAGCAAGTTATTTAATTTTGTGAAATACACACTATAGTTTAGCTCTGAACCCATAATATGTTTAGCTTCTACTCTTTGTGTGTAACTCTCTAATCAAAATGATGGTTCGATAGATCAATTACATCCAATGAAATAACCATATATATTTAAAACTGATAGGACTGTCTCAATGAAAGAAGCAGTTTTGATACAGAAATGCACACAGAGGAAAGAAACAATGTCCTTGGTTCTTTGGAGGAAGCTAGGTAAACAGGGAGTCTCATTCAAGTAAATCAGAACCACACATAATGCATTTATTCTACTGTCTTTCTGTTCTATAAATCATACCCTAAATATTGAGTATAAATTGTGTTGAAATTGAAAGAAATTCTCTTAAAAGACAATCATATCAAGTGCCAGTAACAGAGTGTTCTTTGGTCGAATCTAAAAGTATTCGGAGAAAAACACCATTTAATCAATCCCCTTAAGTAGTCTAAGTTACTTAGCTTAGTTAAATGTAAAAAGACTTAACAAGTAACATTAAGTAACCTGTATATACTGAGACCACAGGCTTAAACACTCACCTTCTTTGTGTAGTTCAGCTATCTCTTCAGGCTCATCTTCTACCTATAATACATTGGTAAGGGACATTGAAGGCAGTTTGATTTGTTGTTTGTGATTAAGATATAAGATCTTTTAAAGAGAAAGATTACTACATATCAATTTTTTTAAACAATTCATTTAAATAAAGATAACTTGCATATGTTTTGCGTTTATTTAGATAACAAGTTAAATAAAATCAATACAAAAAAATGATATTGAAAGATATAAAATGAAAATTCTTCTTCACTATAATCATCAAAGTTTCTAAAAAAATAAACATCAACATTTAAGCATCAACATTTTGTAAACAAAAGTTTGATGCGAGTCATTCACTTTTGTAAAGTACTTAATAGTGATCTGCACATACTACACACTAAACCTGATGTGCAATCTGAATGTGAGTGTCATTTTTAGTCAATGGATCAATGTTTGTACATGTTAATTTGCAAAATCAAGCCTGAATTCTAATATTTCTCAATGGAAACATATCTTCTTTTCAAGATAAAGAACTTCAGAAAAGATAAAGACTTAATATTTTCATTGAGCTCGTTTTAATAGTTGTTAGAACTACCTATATATACAAATGATTTGACAAACACGCTTCTCAACTACTTAAAAAGAAGTCATATACTGTGAAAAACTGCAAAAAGAATTGAAGTCTTACCACAACTTCCATGATTTCTCCATTTTTATGCGCCTCTATTGCTTCATTAACAAGTTCATCAACATTTAGTATCTGTATTCTATGCTCTGCAAAACAAACAAAGGCAATTCAATAGATAGACACCTTTATTACTTTTTTCTGGAGTGTTTCTATCTGTATTAGAAAATGTTTTACACTTTATTTGAATGAGGCGAGAGCTCAAGAAGTTTTGAAGGCTTTTTATTAAGTCAAAAATAAACTTAAACACATATCTAGAATCATTATTCACCAATAAGAGAGTATAAATAAAATGTGTCCATGGGTGCATTAATTATTTCCTTCCTATGTAAATGCATCATCTCAACTAAAGCAAACTCCTGATATAAAACGAAAAACTATGCTCCTTATGATTAACTCTTACCTTCATTAGATTGGTTTTTCCAAAATCATAAGCAAATGTTGTATATTGTTGCTTTCGCTTGTGACAAGATAGAAATATTTCATATGATTGCACTAGTTAAAAGCATTATAGCGCTCAGGAAAACTGCAAAACTGGGTAATATGAGTTATAAATTATGATAGAATATGTTGAAACATAGCAAAAAACCACAAGATCATGACAATATAATGTCAGCACTATTTATTATCTATTCTTTAAAGTGCAAATGAGGTGCCCACCAATTTAACTTCATTGTTTACATTTGAGTAACATCTGAAACAGCAAGGAGCGCTCAGATTAACGACAAGCAATAACCTGGTTAGAAAAATCATGTGAAACATGTAAAACTGCTGTCATCTATCCAATTTTAACAATGTGAACATTCAAAATGGAGTATTTCTTGGGTTTTATTGGTTCCCAAGGTTTCTCGGCTGACCAAGTTTTATCGCTAATTGTAAACAAACCGTATAGTATTTTAAAAGCATCATGTGGATGTGTTACAGTCTCTGTTCCCCTGTAATAGGGCATTTAAAGTACTTTTAAGTTGATTTTAATCATTTTAGAACTCTCACAATTTTAATGTAAATGAGCGTAAATATGGCTTTAAGTAATTCTTAAAATGTTATATGATTGATTTGGTAAATTCTTTCAACAATATATTTGCAACCTTTAATGGTTAAGAGTGCACCTTATCATTATCCAGGTATCTAAACGTTCACCTTACAGAAAAATATCAAATCTCTTATAATAGAATTGACCATGGATGAAAAACGAATAATGGAATATCAAATTAGGCTCATATGAGCATTCTCTAATTTCAAATAGTAATTTTCATACTTTTCTGTAGCAGACCCCATGAGGTAAATTCATCTGGTTTTCCCCAATTTAGACACAAATAAGAATTATTCTTTAATTAAGGCCTCACCTGCTGCTATCTTTGCTACACATGACGACTTTCCACTGAAGGTTTTACCCAAAACACACGCTCGTATAGGGAAGGGAGGGAACTCTGGTGGGTTGGGTGGAGGCTGGAGTGAAAAGAAACATCAAATTACTGACATATGATAACTTCTCACCAGTCTTTTGATTGTTAAATATTTGGTTTATTGTTTGAAATATACTCATGAAGTATGACAAAGAACCATTAAGGTAGAATATCCATAATCAATAATTTTAAATTTCTTTTTTTCAATGGATTACTTCTGAAACTATTTGGGCCGCGTCACGCGAAAAGGGGCACTCGTACATATAAAAAAAGCGCTAACTCAGCTCTATCTTAGCGCTATTATTCCAGCATCTAGTCACGAAAGTAATCATTTGTATTTATTTAAAGGTATAACTGGATGTCCTCTAAGATGGCAAACAGTGTAGCCCCAGACCAGCTGCCACGTCAGTGACGTGGCGGCTGGTCTGGGGCTACACTGTTTGCTATGTCCGAGTGCCCCTTTTCCCGTGACGTGGCCCATTTATTTGCTTTACACCAAGAGAGACTGAAGTAATCTGACGAAAGAATGAGTTTCAAAATGCTTGACTATGGGTATTTTATCATAACATAGCCACCTAAAATCCCTCATGAGCAAATAATTTCCTTAAATATTTGATCAATGATGCAGTTTGTGTGAAAGATAGACTATGCCTTATTTGACAACAAATGATTGCAGAGCTGTCTACAGGCCATGATAGTAGAGTACACAATCAACACTTACAGATGGGGGATACACCATATTCAGCAAGCGCTGTACCACATGACCCACCACAGGGTTGTTTCGTGGTGGACCAGGGATCTCACAGCCCTCCGGTGGCTGCCATTCTCCAACCATGTTCTAAAATAAGAAAAATAAAACATCTCAACACCCACAAATAAATCCTAATATAAAAATATATCCAAAAATGTGAGCATAATTATCTTTACAACTAAATAAAAGTTTTAAAGTTCTAAATTGAAAGAGCTTGCAGATGGCAATTGCAATTCAAAAAGAGAATTTCTTTTTAGTGGAAATAATTTTTCAAAAAGGACAAATATAGCATATAAGAACTGCCTTTTTTCCCCACAATTACTTCAAAAGCCATCTGAATTAGGCATATAGAATACTGAAAACATCAGCTTACACAAAAATTAGCGGAATTGAAAAGTAAAATATAAAAAATCCAGAAGGTGAAATATTTTTCATTAATTTATCGTGCAAAACTTTGTATGACTAGAAAGTAGGGTGTTAATCAAAATGGTTATTGTCGTTGTAATTGTAAATATATTCAGAACTCCATGTCATAATAAAAAATAAAACTGTTATTGTCGAAAATTCCCATTACCAGACAATAACGACATTTGACCAGTTTGTTGCAGATGACTCTGGTAAACATTGTGGGAAAAGGAGAAATTGCTCTTAATGAGCAATTTCGCCTATTCCCACAATGTTTTCTGCCCTCTCAGAAGATTTTTTTTCAAGTTCATATTTTGAAATGTCGTCTGCAAACTTTCAATTTTGGACAGTCGAAAAATTTGGCATTTGGTAAAGGGGTATTAAAAGTCCTACCCATGGGTTTTGACTATTCATGACTTACCTTGTACTCCATGAAATCCCCTTCATCCAGTAAGTTCTGTCTCTCTTCTTCCAGGACCTGTTGAGCTGTGGGTTCTGCTGGTTCTTCTACTTCTACTTTCTCATACAACGGAATTCCCGCCTCAAACTGGGCCCGCCACTCTCTCATTAGTTTGGCAGGTACCAGGCTGTATATGAGAAATAAAATTGGTGTGTTGACACTTAGTTCCATAAGGTTGAAATGAAGAGCTCAAACTCAGAAGTCTCAGTTTCCAATTTTGATTTTTGAAATCATGTGACTTTATGTTAAAATGAAGAAAATTGTCCTTTACGGAGACAGCCTATGATTCAGTTTTGAAATAAAGATGAAATTGCCTTAGCCAAAACCATAATAGAAACTTAATTTTTTGTGTATGAAAATGGAGATCTGGCATTCCTTTTAATATGGCCTAGTCACAAAGTTTCATATTAGGAAATTGATTAAAAGAATAAATTAATCAACATATCTAGCTTCAGCTAATGTTTCATTACTTACTTATTTGTAAGCTCGCGGTACTCTGCCACCTTGCAAGAGAAGTCAAGTATTTGGTCTAACACTCCGTAACAGGTGTCATAATGTTTTCTGTATTTGCTCTCTGCTCGTTCTGCTGCTATTCTGTCATGTAGTTCTTTGTCCTTTAATGTTTGTTCCATATATTCTTTCTTTGCTAGCTGGGCCATTTCCTACAAGAAATAAACATTAATGATTCACTGCAAGGTTATAGGAAGTCTGTCTTTCACTTTTGTAAAGGACATCTAACATGTATAAGTCAGAGTGTTTCAAGTCTGTCACATGACACTGTTTTTTGTTCTTACAAGAACGTATCATCAGATATTTCAACATGTAGTTATTTTGAATGACCTACATCGGCCAACTTCAGAAACTTTGTAACAGGGCAAACAATTGATCATTGCTACTCCCTTGTCATTCTTTTTTAGTTTACATCTTAGCAAAACAACAAATTAGTAATGTTTGTAATGTTTCCAAATTAAAAGAGGTTGCATATAAAACTAAGATATTGTGATTAAACAAAAATAAATTTCCAATGGTAGATCTACAGGAAAAACTTATACAGGAAAATAACTTGCTTATATGGTGGTTTTTTTCGTTTTCCACAATAATTTCAAAATGATCTGCAGCATATTATTAAACTGAGGTGTTCTTGTAAGTCCTGTTTCAACACTGACATTTGGGTTATGAATGTACATGTTATTGAAAATGCTCATAAAAAAAATGTATTATAGGACTGGGTGCATCAAAAATGTTTTCTAGCTTTATATTAAAGTTTTGATTGATATGAATTAAGCAGATAATGGCTGGTTCACAAATATGACTTAAATCAAGAATTCTAGTCAAAACTACAGCAAGTTTCTTCCCTTCTGTGAAAGACTTGCTAAATTCTTGTATTAAACCCCAAAAATACTGCCCCTGTTTTTAAGTTTCCTTACTGCTTCTCTGTTCAAAGCTTCTTCAAAGTCTTTAAGTCGTCTATCTTCATACATCTTTTCTCTTATAATTCTATTCTTGCGAATGACTTCTTTTTCATGCCTTGTCTGCAGTAACTGTACTGCTATTCTCCGTTCTTGTTGTGACTGTCGCATTAACCTGTTGACAAGCATCTCTTCTCTATGAGCCTCCTATAAATTAAAACAAAAAGCAACATGAACTTTTTTGCCACAAGTCAATAAAGTCTATGAACAATGATCATGTAAACATTGAATGTTGATTCTGTTTTAAAACTTTTTTAAAAAATCTCAAGGTTTTACTTTTCTTCTGTAATTGACTGCATTGTTTTAAAAGAAAACATTGCTAACACGAGTTTAAAGTATAAACACAAAAATGATACATTTTTCTCAATGAGTCAACAACAAGGAAAGCAATAGTTTTGATTCATGTAAGTAAATGCATTACAAATGGAATATTTTTCTTTACTGCTGTTGAAATAGATGACTTAGGAACGATTGTGTCAACAGAAGAATTTACTTGTTATGACCATTTTTTGCTTTGTCAAAAAAAGGTTATAGTCTTGTTTCAGAATTTTTAGTTCATTTCAATGCTTTAGTTTAGACCAATGACAAACACTACTTTTTCAAGCTTACTTCATCAATCTATCAATAAAAAAAGAAACTGTTTTACCCACCTCTTGTGCCTCATGTGCTTTTATCTGATCTACCAGAACTTTCCTCCTCCTTTTTTCCCTCTCCCCACGAGCTGATGAGTCTTCTTGGAGCCTCTTTCTGATCTTACCAATGTACTCATCGTTAGTGGCTGGTTTAATGAGATCAATGGACTCCATCGGAGATTTGTCCTCATCTCTTGACATGATATACTCCATACCTATACCCTCACTGGAAAAAGAATTCACGTCATGCTACTCTGAGTCTCTTTCCTCATCAAAATTAAGCAGATATTAAAGGTTTTGGAAAGCAACTGACACAAAAATCTATTTTTAGAAAAGTACCCATTATTCTAAGGGTCAAAGCTCCATCAAACACTAACTGAATGATTTGATATATCAAGTACCAAATTCATTTCAGAATAAATGTTGGAAAAAAGAGATAGCTAATATAAACTATTCCACCTTTTCTAACAATAATATCTGTCCTTACAGAGAGACATTTTTATGTCCTTTTTAATCTAAGTAACTCTTTTAATCATGGATTGGAAATAAAAGTTTGATTGTTTTGAATTACTACATTGCACTTTGAGACTCAAATTTAACACCTTTTACATCTTCTTTTCTTTTGAAAAGATGTCTGTTGTTTATGGTATTTATCTATATACATGTACCCTAATGTAAATAGTCCACACAAATTATAGTTACTTTAGATGTAATTTTATCTTTATTGTTACCTATATTGAGTAAATTGAAATGTTTACATTTAGGATTATTCCAAAATGTACATTTGAATGAATGAATACATCTTAAGTTAAGATGGTAAGTCATTTGAAGAAAAAAGAACCTTTCTTTAACAAGTAGGAAGAGCACTTTGTCAAAAAATATGAACTTTCAATTCAGCCCTATCATGATGAAAAGGCTTGCCTTTTTTATAAACTGTAGATACATTGGTATACTTTACTGTCAGGATGTAATAGAAGATAATGATATCTTTAACGGTAACACAAACACATATGAAAGCTCTATTTGTTATAAATCTTGAAATGAAACCTCAACTTACTCTTCATCATCTTTTCTTGGCAGTGTCATTTTCATTCTTTCTTCAAAGTCAGCTATAGCTGTAATGGTGTCCTGAAATAAATCATACAGAGATTATCAAAACTTCACAAACACTTTTTTTCAATTTAGCAGGTAAGCTGCAGACAACTTTTGTTATTATTGAAGAGAAAAATGAGAAAGACCTTATAAACTTCACATTTAATTAACCCTGATTTACATTTGTATGGATTTTTTGACAGCATTTCCTAGAAAATACAAGCAGTTCCAAATGCAATAATCTTTACTTTCGACAAATCACTTGTGAAGTTGGACAGAAGGAATTGTACAAAAATGTTTTAACTTTTTCTTCTCATATTTTCTATGAGTTTCTAAATTTGTTTACTACAGAGGTATCAAATATTGACCTGCGATTAAGAATTCATCATATATATAAACACTAACCTCAGCCACTTTTTTCCTCCTATTTGCAGACCTTGCTTCGATGGCTTTCAAGGTCTTTTGTGGCGGTGGCTGTGGTATATGAACTGTAGCTGCCCTGAAAATGAGAGGTTTAATACATAAGCTTTTAATATGTAATTGGCATACTCTCATAAGGTTCAAAGAAGTCTTTATTCAAATATCACATAGTAAAAAAATCAAAATGTCAAGTTCTCTGAAAGACTGAAGATATTAAGGTGAATGAATCTATGAGTGGTTTTCTTTTCTCAAAAGTTGTTGACTGTAATGCAGTTGGATGTAAGTTTTTCTTATAGCCAGGTAAAACGAAACAAAATAATTCAAGTTTGAATCATCATTGTCATAAAGATAAGTGATACAGGTTATCCTGTTAATTGCATAGCTGTTTTAAGATTTTGAAAATATAATTTCCGAACTATTTATCAATATGTTTTGAAAGTTGTTTGCTCAGATATGCTATATTGCTAAAAAGTCCATTGTGTCTATAGACTAATCCTTAACTCTAAAATATCTCACTTTTACACAGCTATTCAAGAATATTTTAGAAACCATTGTGACGAATGAACACTTTGATCCCATTGAGCAAATCATCCTTGTGTTGCGATGACTTCTTCTGAATACCATTAGAAAGTTTAGTTTTTCATGTTCTTATTTGTCTTCTGCCACTGTATGGGTAGTCACAACTTCCAAAAATGGGGAAATGTTAAATAGCACATGATGTATACTTACTGAATTTTAGCAACCATTTCACTTTGTTTTAGTTTCATTGTTCTGGACCTCTCCATCAATAGCTGTCTCTCTTTCTGATGTTTGTCAGTGATTCTCTGTTGTTCAAGAAACCTCTCTTTAAAGGCTACCTTTTCCATCTCAATTTGCTTCTCGTGAAATTTGTTGACAACATCCTGTAACTCTAAGTCGGTCTGTCTTGGAGTCACATGTTTGAGTCTCTAAAAAAGTGAATAAACAGATTAACTTTGGTCAAAAGCTTCAGAAATTATTTTATAGATACCTATTATAAGCAATCCATTATTTCGCCCACACTGTTTAACAAGATATAAGCAAACCAAATACAATACTTCACAGGATAATTCATAAGTTAGCTTCATCTTCGTAGCTATCAAGTATATTGTGCCTTGAAAATGAGTATCCTTCCATTTTTATCTGTTCTGATGATAATGTTGTGACAAACATAGGAAGCATATAGATGCTGCTACTTCTGTAATGTAGGATGGTAAAGAGTCATCCTGATCTCTGAGTTAAATCTAATGCATGTTCTTCAATCAGTACAAAATTCTCTCATATGATTCATTTTTATATAAAGAACATAGGTAAGTATCGTACAGAGCCATCAAAATCTTCTTTGAAAAAAAATATCAAACTTACTTCTTTATAAATTCCACTTTCGACAGCATTTAGTTTAGCTGGGGCGGCTGGTCTCATGGTCTCTATTGCCACCCCAGTGAGGTTGGACTTTTTCTTGTTTGTGAGGGCGATATAGAGTTGGTACATAAGTCTTGTAGCCACTCCATGCTTCTCTGTCATAATATCCCGGGCAACATTTGTGTCAAAGGGTATGCTTAACAAATGCAGAGTCGGTTCAATTCTAGTGAAGTTATTCAGCTGAGAATCTGCAGTTCTGTTAAAGAAACAAATTCCAATAATGTGAAGCCTGCAACAAGCATGTGGTACAAAAGGAAACATTTATGTGAGAAACATATTTTTCACAAATATATATCAATTTTGAATATTGTCAATATACAGTAGAAAAAAAATGCAATAATGCAAACAAAACTGCTTCTTCATAGATCATAAGATGTGAAGAACTTTAAGTTGATATGGAAGCTGTGTAACAGCTGTACTGTTGTATGATATACACTAGAGACTAGGCACTGAAAGCAACAATAGTTTGTATTTTAGTGTTAAGAGTGCTTCCCGGTCAATTCCTACTCAAGCCAATTTGTAACTAGCCAAATTTGGCCAATTTGTACCCACATTTATGTCAATACGTACCCATCCTAATTTTGAAGATGTCAATTCCTAACCTGCTTCATTTAGAGCTCTCATACAGCGAATGGGTATGTATTTGGATCCAATAGCATTGCAATGTTTTTGAGATACACTGCATATCAGCTGCACACACTTATATATATTGACGCCTTTTGAATATATTTTGTTTTCAACAGATATTTTGAAATTTATTTCTTACAACACCAAAACTGCATTATTTCAAGGGCCTTTTATTTTGACTTCCAAAACTTTTTATATGTGAACAAGCATCTTTGAAATTTACATATTCATCTTAATATTGAATATATTCTTTAATTAAGTCTTGAACAGCTTTCTTTAAAAAGGCAATATGCTGCAACTTTTTGGCATGTTATGAACAAGTTGCTAATGAGGTTTTTATTTTTTTGTTCTTTAAATACGAATTGTACTTACTTGCTCTGAGAAAACTTGTCAAAATCTTCTTGAAGCTGGTATTTACTTAAAACCTCACCAACAAGGAATCCAGAGGAAAAGTCTCTTTCAAAGCAAACTGGATCTGTAAAGTGGAAAAAATGAAATGAATCACAAAAATAAAACGTAAAAAAACATCATAAAAAAATCTTTATCTTTGATATCTTAACCCCACAATGGGCGACAATGATGCAGTGGTAAAGCATCTACCTCTTGTACCAAAGGTACCAGGTTCAATCTTTACTAAGCTAGGTTAAAATTGCCGGGTCAAACCTGTATGAGCACTGGTTTAGTATCCAAGGAAGCTTCAAATTTCCATTGAGGCTTGAGCATATGCAAAAGGCCCTACAACATTCTTATCCAGATCTTGATCTAGTCTTTTGGAGTTTCTGACATTAAATAGAAAGCTGCCATGATAAAGATTTTATGTTTTCCTCTTGGTGAGATATCAGTGTATGCTTAATTTTATGGAAATGTAAACTAAACTGGAAGCTTTCATATGGTGATATTAAAGTTAAAGTGCAGGTATAGCATATCATTATATTACAAAAGTTGATTTAGAATTTTAGAAGCAACAACATATGCTGTGATACTTTTCACTTATTATCTTTATAAAAAGAGCAAAAAGAACAGGTTGTTGCTATGTCTGTTACATCTAAAGTTATCTGGCAGCCATTTAAAAAGTAACTTTTTATTTAGTTTAAAAACTTATTGATGAAGGTTCCAGTCTCATATAAGTCATAATTTATTTGCTGTCATGACAATTTAATTACACATGTGGTAAGTTGGTAAAACATGAGCGCTTTCTATGAAAGAGATGCTCATCTAAAACTGTTTAGAAATCCATAGGTAACCACAACACATTAATCAAAATGAGCACAGCTTTGACTTTTACTGTACTCAGATGAAGATCTTGTTACATTAAAAATAGTTTTGTGATGTTTAAAAACCCGTCGTTCAATGCTCAGTGTCTGGCACAACATTTCCGAAATGTATCACATCCGAATATGCTACTACTTTTCGAACATAATCAAAACATTGGTTTATTTAGCAACATGAAAAAGTAAAGATACTTACCGACATGTTGAGAAATCTTAAGCTCATCATTGAGCCATCTGCAAAGTATCTCCGTCATTTTTGCAATAAATCTTAACTTTATTCAATCGATTTAGTAGCGATACAAAATTTGTTTTGATCATTCGCCCATTTTGCTTCCAAAGTTGTCCTTGGCAACTAAGACGGTGCGCTGT
The DNA here is from genome assembly GCA_947846245.1 of Cerastoderma edule. Lineage (NCBI taxonomy): Eukaryota > Metazoa > Mollusca > Bivalvia > Cardiida > Cardiidae > Cerastoderma > Cerastoderma edule. Next base: position 8,726,566 of record OX401405.1, on the reverse strand, counting down.
AAGAATAACCCATTTCGTGCAATTTATTCCATTTAATTTTTCCTTTATCTAAATCAACAAGTTTATGAACCATAAGTCGTAGTCATACATGCTTATTTTCTGATAGGATTAAGTGAGGAAATAACAAATTGGAATGTTCATATTGAGACAGCAATAAACCACATTATATATTCTTGTCATAACGAGTCGTCTGTTGTTGCTTTCTTTCATTTATAAATCCCCATCTGATGGAGTGTGTTAAACTTATTCCTGTGAGCAATTTCACATTTTCGTTATTTGTTTCTACACATTATCATTAGGAAACTTTTGAGTGTCTTTTGCTATGGGGATAGCGAACGAAGTGAGAGACTTGAGAGAGTGTTTATGGTCTTAAATAAAATTTTTTCTTGTATTTGACATCTTTGTATCTGCACATGATGGGAGTTGTCAATCTCTATCAAATATGTCTCTGTTATAAATATATGTCGCTGATATGACTATCTAGAATATCTACTAATTTATGTATTCGTCAAATTAAATGTATGTGTTGTTCTGCCACAAATTCCCTTATTAGGGAATGGTTTAAGTGCTTTAGCAATGTCTCCTTTCCTTACAGTGGTTTTACTCCTACTTTTTGGGAAACTCGGGTTTTCTCTTGATACAAAATGTCGTCTGCTGTTTGTTTTAATCTGGACACGTCACAAATTCCCATATGGGGGAATGTGTTGAATTGGTTCGTATGAGCAATTTCTCCTTGTTTTACTTTTTTGCTACGCATAATCAGTTGGAAGTCTTTTTTATCTCGATATACGTCGTGCTTTTAATCTTGACCATTCACAAATTCCCATATGAGGGAAGGGCCATGCAACTTTTTCGCTTTGGTCAAAATAAGTTCTATTTGTTGACAACGGGCGCATATCCTTGTAAGCAAGACCCGGGACTTTTCAAACCGTTGTAATGAAAGGAGGCATATGACGGCTTTTCTTTATATGCTCTTAATAAGGATATTATATCATAGTTAAGAAATCATCATTGATATCTAGAAGAATAATGCACATTCCCTGCCGTAGACAGGTTGATTTTCTCCTTTGTTTTACCCTTTACCAAACCCAAACGCCAAATATTTGACTGTCCCAAATTGAAAGAGATTGCAGACGGCATTTCAAAATGTGATGAAACTGGAAAATAATTTTCTGATAGGGCAGAAAACGTTGTGGGAAAAGGAAAAATTGCTCGTCACGAGCAATTTCTCCTTTTCCCACCATGTTTTCTAAAGTCGTCTGCAACAAAGTGGTCAAATATCGTTATTGTTTAGGAAAGGTTTAAGCACCATACCCAAACAATATACTATCCATTTACAAACTTCCATGTGCGATTTACAATGTTCAAAAGGGCGTCTGATTTGATGCATTACAATACCATATGTTCTTCTGATCAAGGATATGTGGTAAACAATATGTTATGCAATTCACAATGCACATTAGGTAGTCTGACTATTTCTACGTATTATTTACGTTTAACATCATATTTTATTTAGGAAGTAAGAGCCAATCTATAAGCAAATAGCTCCAATAGGATTCCATGATTTTACATATCACATGTGAATGTCCCCTTCCCCTAAAACAATCTTTTCTTGTTCAGGATAATAATTCAATGTCCCTGACCAAGTTTCAAATCACTTGTATCAAATTCAAGCATGTTATGCAACCTTTCGTACTTAGAAAATTCTTGGTTAAATTTTTGCATGCAAGTTTGTATCTCATGAACTACTATATAAAATGGGGTTGATAATTCACACATGTGCTGAGGGTCATAATCTTAGGTCGGTGACAAAGTTGCATATCTCTAGTTTTTTAATTTAAGCAAATTTGGGGACTTTTTGTACTTGGTTAAATGTTTATGTGCATGTTTGTATCTCATGTAATACTGTATGGAATGGTTTGATACTTCATACATGATTGTGTTCAGGGTAATAACTCAAGGTTCCTAACTCAATTTTATATCTCTTGTTTTGAATTTAAACAGACTTAGAAAATAGTTGTTAAAATGTTGTGTCCATGTTTGTTTCTAGTTGAGCATGCTGCCTTGTGGACAGCTCTTGTTTAATTCTTACAATCTCACAAATGTTATTTGGTTTTCATGGAACAAGAGATTCGCGTATTTCAATCAAGCGTGCTTAGCGATTTAAACATTATTAAAACCCAACTTATACATACCCCAGGCATTGTTTGATAATTGTAAAGCAATCAGCGGATTAATTTGGGAGTTTGAGGATGAAAGATTGTTAAACAGAGAACAGCATATTACAAATCTGGAGTAAACCACAAATCACATAGAAGACATTGATACTAAGAAAGGATGGGAAATGGAGGAGTGACTCAGTCAATAAAACAGGTACATTTTGATTTTATTAATCATCTATGTGGACCTTAATCCATGTGATGAATTTGGATTTTCATGAGAGGTAGTCCCTGAACTGACTTACAGATTACCTATGGTTCTACCCGGCTTGACCAGCTAGCTCTAATGGGCAATTTGGTATGGGGTCTTCCTCCATCATTAAGAGTCGGACATTGCAACATAACTGAGATAATGTTGATGCAATTTTCAAACCTATGTAAATGAAATTACGTGTGGGTTTTCAGAATTTTTCTTGTCCTGTAGTGTGGTTGCAGCCCATACTCAAAATTCTTTCTTTTTTATATTTTTTGTTTCTTTGGTTTTAAACAATTATTCCCCTTTTTTTTCTCAGAAATGGCTATTCATTCATAATTGCTATCCTTATTACCGAGAGTGCCATGAACAGAATGCATTAATTAATACAAAAAATGTACTGTTGCAGTGGTCAGGTGAAATTAGAAGATTGCTTCCCATGTATAACTAATTACGAGTATTTTGTGTCATTAAATTCACTGATTAAATGAACTAAAGAATAATCAAACGATATATAAACTGAGTAATTGATTGGGTCACAACATACTATAATCATATGAGCCATCATGCTTTTCTAATGGACGTATAGATACTGCATTATTTCGCATACCTTTGAAATAAAACCTTAAAGGGTTTTCTGTTATCATTTTTAGGAGCATATCTAGTGTGGAGGACAGCGTTCCAGGATAGAGGGTCCTAGCGTAGTACTGGTTGATCCCGGAAAGTTGTTACATAATTGAAAAATTGCTGATACGGCATTAAACACCATGCAAACAAAGGGGTAGAGCATCTGCCACGGGACATGAGGGTAGTGAGGATTGAATCCCGTGAGTAACAGGATTTGTCTTGCAACCTTTCTTTAATTCACATCTAGCGCAAGTACTCAACTGGTTATGGATCCAGCAAGTAGAATCAAGAGTTTATCTAAGTTGTAAGAACATGTTTCAAAATCAATGTAAAGAAATAAGTTTAAAGAAAGCTAAATATTGAAGGTATTTATGCATGTACTTTTGTTTTACCAGTTATTTCAATTCTTGCTGGCACAGTTGGCGTACTAGTGTCTTTTGGAGGGTCCTCCGTGGCCTAGTGGTTAGAGTACAGAACTTGTAATCACATGGCCCCTCTTCGCGTGGGTTCAAATCTTGAGAGGTATATGGATTTTCATGAGAGGCAGTCTCCCGACTGACTTACGGAATTTCGATGGTTCTACCCGCCTTGACCAGCCCTTATGGGCAGTTGAGTATGTCTTTTTGGCACGTCTTTTTAAAAGATGGCTTGTTTAGTCCTGTTATGTGATCAGTAATTGAACTCATGATGAGATGCTTCGAAGGAAAATATGCAATCTGAAGTTTAAACCCCAAGCATGCTGGGTAATTTTCTAAAAATAGATTGTGTCGTCTGCTTTTCAAAACTTAAAATATCTGCTTAATTTTGATGAGGAATAATACACGGAGAAGCAAACAGGTCAGATCGCAGGCCAGCCGGCAATTACTTTGCAGCTGGCCTGGATCTAAGCTGTTTGCATAAGCATGAAGTTGGTTCCAGCACTGTAAAGGTTTAAGAAGAAACGAAGAAGTTAACCTTAACCACTTGAGTACCACTACCCTCCCTTATTTTAGAACTGTTATTGATGCACGTATTTTTCTCCTTTTAATAGCATTCGAAGGAAGCAGCTCGTCATGAGTTTGGCTGAGTATGCAGGAGTTTACCATTTATTTCAACGAGGCCAAGGAAATACTGAACTTTAGATAATGTAAGTAGAGATCATTATATGGTATCAGTTAATAATCTTTTTGTGCAGTTAATTTTAAACTTGACTTGTCATGGCCCAATGGTTAAATAGGCGGATTTAGAACTTGGGGGTCTCGGGTTTGAGCCCTACCCACACCTCTGGTTTTATGGAGTGACCTTTGGCAAGTCACTTCAGAGCCTTAATCAAGTACTGGTAGATTGTTGATACGACCTTAAACACGGCATGAACAAAATATCTTGACTATTTGAAGAACAAGTAGAGCTATACTACTCACACATGGGTCAGCATTGGTTTCAGTCTTTAGTTAACGTTTTATATACAATTTAGTTTCTATTTTAACTACTGCAGTGACAAGTATTGATTGGAACAACACATATTAGTTTGGGGTCATAATCTTAGGTCACTGACCAAAACCCATAATTCTGGTTTTGATTTTTAGCAAAGTTTTGCCTTTTGTGGTTTTGCATGTACATTTGTATTTCATTAAATACTGTAGGGAATGAATCGGAACGTCACACAAGTTTTTAGGATAATGTATGGTCACAACCCAAATTATTATACTATCTTTTTTTTTAAATCAAATTATCCCCATTAAATCTTTGTTCTTGAAAACAATAGGTTCCTGGGTTTGCCCAGTGTTTAAGGTGGAGGACCTAAAGCTCTGGGGTTGTGGGTTCGAACATAATACTGCATCTTCTCTAGTTGGTTTTGTTCTGTCAAAAGCTCTCGTTAATGGGTCCTGGGATGGTTAAGGTGACAGACTTAGAACTCTGGGGTCCTGGGTTCGAGCCCCACAGACACCTCTGGTTTCATGGGAGTGACCTTTGGCAAGTCACTTCAGAGACCTAGGCTAGAGCTGGTGGATCCAGGAAAACTGTTACATAACTGCAATATTGTTGATTCCGTGTTGAGTACCATACCTGTACAAAAAAGGCTCCAGCCTCAGACTATTGCAGGTTCTCTTTTCACCTAACAATTTGCTAGATATTACCACAAATGAATGCATTTTGTACTAGTATTCCATTCTTTATTTTGGAAGTATATTCATATATTTCAGTTTTGGACATGCAAGGAAGGGATATGCTAACAAACAGTCAAGGTCCCAGATAAAGATTGATTGAGAAGTTAGACAAAGTCTTACTGGGACAAAAAGAATATGAACGGCTTAGTTATAGGTATCTATGTTTACAATATCTATTATGGGTTTCTGTAAACAGGGTATATCATTTGTATCATAACGCTACATATTAGATCCCAAATGGGACGGTAACGTATCATATCTCATCAGATCGTATGAGACCAAATGATCAGGGGCCCGTTTTACTAAACAGTTTACGCTTAAGATTTGCGTAAGTCTAAAACAACAAGTCCTTTTATTTCTATATTTGGCAAAGCAATACTGCAAAGTAACACATCATTGGAATCGTCTCTCCGAGACGCTTCCAATGACGTGTCACATTGCAATATTGTACTTTCATTGAAGATATTATCCATGTTAATCAATTATGACTTACGCAAACATTTTCCGTAAGTTGTTTAGTAAAACGAGCCCCAGATTGTATCGAATCATATGGTGAACGTTTATCTTAGATGAGGTATCACCATAAAGGGCGGAGATATGTAACAGCATTTCCCAATTCCCCAAATTAAGCCGCTGATTGTTACATGTATCCCCCTGTCAAACCATGCTTGGGTATGGTGTGCATATTGGGTTTTGATTATGTGAAAACAACTTTTGACACTTGCTTGAGTATGTCACACACGTTGTGTACATCACACCCTTTGTCCGAATCAGATGATAACATTTCCTAGCCCATCCAAATAAAGATTTTATTTGGGAGAGGGGCGCGCCATTTTTATGGGTACAAAAATGATACACGGAATTTGTCAAAACTTCCACACATGCATTGTAAATCACATATTAAATATCATAAATCAGATGATGAACATATTGTATGCATCAAATCAGACATGTAAGACATTAGCCCTTATCCAACATAGTATATTGAACACTTTAGCATGTTTCTGATTCATATTTTGATCGTTTAACATGCGTAAACTGTGGGAACTCATACTAAAGCAGTTAACAAAAATCTTATTAATTATCTTATCTAGCTTGCAAAATCATTTAAGGATTTTCACAATCAGTGCTTTCTAGAAGAAAAAATGTTGCATTTGTTTCTGAGATCTACACCTTCAGAAGTAATAAAACCAGTAGTATGTTTGAGGGAAAAAATGCTCACTGTTTCATGATATAAATGCTATTGCAGGGTTTGTGAAATCTTACTTTGATTTAGTTGTCAGTGAATGCCTATTTTCTTTCTGTATATCCTATAATAGTTACAGTAGTGCTATCATATGAGTTCCTATGGTTTACGCACGATGCACAATAGAAATACGAACAATTTTAGATTTACAATATTCAATAATGGTGATCGTCTTATCTGTCTAATTCGATACAATCTGATAAGTTCTGCATCTGATTTACTATATCTGATATTTGATATAAATTATGCGATTAACAATGCACTTTTGGAAGTTAGGTCGAAATACGTGTAATATTTACGTACATGCCTGCTAAAATAGCGTGCCCTTAAAACGGAATGATGTAATGTTCCTTGGTCTGCACTCAAACGTCTCATACCCGTCTTAACAAAGAAAAGAAATAGTAATGAATATATGGACTCTCTCAAAGAAATAATGAAAAAATAACATTCAGTGAATAAATCCTTTTCTTGCCATGGTAATAAATGGAAACATGTGAAAGACAACATATTTCTTTTTATTCTTCATTATCATTTATAGTAAAAGTTTTCATCACATGCCTCACAAAAGTAAAAAGGTATTTTTTCTGGTGTTTTTTATCCCAAATACAATGAGTTTATTTTAATTCATAGAAAAAACGTGACCATGTCCATGTGTTACATACAAACCTTATCATATTGTCTAATACATATATCAGCCCTTTACGACATACGGCTTAGGATATACGATCTAAGATATCTGATGTACGACTCTCATTTTACGCTCTATGTTCGTCATACAATCAGATACGATCTGATGCATTATGGTACTTTACAGTTCCATTTGGGATCTGATATGTTACAATACCATACAAACGATATAGGCTGTTTTCGGGAACTCATACCATAACACTACTGTATATCATTTTATTAAAAATTCTCTTGCTGGTTAAGGTTTTTGACAGGTTAGGCGATATGAACATTTGATTTTGTAACATTTGTCAGCTTCATATACTTTCTAAACATTCATGTGGAGAATAAGAATACTAAAATTACATTATCTGGATTGCTTAAAGACGATCATATCCTCATTTATACTTTCAACATTTGATTAAGTTTTGTGTTTAGGTCTATATTTTTCCAAATGTGTTTAAGCTGCTGCTTTAATCCTTCATACAATCTTACTAGCCCAGCGGATTTCGCTGTTTTTTTTAACGAAATTGTGCAAATTGTGATTAAAGCATGAAGCTTTGCCTGAAGATAGTTTGAGACCGTTAGAGTAAAATAAGATGAGGACCCATCGACCAAACTTTCAAGATGGATTAATTCCAACTTGAAGAGGACCTTTGACTCCACCATGGCCGGTCCCAAGCCCTGATGTGAAAGGATGCGGGTTGAGTGAAGGGTCAGCACCCCCGTCACGTAAACAACAGCAAGCTACAGAAACCATTAGGCCTTATGCGCAAATCAATGCGACGACGACTACCCCCGTCACGTAAACAACAGCAAGCTACAGAAACCATAAGGCCTTATGCACAAATCAATGCGACGACGACTAGATAGTAGTGGACCACATAGGGAATGTGACGGTAAAAGGGTTTATGTATAAATACTACTTCTACAGTCTCGTTGTGAAAGCCGGCTTTATGGGTGATTCGGTAGAGTGGTTGGCTCTCGGTAGAGTGGTTGGCTCTCTTTCAAAGTTAAGCAATGAACTAAGTGGTTAGTACCTGGATGGGTGACCCACGATGGCTTTACTCCGAAAGGGACCTGATACACATTCCAGGAATATTCCTGTAGAATTTGGTCAAAATGTTATATGAAGGAAATGTTGAGAGCAGACTGTAAACTTTTCTATAGAGATGAATCCTATAAGCTCACCCTAAGCTCTCTATCAAAGTACTGGTACATGTGACCCTGAACTTGACCTTTTCATGTACATTTTAGTGTCATATCAGCAGCTAGCGATGTTTTCAGCTCAGAATATTTATCATCTGTTGATACTGCGAGTTACTCAACATGCTTCCTATCTATGCTACTATTGGATCACAAAGTGGAAACATGATATATGTATATCATTAAAGAGACCAAAGACAAACACTTCTCACTGAATTAACAATTCTATTGCAAGAATTCAATCCTGAAATAATTTAACGAGATCACATTTATTCTGCTATCAATATGTACAATAGAACACTACCTGAATATACAGATCATTTACCCTGATTAATATATATACCCAAATAAGGGACCAGCATCCAAAACATTTTCTATGACAGGCTTTACCTTAGGCAAACCAATGTTTCAGGAGGGATCAGTGCAATACTATAGTAAGAGCTTCATGTTTATGAAGTACTTACTATAGTCTTGCATTGAACCCTCGAGTTTGCCTTCACTTAACATTCCTGTAGTTTTTATGACTGCTGTAAAAATATTATATTGAATTATTTCATAACAAAAGCGGAGTAGTTTCTTTTCTCCTCAAGATCTACTCTTCTTATGAAAATTTGGTTTACTGATATCAAACTTCCAATGTCTTCATGCTCTTTCAAAATTGGACAACAAAAACATCTTGTCAAGTATTTGGCATAGACTTTATCTTAACTATTTGCAAAAGTCGAATGAAACTCTGATAAAATTTGAATACATGTATATTCATTACTGATAGTGATAGTTTGCACAGAGGATTTCTCTCCTTGCAAACACTATTTTCATAAGTATCATATAGACGATTTCTCTCCTTGCAAACACTATTTTCATAAGTATCATATAGACGATTTCTCTCCTTGCAAACACTATTTTCATAAGTATCATATAGACGATTTCTCTCCTTGCAAACACTTTTTTCATAAGTATCATATAGACGATTTCTCTCCTTGCAAACACTATTTTCATAAGTATCATATAGACGATTTCTCTCCTTGCAAACACTATTTTCATAAGTATCATATAGACGATTTCTCTCCTTGCAAACACTATTTTCATAAGTATCATATAGAGGATGAGAAAATGAACTCCAATAGATTCTTAAGGTGTTAGAATGTGTTTAATATTTCATGCTTTTGCTAAAGCAGACAATATGAAATATTTCTGCAGTACTCAAATCAAGGCATTTACAAAGCTTCATGATGCCAATAGATCTGTCAGATTTATTGAAACAATATCACAGACAAGGACAATTTCTCACACTTTTAATAACATAAAATTTATCACACATATTCAGAAATATTTCTGGCTTTTCTTTTTTCAAAAATAGGAAGAAACAAATATTGTTATTCGTTATACCTATGCTTGATTTAACTCCTATCATGACATGACACTTTTAACCCTTAGAATGCTGGGTGATTTTCTGAAAATTGATTTTTGTGTCCTCTGCTTTCCAAAACCTTAAATACCTGCTTAATTTTCATGAGAAAAGATACTCAGAGTAGCATACAGGTTTGATTACAGGCTAGCTGCCAATTTACTTGGCGGCTGGCCTGGATCTAGCCTGTTCGCATAAGCACGAAGTCGGTTCCAGCACTATAAGGTTTATTATGTCAACCTACTGAATAAAAGAATACATGTATGGCTGTAAAATTGACTGCCATAAGGAATATTAAATCCTTTGCATAACATAAATGAAGATACAAAATTTCTGGTACAAAAGAAAAGGTAACAAAGACGAAACAGAAAAAACCTTCACCAAACACAAATACAGCATCATTGCAATCCAGAAGACAGCTGCAGACAACTTTTGAAACTAAGGCATGATTGGAAGCTGTTTTGCTGTTGCAATATAGAAATCATTGCAGGAAAAAGGAGAAACTGCTCAAATGAGCAATTTTATCTTTTTGCAAAATGATTTTAAAAGTTGTCTGCAGCAGAAATGTAAAAAATATTTTTTTAATACAAGTCATTGAGTGAAGGGTTAAGGCACATTTCACACGCATTATACAGTCAATTCTGTTTAAAGTGACCAAAGTAGGAGACCGAATCATCATATTTCACACGCATTATACAGTCAATTCTGTTTAAAGTGACCAAAGTAGGAGACCGAATCATCATATTTCACACGCATTATACAGTCAATTCTGTTTAAAGTGACCAAAGTGGGAGACGGAACCATCATATTTCACACGCATTATACAGTCAATTCTGTTTAAAGTGACCAAAGTGGGAGACGCATTATACAGTCAATTCCAAAGTGGGAGACGGAACCATCATATTTCACACGCATTATACAGTCAATTCTGCTTAAAGTGACCAAAGTGGGAGACGGAACCATCATATTTCACACGCATTATACAGTCAATTCTGTTTAAAGTGACCAAAGTGGGAGACGGAACCATCATATTTCACACGCATTATACAGTCAATTCTGTCTAAAGTGACCAAAGTGGGAGACGGAACCATCATATTTCACACGCATTATACAGTCAATTCTGTTTAAAGTGACCAAAGTAGGAGACGGGATCATCATATTTCACACGCATTATACAGTCAATTCTGTTTAAAGTGACCAAAGTGGGAGACGGAACCATCATATTTCACACGCATTATACAGTCAATTCTGTTTAAAGTGACCAAAGTAGGAGACGGGATCATCATATTTCACACGCATTATACAGTCAATTCTGTTTAAAGTGACCAAAGTAGGAGACCGAATCATCATATTTCACACGCATTATACAGTCAATTCTGTTTAAAGTGACCAAAGTGGGAGACGGAACCATCATATTTCACACGCATTATACAGTCAATTCTGTTTAAAGTGACCAAAGTAGGAGACGGGATCATCATATTTCACACGCATTATACAGTCAATTCTGTTTAAAGTGACCAAAGTAGGAGACCGAATCATCATATTTCACACGCATTATACAGTCAATTCTGTTTAAAGTGACCAAAATAGGAGACGGGATCATCATGCTTAAGATATTTATCAGCTTTTTGTGTCGGCTGCTTTCCAAAACCTTAAGTATCTGCTTAAATTTGTTGAGGAAAGATACTCAAAGAAGCAAGCAGTTCAGATCACAGGCCAGTCCCCAACTTACTTGAGGGCTGGCCTGGATCTAACCTGTTTGCATAAGCATGAAGTCGCTTCCAGCATTTTAGAGGTTAAGAGTGATTGCTTAAAACAAGAATGATTGTACATCTTGCATCTCAATGACTTTCAAGAAATTGTACAAAGGATACATTCAAATATATCTTTTTTTAATTCTTTTTAACTAAATCTTTTTCTCTTTTACAGATGACTTTACTTTATGCCTATGTAGCAACAAAAAAACCCCAATGTATCAAAAGGAAATTGGCTCACAACTTGCAAATTAATGTTTTTGTCTCAATGACTTAATGTTACATAATAATCTAGTAATACAATTTGCTGTATGCTGATTTTCATGGACGCTTAAGAAGCATTAATTATTTCTTGATATTTTGTAAGTCATTGAACTATTTTGATGATAATGAGTGGATTTACAATATATTGAGGTAGGATAGAACTTGGGTACTTTAGCAACATAATAACATAACAGATCTAACTACATTCTCGTGAAAGGACATATATTTTAGAGGGAAAAAAGCGTGCTTATAGAGAAACAAGCGTGCTTTAAGAGGTCCGTATTTTAATTTTCTACTGTTTTCTACTGGGTAAAAATGAGAACACCAAAAAAAAAAGTGTATTACAAATTATGCACAGTAACTTTTTCAGGAATAAAATTTGGTGAAACGGATTGTTAAAGGAGAAATATAATATATGTAATCTTTTAATACAATAGTTTACCTAATTTTTCTGAACAAAAAGTGGTTTAGAGGTTTATGAAAACTGTTCGAATACATATTAATTTATCTGCAGCAGACTTACAAAGTGTCTGAATATGAATCAATGCATAGACTTGGCAATGGCTTATCGTTCGTTGTCTAAACAGTATAAAACCTTTCCCAGCCAAAGGTCAAATGCAGCAGGTGATGTTAAAAACCGATTATCAGTGTTAAACCTTGGAATGCATGGTAAATTCATAAAAATAGATTTTTGTGAGGTCTGCTTTCCAAAAACCTAAATTTCTGCATGATTTTGATGAAGTGAAGCAAACAGGTTAGATCACAGGCCAGCTGCCAATTCACTTGGAGGCTGGCCTGGATCTGATCTGTTTTGATAAGTATGAAATCTGTTCCAGCACTGTAAGGGTTAATCAAGATATTGGAGACAAATAAAAGGTTGAATTCAAGACTGAAAATATTGTAACAAAATGAGAATTTGCTCATTATGAGCACATTCTTATTTTGTCACATTGTTTTTCAACTGTCATATATTCTTGAATTATGTGTTGTAAGAAAAGCAAGAGAAAGGGTTTAAGTCAATCATCATTATAATGACAAAACATGCGAGTTAGGAGAGGCATAGGAAGATAGCTCTACTTAATATCAATGAACAATTAAAAGGACTATAGCTTAAATTGGGATATTAACTTTTTAAGATAAATTTAATTCTACCAATGAAATGACATTCTAAAGATCTAGTGATTTCTAAAGTAACATGAAACTAGATTTTTGAAAGTTTCCAAGCCACCATTGTGTTTTTGGTATATCGCATTGCGATGGTGTTGGTTTCAGGGTTTCGCTCTAACCATTGTGTTTTGGGTATATCTCATTGCAATGGTGTTGGTTTCAGGTTTTCGCTGTAACCATTGTGTTTTGGGTATATCTCATTGCGATGGTGTTGGTTTCAGGGTTTCGCTCTAACCATTGTGTTTTGGGTATATCTCATTGCGATGGTGTTGGTTTCAGGGTTTCGCTCCAACCATTGTGTTTTGGGTATATCTCATTGCAATGGTGTTGGTTTCAGGTTTTCGCTCTAACCATTGTGTTTTAGGTATGTCTCATTGTGATGGTGTTGGTTTCTGGTGTTCGCTCTTTCAGTTGTATGTTTTGGGTCTAGCTCATTTCGGTGGTGTTGGTTTAAGGTTTCCGCTCTAACAGTTGTTTTTGTTTTGATTCTAGGTTATTGCATTGGTGTTGGTTTCAGGTTTTGCTCTTCTAGTTGTTATTGCTTTTGGTATAACTCATTGCGGTGGTGTAGCTTTTGGTTTTCGCTCGAACATTTATATGTTTTGGGAATATCTTAAAGGGGTGGTGTTGGTTTCTGGTTTTCGCTCTTTCAGTTGTTTGTTTTAGTATGTATCAGTTGGAAGTGTAGGTTTTTGCTCTATCACTTGATTGTTTCGGGAATACCTCATTGCAAATTGTTGGTTTCAAGGTTTAGCTCTAACAATTGTTTTCGTTTTGGGTCTAGCTCATTGCGGTGGTGTTGGTTTCAGGTCTTCACTCTAACAGTTGTTTTTGTTTTGTTTTCGCTCATCGCGGAAGTGTTGGTTTCAGTTCTGTGAGTTGTTTTGGATATATCTCCTTGTGGTAGTGTTGGTTTAAGGATTTGGCTTTTTTCAGTACTATTATTTTGTGTCTCGTTCAGCACATTACTGTTTTTTTCAGTTCCTTGGTCACTATTATTTTTTTTTTTGGGGGGGGGGGTATATTTCGTTGGGTGGTTTTGGTTTCAGGTTTTTACTCAAACAGTTGTATGTTTTGGGGGTGGATATATCTCAGTGCGGTGGTGTTGCTTTCTGGCTTTTTCGCTCTTATGGTTGTTTTGTTCTAGCTTATTGGAGTGGTGTTGGTTTCAGGTATTTTCTTTTTCAGTTGTATGCTTTGGGTATAACTCACTGTGGCGGTGTTGGTTTCTGGTTTCGCTGTGACTGTTTTTTGTTTGTTTTGATTCTAGCTAATTGGAGTGGTGTTGGTTTCAGGTATTTTCATTTCAGTTGTATGTTTTGGATATATCCCATTGCGGTGGTGTTCTCTTTTTATTTTTTCAGTCTAACAGTTGTTTTGGAAATTTCTCTTTGGGTAGGTTTTGATTTCTGGTTTTATATTCGGTCTTACTCATTTCAATTGTATTGGTTTCTAGTTTTGGTTTTAACAGTTGTATGTTTTGGGTATATCTCACTGCAATGATTTTGGTTTCTGGTTTTCGCTCTAGCTTTTATATTTGATCTTACTCCTTGCAATGGTGTTGGTTTCTGGTTTAGGCTCTAACAGTTGTATGTGTTTGGTATATCTCACTGAGGTGGAGTTGGTCTCTCGTTTTTGCTTGAACAGTTGTGTGTTTTGTGTATAACTCATTGCAAAGTGTAAGTGTCTGGTTTTTCCACTCTAACAGTTGTTTTGGGTCTTAAGCATGGCAGTGGTGTTGGTTTCTTGTTTGGGCTCTAACAGTTGTATGTTTTGGGTATATCTCGAAGAGGTGGTGTTGGTTTCTGGTTTTTGCTCTTACAGTTGTTTTTGTTTCGAATATATCTCATTACGGTTGTGTTGGTTTTCAGGTTTTGCCTTTTCAGTTGTTTTTGTTTTGGGTATGACTGGTTGCGGTGGTGTTAGGTTCTGGTTTGCACTCTTTAACTCGTATGTTTTGGGTCAAGCTCATTTCGGTGGTGTTGGTCTCAGGTTTTTTGCTCTATCACTTGTATGTTTTGAGTATATCTCATTGGAAAGTGTTGGTTTCAAGTTTTCGCTCTAGATTTGTTTTTGTTTGGTGCCTATTTCATTGCAGTGGTATTGGTTTCTGGTTCTCGCTCTTTCAGTTGTATGTTTTGGGTCTAACTCATTGCGGTGATGTTGGTTTTAGGTTTTCGCTCTAACATTTTTTTTGTTTTGAAAATATCTCATTGCAGTTGTGTTGATTTCAGAATTTTGCTCCAATAGTTGTATGTTTTGGGTATATCTCATATCAGTTGCTAAAGGCTCAACTGATCCTTATGAGCAATTTCTCCGTATGTTACATCGATTTCTACAAATAATAACTTGAAATATCTTGTTTTTCTCTTGCTATAATTTGTTGTCTGTTGCTGATTTTATTAAGAACTCGTCCCGAATTCCCATATGAGGAAATGGGTAACCGGCTTTTAGACAGACAATAGTGTCTACAAATCAAACAAAGGGACATCGCGGTAAAATAAATAACCACTTCTTTCTTTCAGGAAACTGTTGTTTGCTTTTGTCTCAATCCTTTCTACGTGTCGACAGCGGGTGCACAAATGTGAGGACACTTGGAAGTAAAATTCATTTTTTCGATCTAAAATATGATTTTGTGGTTTAACAATGTTTACGACTGATTTTTATTCATAAAAGGTATTACATTGCCTTTGCCACCGGTTTGGTCACGTCTGGGGCAATGCACCAACGGGATGAATTACTCGTGGTATATGGATAGCACTTTTCATAATCATCTTTAAAATGTGTTGTCTTTTACATAAAGTTTTGGAATGTTTAAATCTTCACCACCTACAGGCGATATTTTTTCTACTTGAAGCAGACAACTTTAGAAAAGCTTAAAATGTGAACATATGAAAAATCTTTTAGTTCTGCTTTTGCGATGTGTAAATAGATAAAAAGGCATTGGGGAAAAAGACAAACTGCCTGTGAAAAGCATTTTCTCCTTTTGCCACAATGCTTTTCTAAAGTCCTTTGCTGCAAGACGCAAAATGTGGAGTTAGGTTGTAATGTGCTAACACTCCAAATTCTACCCATTTCTTTTGGCTACCTCCTGAAAAATAATGTTAGAAGATACTGTACGTGTAGACGTACTATGAAGCTTTCTTTAGGTATCCCCTTAAAAAATGTTAGAAGATACTGTATGTTTAGACGCAACACGAAGCTTTCTTTAGGTATCTCCTTAAAAATGTTTGAAGATACTGTACGTGTATACGTGATATGAAGCTTTCTTTATGTATCTCCTTTAATAATGTTAGAAGACATTGAACGTGTAGACGTGAAATGAAACTTTCTTGAGGTATCCCCTTAAAAATGTTTGAAGATACTGTAGGCTACGTGTATACGTGATATGAAGCTTTCTTTATGTATCTCCTTGAAAAGGTGAGAAGATACTATACCTGTAGACGCGAAATGAAGCTTTCTTGAGGTGTCCCCTTAAAATGTTAGAAAATACCGTACGTGAAGACGCGATATGAAGCTTTCTTTAGGTATCCCCTTAAAACATGTTATAAGATACTGTATGTGTAGAAGCGATATGAAGCTTTCTTTAGGTATCTCATCAAAAAATGTTAAAAGATACTGTACGTGTTGACGTGAGATGAAGCTTTCTTTAGGTATCCCCTTAAAAAGGTTAGAAGATACTATACCCGTAGACAAAATATGAAGCTTTCTTGAGGTATATCATCAAAAGATGTTTGAAGATATTGTATGTGTATACGTGATATGAAGCTTTCTTTAGGTATCCCCTTGAACATGTTATAAGATACTGTACGAGTAGACGTGATATGAAGCTTTCTTGAGGTATCCCCTTAAAAATGTTTGAAGATACTGTACGTGTAGACGTGATATGAAGCTTTCTTTAGGTATCCCCTTAAAAAATGTTAGAAGATACTGTACGTGTTGACGTGATATGAAGCTTTCTTTAGGTATCCCCTTGAACATGTTATAAGATACTGTACGAGTAGACGTGATATGAAGCTTTCTTGAGGTATCCCCTTAAAAATGTTTGAAGATACTGTACGTGTAAACGTGATATGAAGCTTTCTTTAGGTATCCCCTTAAATAATGTTAGAAGATACTGTACGTGTTGACGTGATATGAAGCTTTCTTTAGGTATACCCTTAAACATGTTATAAGATACTGTACGTGTAGACGTGATATGAAGCTTTCTTTAGGTATCCCCTTGAACATGTTATAAGATACTGTACGTGTAGACGTGATATGAAGCTTTCTTTAGGTATACCCTTAAACATGTTATAAGATACTGTACGTGTAGACGTGATATGAAGCTTTCTTTAGGTATCCCCTTGAACATGTTATAAGATACTGTACGTGTTGACGTGATATGAAGCTTTCTTTAGGTATACCCTTAAACATGTTATAAGATACTGTACGTGTAGACGTGATATGAAGCTTTCTTTAGGTATACCCTTAAACATGTTATAAGATACTGTACGTGTAGACGTGATATGAAGCTTTATTTTAGGTATCCCCTTAAATAATGTTAGAAGACACTGTACGTGTAGACGTGAAATGAAGCTTTCTTGAGTTATCCCCTTAAAAAATGTTAGAAAATACTGTATGTTTAGACGCAACATGAAGCTTTCTTTAGGTATCCCCTTTAGTAATGTTAAAAGATACTGTACGTGTAGACGTGCTATGAATCTTTGTTTAGGTATCTCCTTAAAAATGTTAGAAGATACTGTATGTGTAAACGTGATATGAATCTTTCTTTAGGTATCTCCTTGAATAATGTTAGAAGATACTGTACGTGTAGACGCGATATGAAGCTTTCTTAAGTTATCTCCTCAAAAATGTTTGAAGATACTGTACGTGTATACGTGATATGAAGCTTTCTTGAGGTATCTCCTCAAAAAAATAATTGAAGATATTGTTCGTGTATACGTGATGTGAAGCTTTCTTTAGGTATCCCCTTAAAAATAGTAGAAGATACTGTATGTGTAGACGTGATATGAAGCTTTCCTTAGGTATCCCCTTAAAAATGGTAGAAGATACTGTATGTGTAGACGTGATATGAAGCTTTCTTTAGGTATCCCCTTAAATAATATTAGAAGATACCCTTCTTGTAGACGTGATATGAAGCTTTCTTTAGGTATCCCCTCAAATAATGTTAGAAGATACTGTACGTTTAGACGTGATATGAAGCTTTCTTTAGGTATCTCCTTAAATAATGTTAGAAGATACTGTATGTGTAGACGTGATGTGAAGCTTTCTTTAGGTATCCCCTTAAAAATAGTAGAAGATACTGTATGTGTAGACGTGATATGAAGCTTTCCTTAGGTATCCCCTTATAAATGTAAGAAGATACTGTACGTTTAGACGTGATATGAAGCTTTCCTTAGGTATCCCCTTAAAAATGGTAGAAGATACTGTATGTGTAGACGTGATATGAAGCTTTCTTTAGGTATCCCCTTAAATAATATTAGAAGATACCCTTCTTGTAGACGTGATATGAAGCTTTCTTTAGGTATCCCCTCAAATAATGTTAGAAGATACTGTACGTTTAGACGTGATATGAAGCTTTCTTTAGGTATCTCCTTAAATAATGTTAGAAGATACTGTACGTGTAGACGTGATATTAAGCTTTCTTTAGGTATCCCCTTGAAAAGGTTGGAAGATACTATAACCGTAGACGCGATATGAAGCTTTCTTAAGTTATCTCTTCAAAAAAAGTTTGAAGATACTGTAGGTGTATACGTGATATGAAACTTTCTTTAGGTATCTCCTTAAATAATGTTAGAAGACACTGTACGTGTAGACGTGAAATGAAGCTTTCTTGAGGTATCCCCTTGAAAATGTTTGAAGATACTGTAGGCTACGTGTATACGTGATATGAAGCTTTCTTTAGGTATCCCCTTAAATAATGTTAGAAGATACTATACGTGTAGACGTGATATGAAGCTTTCTTGAGGTATCCCCTAAAAAATGTAAGAAAAAAAAACTGTATGTGTAGACGCGATATGAAGATTTCTTTAGGTATCTCCTCAAAAATAATTGAGGATATTGTACGTGTATACGTGATATGAAGCTTTCTTTAGGTATCCCCTTAAATGTTATAAGATACTGTAGGTGCAGACGTGAAATGAAGCTTTCTGGAGGTATCCCCTTAAAAATTGTTGAAGACACTGCACATGTAGACGTGATAAGAAGCTTTCTTTAGGTATCTCCTTAGAAATGTAAGAAGATACTGTTCGTGTAAACGTGATATGAAGCTTTGTTTAGGTATCCCCTTAAATAATGTTAGAAGATACTGTACGTGTAGACGTGACGTGATATGAAGCTTTCTTTAGGTATCTCCTCAAAAAATTATTGAGGATATTGTACGTGTATACGTGATATGAAGCTTTCTTTAGGTATCCCCTTAAAATGTTATAAGATACTGTAGGTGTAGACGTGAAATGAAGCTTTCTTGAGGTATCCCCTTAAAAATGTTTGAAGACACTGCACGTGTAGACGTGATAAGAAGCTTTCTTTAGGTATCTCCTTAGAAATGTAAGAAGATACTGTTCGTGTAAACGTGATATGAAGCTTTGTTTAGGTATCCCCTTAAATAATGTTAGAAGATACTGTACGTGTAGACGTGACGTGATATGAAGCTTTCTTTAGGTATCCCCTTAAAAATGTTAGAAGATACTGTACGTGTAGACGTGAAATGAAGCTTTCTTGAGGCATCTTCTTAAATAATGTTAGAAGATACTGTACGTGTAAACGTAATATGAAGCTTTCTTTAGGTATCCCCTTGAAAAGGTTAGAAGATACTATACCCGTAGACGAAATATGAAGCTTTCTTGAGGTGTCCCCTTAAAAATGTTAGAAAATACTGTTCGTGAAGACGCGATATGAAGCTTTCTTAGGTATTTCCTCAAAACATGTTTGAAGATACTGTACGTGTAGACGCGATATGAAGCTTTCTTTAGGTATCTCCTTAAATAATGTTAGAAGATACTGTACGTGTAAACGTGATATGAAGCTTTCTTTATGTATACCCTTTAATAATGTTAGAAGGTACTGTACGTGTAGACGCGATATGAATATATCTTTACGTATCTCCTTAAATAATGTTAGAAGATACTGTACGTGAAGACGTGAAATGAAGCTTTCTTGAGGCATCTTCTTAAATAATGTTAGAAGATACTGTACGTGTAAACGTGATATGAAGCTTTTTTTTAGGTATCTCCTTAAATAATGTTAGAAGATACTGTATGTGTAAACGTGATATGAAGCTTTTTTTTAGGTATCTCCTTAAATAATGTTAGAAGATACTGTATGTGTAGACGTGATATGAAGATTTCTTTAGGTATCTCATTAAATAATGTTAAAAGATACTGTACGTGGAGACGTGATATGAAGCTTGGTTTTCTTATCACAACACTGTCCAGTATCGCATAAACCTCGGATACAAGCGCAAACTACTTTGCAACTTGCTATCTGAAAAATTTTGTTTATGTTCTAGACTCGCTGACTCTTTCATTAACCCTTTACCAAACGCCAAATTTTCGTCAGTCCCAAATTGAAAGAGTATGCAGACAGCATTTCACAATGTGATGAAATTAAGAAATAAACTCCTGATAGGACAGAAACACATTGTGGGAAAAGGAGAAATTGCTCGTTAAGAGCAATTTCCCTTTTTTTCCTACAATGTTTTCAAAAGTTGTCTGCAAAGAAATGGTCAAATTTCGTTATTCTTTGGTAATGGGTTGATTTCTGGACAATATACTTTCATGTGTCCCAACTAATAGTAGGCCCATCTCTGCAGAAGTTTTGGTAAAAGGGCTTTTCCTGAATGACGCAAAACAAATCAAAGAGAAAGACAAGATCGATTATATGTATACAGCATATTTATATACACTAAAGATTTGATTAAACTTTATTCGTCTTAAATAAAATGATTAATTGATTATGTATGATAAGCTGAATAGAAAAACAATTTGGTGTCAATGTAAACGCATTACAGCATTTCGTTCACAAAAATGAGAACACTTTTAATATTGATTTCAATCCTTAATGCAGGCTCTGGTTCTATAAGAACGATCCTGAGCACAAACAACAAATCCAGTTAGTATTTATAACTCGCTTATATGTGAATAATATAAAGAAATATGCGACTTTGTGGATGAAGTGCACGTTTACTAGTTCCGCATGAAATCAGGTGCGTCAATGCCTGCAAAGCTTGCATGTATTTTCGAAATACATACGGACACCTCTGCAAGCTTCGCAGGCAATTGTACGTCCGAAATAATGCGGAACCGTAACTTCGATATGATCAATACATATCGTTCGTGGTTGTTGAGTTAACCAATAATATAATCTTGCACAATGGGAGAAAGCTCGTGCTCATTATGGTAGAATACCAGTTATCCGCCATTTTGAATCACATTCTTTCGTCGGATTACATGTACTCCCGTCGTTCTCGGTGTACATCAGTCTTAGCCGGATCTATTTGTATTTAACCGAATAGTTCCGACCCTGACCGGTGTTTGCCGAGGACGTCCAAAGTAATCCGACGTAAGCAAATGTTTCGAAATGGCATATTATGGGTATTCTACCTTAAAGTATCATTTATCTAAAGAATAACACAAGTGATTCATATCATGCATTTTTTCTGTCGTCCCTACTTGGGGTATATTCGAAATCAGTACTAGAAGTGTCCGCGAATACATTATTGAATGTGAATGACGGTCCTGATCTATCCATTTCCGGTGCTACTCTTGCTCGGGATTCTGGGATGTAACGTTCTGGTGTTCCGAATGGCGTCAATCTTCCCGTCACGTGATGCCGCTGGGTGGCGTTCGGTGAATAATACCTCTGTAACCGTGGAAGTCGCACTAAAGATGTCCGAGCATTGAAACTTTCCAGTGAACTTAGATTTCCGTATCTCTGTAATAAAATGTTTCCGGACAAAAACCTTTTATCAATGCGATTGGGCAGAAACTTTATAGGTTGCCAACGATGGTACTTAAAAATAACAACGATTGGTTAGTGAAGTTAAGTTATGATTCTTGTGAAATGTTATTGCTCAGTTTTCAATTTAAAAAAAAAAACACATGTGCATTATCTCTTAAAGAAAGTGAATTAAGATCTGTCATTGTTTGCAAACTCTCATTAGATAAAGGAAATGGTTATTTATGAATATAAAGAGCGCACACCATCTATGGCACATCATTCAGATTTATATACAATACATACCTATAATAATAATAATTATAAAATTTGTGTAAATGCGATGTCACATCGTGAATGTAAAAAGACTGGACTATTTGATTCGTGACAATAAATGTTTTCTTTTTTCGAAATAAATTCATGCTGAAGAACAAAATAATTATTGTCATAAACATTCATATAATACATACAATTATATTTTAAGAGATTAATACTATTAAACCATGAACATATATAAGCCATGTGTAAACTGAAAATGGTAGGAAATTATTAATAGCACCATATTTAATCAATTTGTCATAGAATTCCTGCCAAATCAGTCAGATTAACAGATCTGCTATTTCCTCATACTTATAACATATATTTCATTTTACATTATCATATAAAACGTGCTTCGCTGCATTATAACTCGCTATCCAGATACCGGAATTAAACGACTATTGACATATATCTGAACTTGCCTCCAAGTATTATCCCCTTTTTCAATCAAACTATTTTGCAGTGTCTGATTCGAAAGTCTGAAGCAATAACTGTTACAAAAAGGTAAATTGTTACTCTTGCAATCTATCTCTTTATCTTAATGGTTTCAACCAAAACCATTAAAATGTTTTATTTTGCAATTATTGTCGCCTGGAAGGATTTTTCTATTCGGACGATTACATAGTCCAATATGGGGGGAATGCTTCACACAATTACATGACAAGAGAATAGATTGACAACTCTTATGAAGCGACATCTAAAACATCAGTCTCTACAAGAGAGAGGTATTGTTCTCCTACGCTCCACCGATTATAAATATATTGAGGCAAGAACAACAACTCTGCGAGGGATATTTCTAAAGCATTGGTTCCCAGTCTAGAGATGTGCTAGTCCGTGTTCCTCCGGGTATCCGGGAGACGGTACAGGACGATCCCGGTACCGGTTGTTATTGCCCTCCATATCCCCGTACACAGACAATGGCGGGTTGTTGGTCTTTATCCCCTCGAACCGCTGATCGTGAGGAGGTGCTGTGTGGCGGGTGTGCGCTCGTGGAATGTGAAAAGGGAACGGGAATAACCGCAGTTTGCCCTGTAACATGCAACATGCACTGTGAGTCAACACCCCACCCAGCTTACATACACGTATTAACGCATTTACAGTAGTCGACTGTTTGTGAAACACTTACGATAAAAGCACGACTTGCTCTAGAAGAGCAATATCTGCTTTCGTCACAACTGTTTCTTATAGATATATAACAAGGAATATTGTTTTATCATATAAATGGTTGTCGATTGATATCGTGTCTAATTTGGATAGGTGGCAAATTTTAAATGGGGGAAATTGGTTAATGGTACTACAGCAACAATGTAATTCTTCGAACAACTTTATTAATTAAGCTTTTAGATCTATATTTCTGTTTCACAAGCTTTGGATAGAGCGTTGATTAAAGATAGAAGTTTGTACGATCTTTGATGTGTGCAGCTATTTGTTTTGAATCTTTTAGCCAAACCCAGTACATTGAATTGTACATATATTACTGAAGAAAGAGTAAGTATTGCATAAAAGGAGCTTATGGTTTTTGGAATAAACTTTCATTAAAAAAGTAGTTGTTTGTTGAAGCTCGTTGAATTACATTGCCGCTGGGATAAAGGTGTGAGTTAATCAAAACCAAAGTGACAGGAACTGCATTCGTGCTTTGTTGTGAAGATATCGAACAAAAAAGTGAATGGTTGCATGCAGAAAATGTACCTTCAAACTTGTTGGTAAATTGTTGTTCCGGATCAAGCCACATAGACTGACCCAGAACGACAATTTCTGCTTCCATGACAGAGAGGGATATACTAATACTTCCTGGAATAAAAGATACAGAGACAGGTGTTCTTTCGGATCAGCCTGGATTGTTATGAAGGACAGCAATTTCGTTGGGTTTCAAAGCTTTCTTCACTTAAATATCAAATGTATGCTCTGTTAATGGGCAATTGACGTCAGCTATGCATGAAAGGTAGTTTAAATTCATTTTTTTCCTCAAATACACACAGTTTTTTAAAAGAATACTTTTCTGGATGACATTTTGATCAATGACGGAACAATTCTTCAACTTCAAAGAATACAACTGCACAAAGTGATCCCGAAGGATTGTCATGTGTCTATTATGATTGTCCATTGTTAGACCATTATTAGTAGGTGTGTGTTTGTGGTCAAAACATACAAATAAACGTGCCCGGTGATATTTATAGTGATCCAAACGTTTCAGCCGTAAATCCATTTAGCAATAGATCTTATATTTGTCATTGCCATGATTAAGTCATTTATTTAAGATGACGGTTGTATAAAAGAATATATCTAAGTAAGGAACACAGCATGAAAATAACATCTCTATGTTAAAATATCATGGATAAACTCACGCAGTTAAAGGCTTTTATAAAGTGGATGATGTAGCTCTCCACATATACAAACTTACATCTCGCGTTATCTCGTTCAGCAGCTGGTGATCAACGAGAAAACCATGTAACAGCTGTATCATCTTCCGTTCCGAAACGTACTCACGGAAACGGTACAGTACAATCGAACCCTGAAAGGAATAATTCGGAATACAAGTTTGTTTTAAATCGTAGAATGTTTGATGATTTACTTAAAAAAGAGGTTCGAGTGTCGTCTGCTTTCCAAAACTTTGAATATTTGCTCAATTTTCATGATTATGCATTTGGTTCCATCACTATGAGGCTTAGAAGCCGATTGTTTTAAACCCTGACATATTACATACGAGTACAGTGAACCCTCGTTAATCCGGACACCGATTATCCGGATGTCTCGCAATCCGAACAAAATTGTAAGGGAACGGAATTATTGGACCAGTTTATTGCAGACGACTTTTGAAAACATTGTAGGTAAAGGAGAAAAAAGGAGAAATTGCTCGTGACAAGCAATTTCTCCTTTTCCCACAATGTTTTCTGCCATATCAGAAGATTATCTTTGAATTTCATCACGTATATGTCTTCTGCAAACTCTTTCAATTTGGGACGGTCGACAATTTGGCGTTTGCTAAAGGGTTATAACTACACACCGCTCATACAGACCGTTTAAGTCTTAATGTGAATAAGAACATGCTCTGCTTCATTAGTCCGGATTATTCGGTAAACCGGACATTTTGTTGGGAACGGACGTGTTCGGATAAACGAGGGTTCACTGTATATGCAGTATTCAGTGCAAGACTACATATAATAAATCTTTCGCAAGCGTGAAACACTTACCATAGCTTTGCATTGACCCTCTTAACAATAAATTGGGTCAGCGGTCAAATCGATCAGTACCGTTTCCGATACAATATTATGCCCGAACAAGTCTGACGAATCAGAGACCAATTAGAGTCATAAACGTTATCTAGGTATCTCGTTCAATCAGTTTATTTCCTTGTTTCAGACAACTAAGCCATGTCCGAGACCATTCTCGCTCAAAAGACGGATAACTCACATAACAATCAACGAATCATCATCTATGTTATCGCTTTAACACCGAAGACTGTAGAGCAATACATGTTACATGTTGTCTTGGCTTCCCTAAATGGGCATAACATCTGTTGACAGTGGTGCAGAGATAGAGCGTCTGCCTCTTTTTCCGAGGGTCCCGGGTTCGAATCCGCGTAAGACGAGGTAAAAAACGTCCGGGACTAATCGGCCCGAGTATTGGTTTAGTATCCAGGAGGCAGTTATCGAGAGTGGCTTTGAACCAGCTTTAATCTATTACCAAACAATAACGACATTTGACCAGTTTATTGCAGACGGCTCTGGAATACATTGTGGGAAAAAGACTTATTGCTCTTAAAGAACAATTTCTCCTTTTCCGACAATGTTTTCTATCCTATCAGAAGACAAATTTTCAATTACGTCACATTTTGAAATGTCGTCTGCAAACTCTTTCAATTTGGGACAGTCGAATATTTGACATTGGGTAAAGGGTTAAGCTTCCTGCACAATCGATGTAAAACAAATATGGTAAATCTAACATATGTTCTTACCAGGTACCATGCGATGGCGGCCCCGAGTGCCCAACCCACGACGACATCCGTCCAGAAGTTATGGTTCAGTCCTATCTCTCGGAGTCCACACAGCATAGCTAACATGACGAAGGCCAAGGTCATGAAAGGTCGCAATACACGGACAGATCGGGTCCTTAACGCACCGTGGATGTAAATCTGGGGTGAGATGAATTAAGGATTTGGGATCTCTAGCCAATGCCATTTGAGTAACTAGGGATACTTGTTCTCATTGAGAGTAGAACGTTAGCACATATAAGAACTGTGTGCATTTTTTCTCGCAATTTCGAGTTAAAGAAGTAGTTAAAACAAGATAATTAGTCGTTATGGGTAAGTTAAGAAGTCGCTATAGCGAGTAAGGAAGTCATTTAAACGAGTTAGTAAGTAATTTAACCGAGTTATAAATCCATCAAACAGAAATAATTCGTCAAAACAAAGTAATAAATCGTTATAACGCGTTAGTAAGTAGTTGTAGCGTGTTAGGAAATCGTTATATCGAGTTATGGAATTGTTGTATTGAGATGATTAGGTCACATTAACGAATAAGTGGAGGTAATTGCAACAACCTGGTCAAACGTCGTTATTGTTTGGTAAAGGGTTAAAGAAGATATAAATGACAAGCAGCAAACATTAAAATGCGTACTTACCGACACGTACACAGCAGCATACGCTGTCATCGCGGAGTTAAGGGAGGGGAAAGATTGCCTGAAGGGAATCAAATATTCATATTTCATAATTAACTCCCCCGTGATATTTCTAGAGCAATTTATAAGCACATCCGGAATCGATATGGTTACATGAATCTGTATGTCTCGTTTCTTCATAACAAATTTTTGATATGGTCCCAAATAGAAAATAACAGCTGATTATTATGAGATTGTAGATGTTGGTTGTCGGCATCTTGTAAAATCATTGAAAGGAATTTGTAAGAGTTTGCTCAATTTAGTTTCCCTATCCCATCAATGATAGCAGTCCTGTTCTTATTTATCCAAGTTTCTGTTTCATACTAATGTCACGTGGGACGATATACAATAATCTCATTTGAGATATTGAGAATTTCACATCCATCTCATTTTGGCCGATGAAAATAAGACGTTTGATGAAACTGAAAGACGAACAGGTCATCAATTGTCAGAAATGATAGAACTTCTGGCAACTTTAGTAATCCAAACCGTAAATGATTCACGGGGTAAATATAAACATATTATCACGATTAACCCATTATTGGCTGGGGATTTAGATGCACCCAGCTGCCAAAAGGTTTTTCTGTTTATTACTACAGAAGATTTATAGAAAACCATACATGTGGAACGTTGTCAGCAATGATACCTTCGTTACAGATTCTTTTATGAAATATGCTGGGTCTTTTGGGTTAGATGGAGTTATACGAAAAAAGAAATGCAGGTGCAAATTTTCCCCTTTTTACATTTTGTAATTGTACTTTTCTGTCGTTTTCTATGTGCATCAAAAAGGGGAAAACTATGCAAACAAGGTTTCGTGACAACTTTTTGACGTTCAAAGTAAAAAGGTCGATTTCGTTACAACTAAAGATGGTTGCGTGGGGAGTTCAATTAAGCCTTAATGGAAATAACATGTTTAGATTTACAGAGTGCTATGTAGTTCGCGAATAACATTCTCATGCACGAACTATGAGCATAGACCATGCAAATACGGCAGATTAGTGTCAGCAACATACAATTTCTAACAATTGATTAGAAGAATTCAGTGTAAGAAAAAAACCCGAATGCAAAACAGTTTGAGAAAAGGAAACAAATTGCTCCTCAGGTCTTCTTCTAGGTAAAATGCATTCAATTTGTTCTTTCTGCAATTTTTCAATTCTTAACAGCATTCTCTTCCAACTTACAATGTGAAGATAAGTCGTAGATGAATGTGGGTATGAATGCTTTCGGATGATTTTAAATGGTCCATCTCTATTAGATGGTATTTTAGCAATATGAATCGAGTTCTTGTCTTTTATTTCTTGAGTAACCTCACTCAAAAACCACTTTTGTCGTACCATTTTTCATCTTGTTAATGATCACAGCAACAATTCAATCTTTTTTTCGATTGTCCCTGATTCAGTATTTGAATTTAACCCTTTTCGTTATGATACAACGCCCTGATGCACCTCAAGCAGAAGACTTAAGAACTCATCTTGACTCAAGTAGGGTGCTAAAAAGTAACAAACAAATTCTCCTTTAGCCATAATGGTTTCCTTACTATATCGTAAAAGTGTTTTTTCTTCATACTTTGCAAATGTCTTCTTTCTCTTATTAAATCAACAAGTATTTCGTCGTCTAAATATTATAGTCTACGTATACATCATACGTGTAGAAGTGGAAAAAGTAGCCAACATGGTAATGGACATATATATAAACAAACTGTATTTCGAACTTTTACTCAATATGAAATTTAAGAGAAATATTTATTGCACTTTTTATCTTCCGATAATCCCACTTTACCCTTTTCTCTAAGCCATATCAATAGTCAATGTCATAAAAAAATAGGACAACCGGGAGGGTACAAATTTAACCAACACGTGTTTACCTTGCATGTCGTAATTCCAGGTCGTCAGTATTTGTACAGAGTTCGTCCCCACCGACATTTCCATTACTCGTACACAGCGTCTGGTTGACCTTGCAGAGTTCCAGGAAATTGGGCCTCAACCTTCCCACCATCAGTTTGATGACGTCAACGAATATCATCATGGTAACGAGGCCGAAAATAAACACGCCTGTAAGTTTATAGGAGGAAAAGGTTTTTTTACGTGGGCTTTTGCATGAGTGGCTTGCTATATCTTAATCAAAATAGCCTCGTAGAAAAGACATCACGATAGTCCACCCCTGATGGAGATAATCAGAAAAAGTCAGAATAAAAAGTCAAATATTTAACGAAAACCAAGTTTCATATTATTAGATTTTTTGTGGAGTGGACATTTTCTCTGCTATCGTTCATTCATGTTCTTTTTATATTTATAATGAATTAAGACACCAATATCCATTTAATATTGAATATCTAAACAAGTTCGTCGCTTAAAGCTTGACACATACTGCTACTGATGCTTTTTTGTCAATTAAGAGTTGTGTTATATATATTTGGTGCATACCAACAAATCTAACAAGTCGTCGCACTATCTGTGGAACGTTGAATGGCCTACAGCATACCCGGATTGACTTCTGGTTGTCTTCGGTGAACGCCCAAACCGCCACCTCACCAATCAGTATCTACGATAAAGGACAAAATGGAAATAGATGAAGATCAGAAAAACCAGTTAATGAAAAAACGTCAATTTCGAATGCAGCCATGGCAAGTCTGCTTTTAATACATGGCAACTTATTCTGAACAATTTCCTTTTAGAAAGGATTTGCTGATTGATGAGTCTACATTTAAAGAAAAATTGATGTTGTGTTTGTGTTTGAAGACTAGTTACGAACTGTATATCATTAGAACATGACCATTATTGCTTTGTCATAATTGTTTCTAAGGTAAGTCGAAGTGTATTAATGTCAATCGTCTGTGAAACGAGTTCTTACATTCTATATAAAATGTGTTAATTCGATTCTACTTCCAGAATAAAAATACACCATAGGACAATGCAAACAAATGATGGGTGTTTTATAGGGAACCAACTTCTCATGAAAATCGAACCTGTGGCATTTTTGTGTGAAAGAAAATTGTTGCCATCCCTTAGATAAATATTAAAAAAAAATATTCAATTATTCAGTGAGTGCCGATGTAAAACAATAAATCCAAAAATAGGAACACACAACTTTTTAGAGGTGTTTCAGTTGCATAGTTTAACGAGCACGTATGCATTGCATGGTAGTCATGTTAAGACGGTGGACATGTTTACGTTATCTCCTCTGATTTTGGAAAAGATGACGCAACACAGCATCATATATTAGAATTCCTTTTGTATCAGTTGCATTAGATAACTGGTATTCGGTCCGACGATCGGGTACCTGGTTAATCAATCCATTGTCCAAGATTTGCCTTGACTAATATAGTGAATTTTCCCCAATTCCTGGATATAAACTCTATAGCTCACTATTTTCCTTTCACAATTTCATATACAAGGGGTCAGAAGTCCCCCGAATAAGCATTAATCAAGGGGGCAAAGGGAAACCACTGATTACCATCCTTCAAAAAGTAGTAAGGGTGGCTGGATGGGGGCTTTCACGTGCCTATTGCGAGCCTTCTTTACGTGTAATCAACATATTGACGTTATACACACACTTACCACAAATGGCGGGACACACAGACACAGCGAGTATATCACTTTAGTTGGCACCACGGCGTTAAAGCTAAACGAGGACAATGAGGGGTCATCCTCCGTGTGAAGCAGATCCGGGTCAGAACAAGTGAAGTTGACCTTTCGCATCGGAAATGCAGTCGTCCATCTGAAAGTGACCACGGTGATTTATCATCTAACAACAACCTTAAGAAGCCGATGTATCAATCTGGCTAACAATTGTTTATTTACATGTACGCGAATATGGACAGATCCTTAGGTTTGACAGACAATATTATATCATTGCTCCGCCTTGCCCAACCGCAATATCGTATCTGTCTTATTTTTAAAAGAGCTATGATTGGTTGGTTTGTTCAATAAGACTTTTAATCACATTTTAGTTATACAACGGTGCATCTTCTTTTCGCTTTTACTGGATCAAAACAGTACTGCGTGGTATTTATGTCCATATGCTTCAGTTTTGCACTGTAGGGTTCCACTTCAATTTCTAAATACTATCTTCATTTTTTTCTATTCAACGCAATAAAAGTCTGTGTTTC
Organism: Cerastoderma edule; assembly: GCA_947846245.1. Taxonomy (NCBI): domain Eukaryota; kingdom Metazoa; phylum Mollusca; class Bivalvia; order Cardiida; family Cardiidae; genus Cerastoderma; species Cerastoderma edule. Next base: position 8,695,647 of record OX401405.1, on the reverse strand, counting down.
ACAAAGTGTCATTTGGTATACCTGTAGTAAAACACACTACATGTATATTTAATTTGAAAGCAGAGCGGGTCACAGCCTTACATGATAACCTTTCGCCATCGGCGCGTTGATGAGACTCGGATATGTGCGTAACCAGGGGAAGCCATTTAGAATCACTACATGAAATCTTTTCATCCATGAGTGATTCAGAAAGGCTTCATTGGTGTTAGAACTAACTTAGCCGTCGCCCCACCAATTCTCCAAGCAGAAGCACAATGGTCGTATAGTACCATGGGTCCCAAGTTCGATCCCGTTAGTTGAGGTGAGAAATGCCGGGAAAAGCCCTCAAAACGGCGCAAGTACTGATTTAGTATCCAGGAAGCAGACATCGAGAGTCTATTCAATAAGCTTCAAACTGCCGTCAAGTCGATATAAAAAATGACTTTAAACTAATGCATTGCCGAATAGGCTATGAATCCTGATCCTCATCGTGATTCATTCATTGTCTTTAAAATTCAATTAAGTTAATATTTTACCAAACAAATCCTACCTGAGGAAATACTCAAGAACAATTAATGCGGTCAAGATCAAGACCTCCAGGATAAACGTGATGCAGACGAGCAGTTTCCCGCGTTCTCGTTCCTGGTATTCTGTAATGGCCGACTCGGTGCCGTCTCTATCCTCCTTGTGGTGGAGGTTCTCGATGGATTCCCCACCCGGACTGTTCTGGTATATACCCATGCTTATACAGCAGATTTAATGGTTAAGCATCTGAAACAACACAATACATAGGGGATGTGCCTTGACTATTGTTGAATGTACTAATTCTATCACACTTGTCTTTACGCATCTGAAACAAGAAGCAATAAAGAGAATGGACACCGAAATAACCCTTGGGTGCATTCAGAACATCCCTTTTTTAAACCAGCCTTTGACATGAATAGGTTTGTCTGAAATACCGTTCCCCTTTTCTATAATTGGACAATTCTGAAACAGCAGCTGATGTCAATTAGAAAAACAAAAACCTATATTTATTGTAAATGTTAAGAACTTAATGTGATATAGATTACATTGGTCTATTATACTCTATGGACTCTTAGACTCTTAAGAATATAGAACATGTTTGTATTGCAATATCACGTAAATAACTACGCATCTAAAAGTCGAATGCACCGATCTTTTGTTAAAAGTTGTTTCTTTCGCTCACTAGCTAATTGAATTCGTAGTATGCTGCTTAATTGATTACAAAATTGGAATGGTGTTATAAATCTAACCTAAAATTCGGACAGTGCTTTGGAACGCAAAACTGATGACAGATATCGACCCATCTATTAAGAGAGAAATAATTAGAAAAACGATAAAGTGTCTCTATCATATGGAAGATAAACTTATTCATAAACATGTATATAAAACTAACAATTCATAATTTAATTGGAGGATAAATTATTTATATATGCGTTAACAATGCGTTTGATCACCCACGCTTTACAAAACGACAAACTTTGATATCCCCGCAATGAAGATGTTTGAACGCATCAAATTAGATACCGTAAATTTACTTAAGTATACCTCGAATTGGGTTTAAAAGAAGTTTCTTGGAAAAGAAAACATTTATCATGCGTGCAGTTTGTCGAATACCCAACGTGAAGGAAAATACGTCGGTAACAAACTATAAAATCAAGAATCTGTTTGATATCGGGTTAAATATTGTCGTGACACCAAATAATGTAGGCGCTGGATTTTAAGTGACCTGGTTATATCATACCTGATTTCAAGATAGCAAACGCAATGTACGCATGCTTTAAAGAAACGATAATATCATTCCCATCGGATTTATCTGACTGGTTTAAAACGGAAATATGAACAAGGGACCAATATATTGTATGAATGACGATGATTTCATAACAAAGCATTGCTGAAAAGGTGTCCATTAGTATACATTTACATCAGGTGGTGTCTTCATTTGAATTCAGAGCATGCTCAATTTGTCCTTTGTCGATAACCAACACTGTCCAGTCGGACGTAGTCACAGAACAGGTCATGGGGGCTAGCAAGGGCCTAGATTAAACTATAAAATCGAATATACTCTATAGCATGCAGATTTCATCCAACAGATAATAGTTCAGAAGAGCTTTGACCTCGGTGACATGTTTAAAAGACACACATATGTTCTGGTAAGATCACACCTTTAAAATGTATCCTATAAAAAAGATTGATCTGTGACATTCATTTGTTTTAAAGCATCTTAAGATTACCCCCCCCCCCTCCCCTCCTCCCCTCATTGTATTATTCAAATCGCAACGGACGAAGCTTTTGAATAAGTTCAAGCAAGCAATTAGATAAAAAAAAAGTTACTATAAAAGAAGACAATTTTTGTAACAAACGATTCTGTTTCTTGTCACAATGGTTTAAATCAAATATCTTGAAGATAAATGTTACCTTATATATTTTACATATTGGGTCTTGCAGTTAATGGTTACCCTCCAAATTGAAAAACAATTTAACAGTAGGTCTGGCAGCATAGTCTGTCATATGGAAACACATGCGTCTTAGTTTATTGTAACCCTCATCTCAGGATGTTCCATGTTTTCCTATCAATGTTTACAAGATTCATTGTAGCATTGTACGAATTTGTTTCGACTCCCCTGTTGATTTGTTAAGACATTGCTAGTTTCTACTACATGTACAATCCACACATTTTATACAACGTAAGTTCTAAAACAAATAGACACATGGGTGGAATACATAGCATCACCCAATAAAGGAGAGACTGGTCCTTTGTCTTATACTGCTGTTTTATGAGTGAGTTTAGTTTTCACGCCGTTTGCTATCAATTTTTAGTTGTAGGAAACAGTTCATGCTTTTTGTGATATTTATCAACACTTAATTAGGTGAAGTTTTGATTTGCCTGAAGACACATCACACAGAAAAATGTAACCGCTATCAAGTACCAAATCCGGGAAAGCCTGTCTTAAATCCACGACAATCACCACCAATCGTAACCACTCGGATATTTCCGTGAGCTCAGATATACATTGGAGTAACCATATGAATTACGGTTGGATCATCATTCCACAAACGACAATCATTTCGCGAAGAAAAGACAGATGGACGTACAAACGGAAATGCTCGTATAGCCAGGTACTGCCCGGTGACAGAGGTGATTTCTTTTTAACTGCACAACAGCTGTACTGTTATATGATACACACTGTAGAAAAGTCATTGGAATCAAAATTAGATTTTGTTATTAATGCTTTAAAGTGTGTATATGTGTATACAGTAAATTAACATATACGATGTATTCTTATCCCAAAGCGTCACATCGCTTTAAAGAAAATAATACTATAAACTGTACAACTTACATAGATTGACGCTTCCTGAATCAATTATGCTTTCATTAGCTACTATTTATTGTATATGTACATATCAAACAACCAGACAAAAACTGTTTTATTTCAACAACATTTTATTTCTACTTTAAAATTGTCTCTTTTGTGAACAAGCACCTTTAGATATGAGTCATTGTTGCTGTCGGTGTATCGGGCGTTCTCCGGTTAATGCAGGTTTTGACCCTTTACCAAACGACACGCTTTGAGTTGTCCCAAATTCAGAGAGTTTGCAGACGATGTAAAAAGCATAAGACAATACCGAAATATGTTCTTATAGTATGATTAAACTTAAACTTGAAAAAAGTAGAAAATTCTCAATTGAGAGTGTTCTCCTTTTTCCACTTAGATTTAAAAAAATCCGTCGGAAGCAGTACAGTAAATTCACATGATTGTTTGGTAAAGGTCTAATCGACTTGTTTGGGATGTAACCAAGATTTAACGCTTCAAGATGTAAACTGTCACATCAAACTAAGCCGTTGCCATGTAAATCACGTGGTACACGACTGATCTCCAGAAGTTGACGATTAGATTCGGCCTCCAGATATGCAATGCCAGCAGTTTAAGCAAATACGTTTCACTAGTACATCAGCATAGGTGTGCAAAATCATAATGGAAATCCTTTTAATAAACTTAATTTAGTCACTTGGGAAAAACTATGTTGAATGATACAATTCGACCTAGGGAGTGAGCTCTCCGTCTTACATACATTTCAAAACAAATCTCAGAAAAAAAGTGTTAATTTGCCATATTTTATATTACTTTTAAATGATGGATTACATTCATGTTGAGGTGATCATTTAACTTGGGATTGTTGGTTAACACAGAAGCTGTCATTGACCAATCTGTCAGGCAGTTCAACAATTTTACATTAACGAAGTGGGTTAATGTTCTTTCTTTGGATCAAACTGATTTTCTAATTTGAAGACAAGTTAATGGGACGCAAATTAGAAGTTTAAGAACATACCGAATAGCTGAATAAAGGAAACATGTATAAGTAAGTCTGTCTAAGATACTTCGTATTTTTCCTTTTTGGTCATATGTGGTGACCCTCTAAAATAATGTATTCATTTAACTTAAGTTTCAGCATTTTTGTGCCGAAGCAGCATACGAATTTATAATCACGCATTGAGAGAATTGTTACATTACATTCATTAAAGAAAGAAGCTAGCAAGTCAAATGATACTGTTAAGATCTTAGACAGCTTAAAAGAGGGTCATACACTCATTAGAATGCATGCTAAAGTCAAATTAACATTCAATGTCATGGATAAGATATCCAAGACAAGCTAGATGAATAACTCATTCAAATTTGAACCAATGGGACAAAAGATAAAAATTCAATCATCGTGAGTTTACTTTTCATACGACGTTAAAGGTTTCTGATTTGTGGCAAAATGATTGAGCAGAAGGTAATGTAGCATGCCGTTTTAAAAACAAAGTTTAGAAAATTGAATCGTGAAGAACCAACGTATATAAAGAATATCATTTACCCCAAACACCCCTAATTCTATGATACCGCACGCGTCTGCAGCAGAAACATATAGAAACTATTGTGATTAAAGGTAATATTGCGTTTAACCCTTTCCCAAACAAAAACAATATTCGACCACTTTGTTGCAGACGACTTTAGAAAACAGTGTAGGAAAAGGAGAAATTGCTCGTAACGAGCAATTTCTCCTTTTCCCACAACGTTTTCTGCCCGATCAGAAGATTATTTCCCAATTTCATCACATTTTGAAATGTCGTTTGCAAACTCTTTCAATTTGGGACAATCGAAAACTAGTTGTTTGGGAAAGGGTTAAAGGGTATTTTTCTTGTCTTTGTTAAATTGTGTTATGTCAAATATGACAATGACAATAATTTATTCAAGACGTAAACTATACAGTTTCCTGTTGCAATACAAATACAAATGAATAATAATATAAAGAACGTGTAATATATGTATATAAAAAAAACTTTTGAACTATACCATAGATATTATTTTTCGCGAACTTTTGTGTTGTCTGCTGATACTCTTTATTTGGAGCAGTCACAAATTACAAAATAAAACCATTATTTGAATAATCATCATATTTGAAACACATTGCATTAGTAAATACGAAAAATGAAATAAAATAATCAAACCTGGTTAAAACCGCGAAAAAATGCTATAAATTCCTTTTCGTACCAGAGATATAACCAAAAACGTGTGCACAGCACAACTGCACCTTGTCGACTGCTTCCTACCAAGCCATGTCAGGTTAAAAATAACCTCCCCATCCAAACCCTTTCCTTTCAAAACAGACAACTGTAAACGCATTTAAAGCAGACGTTGTTTGAAATCATGTTGAGCAAATTCTCCATTCACAATATTGATTTCCAAGGATCTTCGGTTTAAAATTTTCAGTTCTCACTGGTATTTTCTCTTGCCATATATTGTGTTTTAAGTCGCATGCTTCATTTCCTGGAATAGGTACAGCGATGATGCTTTGATCATAAGACAGACTGTAAACGTTGACGAATGAGAAAAGCTTTGCTTAGTTCTCTGTCGCAAAAGCTTTAAATGTTCTTATCAGTTAGAAGATTGTTAAATTGATCATGAAACATTTTGTGTCGATTGATAAATGACATGCTAGCGAGTTTACTCGCGTTAGGAAAAGTGTAAATTGACAGACAGCCTCTCTACGTTTAAAGGGGTTATGTTGACAAGACAATGGCGTGTAAACATCTCTTCATTCAGACGACATTGACATGTATTTCGAACAGACATTATCTATGACAGTGTGATAAAAAACAAATATTGTAGAATATTGATTTTCTGTTCTGAAAAGTGTAGACTCGAAATATGCAGAGTAACTTCTAAAGGCATTAGAAGTGACTTTCCATCTTAATGTTTAGCTTTTGTATTGAACGAAAAATGGTCAAATATCCGAAGCAGAGGGAAAAAAGCGGTCCTAAAAGGTCAATGCGAAATTTATGTTATATACTATCAAAAAAGGTGGGGTATCTAACACTGTATTGCCAGGTATGACAGTCAAACGCTAAGTTTCAATCTCAATGCCAATCATACAACTTGTAAACATTTAATAATTGTTATTTAAACAAAGGAAGCGAAATATTAACGCATTTTCTGGAACACAGTGGAAAATGTGAAGGTCTGTTTGCAAGTAGGAAAATGAAGCAAAAACAGAACGCTACACCTTCACGCTACATATCGCATATAAGCAAGTTCTGTCTGGTTTTCCAACAATTGACCTTACGACAGACTTTGATTGACAGCTGGAACTGACCAATCAGCGAACACTTCGGTTGCTATCCGCCATTTTCTCCGACACGCTATGCGACTCCGTCAACACATAGCACTATTGTGCTGTGATTTTTCTTCGCCAATACTGCTTAAGATATTGTTTAAGTACTTATTATAGAGAAATTATGTATAAGGAGAGACTTGTGGGTGAAGTAGAGTTTATCCCGTTTCCAAAATCTGTCACATATATTGTGAAATGACTGAGAACTACACGCAATTAGTAAATATATGCAAACAGTTAATTTATAAAACGATGTAAAGAATAGAAGTATGAACTATTATTAATTTTTCTTTTTTTCTTTCACATGTTAGTAAATTTTTATTTTTGTCTTTTATCTTCGTTTGAAAATGAAAAATTGTTGTTTTTAAAAAACGGAATTGACACATAATGACGAATGATATGAGTTGCATTTGATAATGAATCAAATGTTAACTAAAAATACAATATTGATCGATAATGTTGTGACAGGACATGGTTTCCAGTTGGACATAAACAAATTCTTCAAATTGGTTTTTAATTAATTGATTTTGTTTTTAAATGGACCCTAAGAGCACCTTAAACAATTAATTAACTTTCTTATTACAGCCCATCAATCCACCTACCTGTAATGATCAATGTATCGTATCCAAATTTAAAAGTTATTAAAAACAAAACAAATCCATAGCTCCTTGTTGCAACTTTATCCGAATACCTTAAAGAATCTAATGTTGCTGTAATATGTTATAAAACACACTCTTGGTAGCCAGTGGTTGATAACGAATCCCGGACATTTGTCCCCCGGACATTTGCCACCCCGGACATTTGCCCCCTTTTTGGTATAGGGCGGACATTCGCCCCCTCGCCGTAATGTAGAAGGCGGACATTTGCCCCCTCATGTTATTTTTTTCAATTTCGAAACTCTTTATGGTTAAATGAACTATGTGTTCTCAAAGAGAATGCAATTGGGGCATGGTTCGAAAAATGGTTAAAATCATTTACAATAAATCGTTGAATATATTTAAAATTCTCCGTCATGGTTAAAAGATAATCAACTGTACTTTGACCATTATGTGTAATACACGTTATTTTCCCAATATCTCGGTCAGAACAAAGACCGCAGATCGGCTAAACAATAAAGGGTTTGTGACTTGACCATAAAGTGCAATTGTGTCAGATTGATGTTAATTAGCGTCGAAACCCTTAATCCTTTTTAACAATCTAGGTTTGTTAACCCTTTACCAAACAATAACTACATTTGACTACTTTGTTACAGACAACTAGGGAAAATATTATGGGAAAAGGAGAAATTGCTTTTAACGAGTAATTTATCCTTTCCAACAATATGGTCTGTCCTATCAGAAAAGTATTGATTCATCATCTTCATTTGAATGACGTCTGCAAACTCTTTAAATTTTGAACAATTGAAAATATTTCGTTTGGTAAAATGACCCTTAGTTAGTTATCAAGCAGCAAGACCGACAATCATCCATTGAGTAACATACAAAAGATTATGTTTGAAAGTCTTGATTATTAACTTATTTGACAACAAAAAAGTGATTGTTCCTATCAGCAATTGTTTAACACCATAATCTCAACATGACCAACACTATTATACCATTTTCAACATGACAAAATTGGTAGATCTGCGTTTAGAATCATTCAGGATATACGCTGATTTAGTAAAATAAAAATCTAAACCGTTTAAGAATCAAAATGAGATAATTTTGTTCGTAACCTGCAAATACTGCAAATTAACTGTTTTGAAGTAGTATAAAATACGGTGATTTTGAAGGTCCGGTCGAACCAGTGCCGAACGGACCAATATCGTTCGGATCCGAGTCTGATCGGACTTTGGACGGATCGCGTTTGGTGCCGATCGGACCCCACACTGCTGGGGTAAATCACTCCCCCAACGCCATAGAGATATATAACAGAGCTGTTATAAATGTCTCTGCTAACGCTCAAAATATACAATCTTCTGTACAAATTGTCATGCTATGTACATATTATCCAGCAATAAAGGCAGGTGCTTATTATGTAAGAATATTTCCGTTTTCAAATAAGAATATCCGAGATCATCGGCAATGTCAAACAGGGATCTTAGTTTGTGCATTGACGCTATTTCTATTTCACTCAGAATGTCGGAGAAAATTAGAGTGACCTCCCCTATTTACGGTGGGCGTGGTTAACTGCTCTGTGTCGTAAGGTCAATTGACACTGTTCTACGAAAGATTAGATCTCCGAATGTGTTACGATTTCAATCTAAGTCTTCTAAAAATGTCCACTTCATATGTTTTTCAATCAGGGTTGATAAAACATTCTCGTCATAGGTTATATGTTCATTTAAAACACCATTACCATGAGTTACACTCACTTGTATAAAAAAAAAACATCCTAATTGAACTAGTTCAAATTAGCAACTTATAGACTTAAAACTTTGGAGCGAATGATGACAAAGTCTTCTCATTATTGCATGTCATAATGGTCCGCATTTTCTTTTGTTAGGTAAATACATGTACGGGTAAATATCCTGTTATTTTGGAAACATGGCTGGTAATTGGTTGATAATCAATTGAGAAAGTTCATGTTTTATATTACATCTTTGGAGGTTGACCGAATTAAACAAGCTTTAGTCTTTGACAACATGGTTAATCTCTACTTAAAGTGTGTAAGTGTAGGCCATGTGTCACGTGCTCTAAGTGGAGGTTCGCGAAAGCATGGCAGATGTTGCAGATGACTCCGTGAATCATTTTGGAGAGTTGTTTTACGGTATCCACATGGCTACAAGAGGAAATGGGTTAATTAAACTAAAGAAGATAGTTACGATACTTGTGTATTCTTTTAAAGCGACGGTCAGCTTTAAGAGACTTGTTTTAATAGCTATAAATGTCAAGGCCCTTTGATATGTTTGTTTCTGTCTCGACTTTTAATGACGTGTTAATTATAAACGCCAGTCCACTACATCAGTTGTATGCAGGCTATAATTGGTATTTTACGAGCAGGGCTTATGTAGTATGCTTTAATCTTACTCGTTGTTACATGTAGGGAGCCTGTAGTGATCGAACTGAATGTTTTACATGTTTCATTAACTCTTTACCACCTTCAGACGACATTCGGTTTTACTTGAAGCAGGCGACTTTGAAAAGTTTTGTCAACATGTAAAAAGAAAAACTGTTCAGTTCTCCTGTTGTGATATTTGAATAGATTGAAAATGCATTGTGGCAAAAGGAGAAATTGCTTATGACTATCAATTTCTCCTTTTGCCACATTGCTTTTTAAACGTTGCCTGATGCAATGCGCAAAAATGTGGTAATGTGTTTATATTATCATCGTCATGATTATAATTATAATCGTCATATTCTAACCCTCATCATCATTATCAGAAACGTTATTATGACTATCATGATTGTCAGCGTAGCCACCTATTATAATTATCACTGGTCAATACCAGGTTCATCAAAACCTTACAACAGTATCAAAAACAATAACCAGGTATTTCATTGCTCTTAGTTCAGAATCGGTACCCATTATTTGGCTGTGGTTGCGAATGAAATTAACCAACATTGGAAATACCATGTACATTTCACGGACAGCTCGTTACACCTATGGTTGACAGTTATTATTAATCTACCTGTCGCGTAAAAATGACTTCATGATGAATATTTAGAATCTCATTTGCATATTACAAAGCGGTACAACTACATGTTATAATAGCCGTATGGGTAAATGTAATAATACTTAAGTGTTGAAGCATTCTTGCATAATTAGGGAAAAGTATACAGAAAAGCAAATGACCAATGTTTCCAAAGGTCACATGTATACTTTATCATGCTTAATTAAAAAATGGCTCTTAGATAATATCGAGTAGAAATGTGAATCTCTCCATATGCATGTGTAACTCAGTCTGTAGTATATTTGACTTAAATAACCTAAACAAAACTGCAAATCAAATTGTTAATTTACACACTCTTCAGGTTTTCCTCTCAGATCAATTTCTCTTCTCTTTTCTTATCTTCGTTTTCCTACATCACTTCTATATCGTTACTGTTTTTGTAAATAATTGTATCACTATTGTATGGCTATGCTCACATTTCAAAACTTTCATGCATTCATATAGACTAGCATATATCATACTTAAACACAAATACTTGCATCATAGTATGATAATTAACGCGAACACGCCAAAAGGAGAGATTCGTGTTTCAATAATGGTACTTAATCATCCTTTTATCGAAACCCTTACTTTATTGTTTTGGCCAAAAACTGGATTTTCCATTCGTTATACAATCAGAACTACCATGAGTGAAGTCGAGAGAATGTATCCACTGCTAGTTTTTACTTTGATCTTTGATGTGATGTGACACATGCATACAACAACCACAGCGGAGCATTTCCGGTCACATGGTACAATACAAATGTTACTTCCGAAGTCCGTTGTATCATAAGAAGTAGTTCTTGAAATGCTGCCTTTTATTTTAAGTATAGTATTGGCCGACACTAAACGTAAGGATGCATGTGTTAAAACACTATTTTCTCGTTTAGAGCAAAGTCATCTTTGGTCGAAATAGATAATGGGGGCGGCATGTATAAACTAAGTCTTGGGAGAATAATCAATAAAGATTTCTGACATACATGTAATTGATCAAATCCTTGTAACAGAGTGAATGTTGTAAGATACCAGAATATCATTTGCCGACCTTTAAATACTAAACCGCATTGCACCTAACAACCCGTGAAGAATTCCGACAAAAGAAGTATAGTCTTCCTTTAACGTTTAGCTTTCGAGAATTTCCAATAAAACTAACTTTTTAATGGAAATATCTTGTTATTCTAACGGATGACAGTAATGTTGTCAATGGCAATTACTATGAGGGAGAATTAGACACGCATTATTATTTAATACTGTCAATACTATTTAATTAACCATATAGAGATTGTCACATTGACATCTGCCTAACCCTTTTACTCCTACGGGCGCCTTTCTTTTCATTATTATACTCCACCATATAATAACCTTAGACCCGCCCAAATTGAAATCAACAGCAGACAAAAGTTAATATGTATCAAAATGGTGTTTTCATTGCAATATTGGATCTAATAAAAGGTATATGTTTCTCTTTTCCTCAATGCCTTCAGATATATTCTACTACGGGCAATGAATAAATGATAGGAGAAGGTTTGTGGAAAAGAGTAATAAAAAATGAAACAAACAAAGTGTTTAACAGGGATAGAGTTACAGAAATAAACAAAAGCCACTTATCACAATGTACTTCAGATGAAATACTGTTTGTACATTTTACGCTTTTAACGTTCAATTATCTTGAATTTGAAATAAACCCAAATACATTTTAAGTTGGATATTTTGAGATGTGAATGGCTGGTCTAAACAAGACATCTACTTTAAACAACTACACAAAACTAAACTTATATTCTTTGCGAAAAAGGGAAAATTACTCTGACGAAAACAATTCTCCTTTTTGACACAATATATTACATCCAAAATGACGAACAATTCGTTTTGTTATAATTAATGATCATCATCTATTGTTGTTTTCAATTTAGAATTTGAAATCGAATCAATCTCCATATCTCGTATAGGGGAACGGGTGAGGGGACACTAATTAGGGGTCTGGACAGTTTGACTAGACGCTGTCTACATATACCTATCCATTATTAGCAATCTGACTGCGTATTTCTTGACAACGACCGTAAAACGTCAAAGGCAGTTAGAAACTATAGTGTTGTGTTCTTTGACAAATGTATCATATAGGCGAGTTGTGAAATAAAGTGACATAGCACAGCCTAGTTAACCCTTATAGTGCTGGAACCGACTTCATGCTTACTAGTATGTAAACAGGTAAAACCCTGGCCAGCCGCCAAGTAAAAAAAAGCAGAGATGGATAGACCAGAGAAGGGATACGAACATAGACAATGCTTTAGATAAAAGTGTATACTTGTATAGAACTATGGAAACGGAGAAGGATGGAAATAAGGATAGAGTAAGGAAAATATACAAGGATAGAAAACATCAATACAATTAGGGAAACAGACAGATAACACGTATAAAATGTTGCGGAAGTGACCAAGTAAGGATAGTTGACATATACTTGAATAGGCAGTAATTGCGAAGCATTGATTGCAAAACAAAGATAGTGTACAGGACATAGACATATATGGTAAACACATAGGAAAACACGGTATATTGAAACAATAAGAACACATTTGGCAACAATAATAAAGCTAACACAGCAAGAAGAGAAAGACTTTGAGAGATTCATGGATATAACTAATAACATAGACACTATCAGCAGGCTTAGAAAGCATGTCAAACAAGGAAGTAGAAAGAAAAAAGGGGATATTAGAAACGCATTGGGAAACGGGAATAGCGTAAGGGTAATATACAAGGACACACATGATATAGTCAGCGACCTGGGAAGTAAAAAAGCAGATACTTGTAGCAATACGGTTATTAAAGCCATACTTGTGCTCATTTACACCAAAATTGTAAAAGTTTCAGAATGATTGAAAACTAACTTATGATAACTTCAAATTCCCTTTTACAAATGAGTTGAGACTGTAACACGTTCACATGATGCTTTTAAAAGAGTGAACACTGTAAGGTTTTGTTTACAATTATCGATAAAACAAGGTCAGCCGAGAAACGTTGGGAAACAATAAAACCCGAAAATTCTCCATTTTGAATGTTCACGTTGTTAATATTGAATAAAGGACAGTATTTTTATGTGTTTCACATGCTTTTTCTAACGAGGTGATCACTACCAATTAAACTGATCACTTTTGCTATTTTAGATGTTACTCGAATGTAAACAATTGAGTTAAATTGGTGGGCACTAAATTTGTGAAAATAGCACTTTAAAAAAAAAGACAATAAATAGTGGAGGCGTTATATTGTCATGATCTTATGGGTTTTCGCTATGTTTCAACATATTCTATCATAATTTATAACTCATATTACCCAGTTTTGCAGTTTTTCTGAGCGCTAGTATGCTTTTAAGCTATGAATTAGACACTTAAAGTAACATGGATAGAAAAAAGCATTTAAAGACATGTACTAGTGTACACGTCAAGAAAATAGTGAGACAGAGACGGAGACAACCCCCAAACAATCGATTTTACCTTTTCTAATAGTGATGGCAGTAGACAAAAACACTTCCGCATTAGAAGCTTGGAAATCGATAATTCCCAGAAATTTGTTTAGAGAAAACTAGGAAAAAAAAAGAGAAGCAATCGAAACCTACCTGTCAGAATGTCAGGTTATATCCCGTTGTGTACATGTAATGAGATTCCCGACCAACTAAGTCCAATCAGACCGAGGAAATGTATGTGTACCGAATCTAGTGTAGACCAAATCAACGAGTTTTCCAATACCGACCGACATATGGCTTTTCAACTGGCGTCTAATCATAAATGTGCTAGAAGTGAAGCTGGTATTTTTACCTTCAACAGTCTGTAACTGTCCTGCGCTCTGATAGGCCTATACTCACAAGAGTCGTTTCTTCGAGCCAGAGATAAGCAAAAGGTCCCCAACTTTTGATCTGTATTGTTATCATTTGTACAGCATTTGTATGCATCCACACCATTGGATTTAACGACGCGTTACCGCATTATTAACTGATAGTTTTCAGATCCCTCCTGAACAAAACTCCTCAGTTGTTGTACTCCGAACAATATACAATATGTCGACGTCTCGTTTTTAAAGACCCCCTTCATATTCCCAGGGATAATGTACCAATACAAGGGCCTCTTACCAACATTTTCTACGATTTCCTTACGTTCTACATTAACAATGCAATAAAATATAAGTCAATCTTAGCAACAAATTTGTCCCGCTTTTTATTTGATAGTTAAAGAAAAAATGAGCAAATTATAGAAACACCTCATGTTTAAAGCCTTTGTAAACAAAATATTTAAGGATACGTAAAACTTACAGAAAATCTGTGCATAAGTTGAACGATACTCTTCTTCATTGTGACCATTGTTCTGGGCTCTTTAGTGCAGTTGATCATGTACATGTTCGTGTTGCACCAGTCTGCATCTCATTAAACTTTCTAGTTACTACAAACATGCATTTATAATAAGAAGAAGTTACTATTCTATAGAGTAGAAAATAGTGACAGGAATTGTATTAAGTTTATCCAAGTCGTCACTCTCATCCTGTATGTCTATCAAATTTTGCTTTTTATGCATATGTATAAGTTGTAAATGTACATGCCATTTTCATAGCATGCATGTAAATATATAATTGTAATAACTATGAGCCTATGTGCTTAATGTTGAAATAAAATTATGCTATGTTATGTTATGTAATGCATCATGGCTTTCTTTCTTGAACGGAGAAATTCTGCTCGTCCATTGATTTGGCTGTAGACCTTTGATATAGCGTCAACATTTCCCCGTTGAATTGCAATTCGGTTTTAATCGAACCATTGGCATTCCGTTTGATGCAAAGAAATGGCTTATGATTCGAGTCCATGGTAACGTTTCACAATATATGTCAGGAATATGCTTAAGTTCAAGACAACATCCCCTCTAATTTCAATTTCGATAACAACAATTGTGCAAAGTGTAGTCGTCCCTTCAATATTGTTGTTTTGCTTAAGATTAGTAGCCATGGATATGGGTTTCGACTTTCGCAAATAATTTCCTCAATGTATCTAGGAAACCGCTACCCACCGTTCTAACCATTAAGTCATGATAATCAGCCGATCTTTTTACTTGAAGCAGACGACTTCAGAAGAGCTTTGACTTATGAGGAAAAAACTTTCAGTTTTGCTGCTGTGATATGTGAATAAGTTGAAAAAGCAGCTTGGTAAATGAAGGAATTGCTTGTGACAAGCAATGTTTCCTTTTGCCACAATGCTTTTTAAAAGTCGTCTCCTACAAGAAGCAAAATTGTGGCGGACGGTGTTAATGTGGTCAGTCATCTGGCCTTCTTTTGCTAAAGATTAAATATCCGTCTTGAATTCCTAGACAGCAGACGGACATTGGACCTGTTGGTACTATTTACATAACGATACACTGGAATCTGAGTCTTTCTTTTTTACAACCATTTTCCCCCTTTTCAAAAATAATATTTTGCAAATTTTTCTTGCGTTTTCAGAAAAGGGTCAAGAAATACTTCGCCATGAATAAGTTTGTTACATATTACAATAATTTCAACAAAGTGTCATTCTTTTTGTTGAAGTCGTTTCAGAAATGCCGCGAACGAATCAATAGCTGGAACCGACTTCATGCTTATGCAAACATGTTGGATCCAGACCAGCCGCCAAGTAAATTGGCGGCTGTGCTGTGATCTAACCTGTTTGCTACTCTGAGTATCTTTTCTCATCAAAATTAATCAGGTATATAAGGTTTTGGAAAGGAGGCGACACAAAATTTTAGGAAATTACCCAGCGTTCTAAGGATTAGCAACATATATAAAGTTGATCTGCAGTGTGAGCTTTTAAGTTGAGCGTCGTGTATTATTCGTTATGGGCTCATTGAAAAACTATAGTAAGTGCTTCACAACAATGAAGAACTTACTTTAGTCTTGCACTGAACCCTCGACATGACAACAGGTTTCTCAGACAGCCAAACAGCTGTTACACGCATTGTGTATCAATGTGTCGTTTTGAGATATGTTTGTAAATGTGTTTGTATATGATAAACTCATTTGAACGTTCACATGGCATGCGAATTTAGAAACACTTATGGTTATCGTGTTATACACTTCCTAGATTGGAATACTCAGTATGCATCGATCTGTTAACTGGTCTATATTCGCGTTTGAATGTTTCGTGACTAGTTCGACAGACGGAATTGGAAAACAGTGTGAAAACACGTATATTGCTCATGCAAACCTTTACATGGTGGTGCAAGGATCCAAATGCGTTCAAGGCACACTATCAATCTATTAACACGGGTGGAAAATCAGTTTTCCATTGTCCAGCTTGTTCCAAAGCTTTAAC
Organism: Cerastoderma edule; assembly: GCA_947846245.1. NCBI lineage: Eukaryota > Metazoa > Mollusca > Bivalvia > Cardiida > Cardiidae > Cerastoderma > Cerastoderma edule. The sequence goes on along the minus strand of OX401405.1, from coordinate 8,679,046 downwards.
TGACAAGTGAATTTTTACTGAAATTTACTATTTAACCATTATTCGGAGTGTGATGACAGATCTGGCATTTACGCACAAGCAAATCAAAACCAGATTTCACCAACCCTGCTTGGTGTTTCAAAACCTTATAAACCGCATGGGTACACTTTTGAATCATCTCATGTATACGATTCTAATATTTACACGTACCTTTAAAGGGTCTATCTCACGGAATGTGTTGTGTGAGTAACAAATGTTTTAAAGATGATTTAAACAATCCTTATCACTAAGAAATTACCATTTTCAAAACCTACGTTTTAAAGATGCTGCAAACCGTTGTTTTCATTGAATAATTGTGAAAGGATCATTAGGGCCTTCCGTACTTTAATGGAAACCCTTGGTTTATACCGCTCTCTCAGAGTGCGAAGCGCTCGGAGAGCGGATAACGGTAACATACGTACGAGAAACAAGTTATGTTAACACCGGTTATACCATTCCATTAGCAAAAAAACAGGTGGCTTCCGGTTTACCTAAAGGAGAAAACTCGGGTTTGCTTCGGGTGTTTCCGGCTTTACGGAATGGACTGGTTCTATCTAAATTTATTTTCAAGCACTACCTTTATCTACCAATATATCTACCAATAGTGAACCATTCCTTGTAAAGAGAAAACTCGGGTTTGCTTCGGGTGTTTCCGGCTTTATGGAATGGACTGGTTTTACATAAATTCATTGCCGCTCATTGAGTTTATTTCCGCCAATCATGAATGAACCATAAACCATTCTATCGAAAAACAAAACACGAACAACAGGATCGGCGCCACCGCTTCAAACTTTAAATTGGACACAGTGTTCAACTCCTTGAAAGGAAAACGAATCGCCGGTTGAAGGTAAGAGAACTTTTTGTACTCTTTCATTTCGTTATAAAACAGTATATCTAAATAGACCATTTTCACCAAAATTCGTCGTAGAAAAATCGAGAAGGCGAGCCCTCGTCACGCCTCGCCGAAGATGCTTCCTCTAAACAAACATCCATCTGAAAAAAACTTCTCCCTTTTCAGTAGAACTACAGCATTCATTTTTTAGTATTACAGTACACGTTTCCTTCAGTTCTAGGCTAGAAAGTGTGTGTTGCACACAACACTCCACGGTGAAATAAGTGTTCACCTTCTATCGATTCGGTGATTACACCCTGCAGTTTGGCATAATCTAATGTTTATGTAGACGGTCTATGTCATTTTCGCGGTGTGTAAGGAAAGCATTAGGTACACATCGTGTTGTATATGGAATACACTATTATGCTGACCAATAAAGCAACGATGTCAACTCGTCAGTTGCTGACATGGATTATTTGTTATTGTTGGAGCTTTTAAATTGAGTACAAGGTACCGTCTTGACAATTTGATAGCGTTATGGGCCGATAGTTTAAATAACGATGACAGCGTGAATTTCCTTTTCAAAAAATGAAATACCCTGTAAAGTATTTGGTTATATATGTCGCCTTATTTTAGTTTACTTGATTCAAGTGATACTAACTTTATTATTTCCAAACATTGAATTATTCTTGCAATTGATAATTTTGGCCCAAAGGTTTGATCCTTAAGTTGATTCTTCTTTATTTCACAGATTGCATGATGGTTGGGAATATGACAATTTCAAACAAGATTCAAAAGAAAAGATGATGCAGACCTGCATAAACATTGACTCTGTTTTATAATACAAGTAAGTACATAGTCTTTCTCATGCCCCTTTGAACTTTACAAACTTAAGCCTCATAACCATAGAAGATAACTTTTGAAAGCAATAAATGTTGATGAATTTGTTGTTGCTCAAAATGTGTAATTGACTTTTTCTTTTCTTCTTTCTTTTTTCGAAAATCTTCATAAGAATGAAACCAAAATAAGTCAAAACAGGTTGAAATGTGGTATTTTATCAACAATCAGTTCTTTTTCTTCCTGTCAGATAACTGCTTCAATTGACTACCATAGGGATAGAATTATTTCCAAAATGTTACCAATTAAGAATAATCAGTCAGTTAAAGTGTAGCCAGAATTTACGGTGGCATAGAGGTGACAGGTATGCAATTTTTTTTTCTGATTTGGTAAGTCGAAATAACGAGAAAATTAAGTCGTTATTTCAATTTATTAACTCGAAAATAACGAGATAGTTAAGTCATTATTTCGACTTACTAACTCAAAATAACGAGATAATAAAATCATTTTTTTGACTAACTAAGTTGAAATAAGGAGATAATTAAGTCATTATTTCGACTTACTTACTCAAAATAATGAGATGATTAAGTTTTTATTTCGACTTACTAACATGAAATAATGAGATAGTTAAGTCATTATTTCGACTTACCAACTTGATATAATGAGATAATTAAGTCGTTATTTCGACTTACTATTTCGCAATAATGAGATAGTTAACTCATTATTACAAGTAAGTTGACCAATCAGATCCATTCAATCTTTAACTTAAAGTATAATGTGGTTAACATTGCGTCACACTGTACGTCATTTCACATGAATTTGCTGAATACAACGAACCATCTGATTGGTCAACAAACTTGTTATATCGAATTAACCATCTCGTTATTTCGAGTTAGTGAGTCGAAATAACTACTTAATTATCTCGCTATTTTGAAGTTTGTAAGTCTGAATAATGACTTTACTTACTCAAAATAACGACTTAATTATGTCATTATTTCGAGTGAGTAAGTCAAAATTACGACTTAACTATCTCGTTATTTCGACTTACTTACTTGAAATAACGACTTAGTTATCTCATTCTTTGAGTTAGTAAGTTGAAATAATGACTTAATTATCTCGTTATTTAGACTTACTAACTCAGAAAAAACAAAAATAAAATCGCATACATGTCACCTCTATGCCACCATAAGTATTGCCAAAAGATTGATACTTTTTATTTTTCTCTTTCAACAGCCAAAACGGATGACTTACTGGTAGAGTAAGGAAGAGATAACAACATCAAAATATGCTGGAGGATCACACAGACTCGGTACAATAAAAAACAGATGAAGATTTACATGGACGCCCGAATACCATTAAATCTATAGATATGTTTTTACTCATGAACTGTTTCAAAACTTAGTTTTCTCCTCAAAAGACTATTTCAAGGATAGTGTTTAGTGTTATTTGGTACTGATAACATCAAATGACAATAATATAGAAAAACTCTGATGGACTATGGAATATTCTATTATGATAACAATGTCACATATGTCTTATGGTACTCATTTTCTTTTCTCTTTTTCAAGAAGCCTTCAAAAATTCAGATTAATGAGACAAAAAGCATGCCCATGCTCTATTTACACAGCTTAGTAAGCCTACAGCAGACCAGTGGAAGACAGAAACTTGAGTCATAACTTGAAATTCTTTTCTTACAATTGCTTGTGTATGATATTTTTCAATGAAACAAAGATCAGAGTTGAATTTAAATTTTATGCATGCATCAATGTAAAGTTATTACTTTTCCTTCAGTTTCCATGGTAAACCCCTTAACTTTCAACATAATTTTTTAACCAATTATGGCAAAGGGAAATTGGCTCAGAGAGCACATTTGCCTTGTCACAATGCTTCTTTTCATTGGTTAAAGAAAATTTTAATTATATCTGATATTGCTTTAAATTTGAAACAATATTTTGGAAAAATTGGATAAAAGTCTTAAGGATGTATGTCATAGAATATTTGTTGATTATTTTTTTTGGAAAATCTAAAGGTGATCATACATATTTCTGCCATATTCTTCCAACTTTTAGGAGTTTTTTTTAAACTATGAAGACAAGGAACTGATGGCATCAAGAATGAAAATAATGTCCCAAGATCAAGCAGTGATTTCATTAGATAAAATTATCTATCAATGTGTAACTAGAGCAAAGATTTTGAAAACATGAACAAATACTGTCTGCTGATTTTCATGTATGTCTTTTAACTACATTTTATTAATAGTTTATTGCATATCATTTATTGCATATTTTGTTTTTTAAGTTCTTTGATATATAAACACATATAAAAAAGCAGTGTTTTATGTGTAAAAAAAGGTAAATAAAATACTAATAGAAATTTATGGAATCTTTTACTTTTATTTTAAAGTTCAACAAAAAACCAATTGGCTACAACAAAGCTATTTGTTGTTTTTGAATGATCTTTTGGAGATCTGCAAAGCAATTTATGTGGTATTTCCTTATCTCAATTGAACAGTAATGAAAAATTCAAGCAAAGACCTGATTGGCTTTCTATATGATTTAGTTAGTCCCTAAGAATGTACAAGCAGATGAGTATGTTGTTTGATATTGTCTGATACTATTAACCAAAATGATCCTTCTTCATCACCAAATGACATGTTGTTTGTTCTCATGATGATTTAAAGCAGTACCTACAACACATGATTTTGTGAAGAAAATTCTATGATTTCATGCAGAGACAGACTTGTGATTCAAATATTGTAGTTTGGTAGTTCTGACATTGCATGAGCAGTTTGTCCTTACATGATGAATGTCTCATTATTGATGAAAGGCCCTCAAACACAGCCCAAGCAAGTAAACTTATACCCATATAGAACATCTACCATCAAACAAGCTCACTAAGAGTCTGCAAGAATACTTATCCTTTTACTGAGACCTACCTAAATGTGACAAAGATGACAGCTTTGTGACAAAATGAGTATTTGCTCCCCAAAGTAAGCCAATTCTTACATTTCCACAAAGTTGTACTCTGAATTGATATTGAACCGTATATTCAGTATGCAAGTGTTTTTCACAAAACCCATGCCATTGAGTTGAGAGAGCGGTCTAGAGGCAATGCCTTAGTTCATATTAAATAGTAATTGGTTACCTTTGGTTTAAACCCGTTTGAACGATTTACAAAATTAGCGACATAAATGCGCTATATTTCAATTACATCGTTATGAAAGGAAATGGGAAGTCTAGCAATAATCAAGTTTTCTGTAACTAAGTAGATCTATGCTGTCATTTATAAGTAGAAGGATTAGAATATCAACCTGGGAGATAGTCCCTATTTAATGGGTTTAAAGAAGCGAAAAGAAGTCAGGTAGATGCCTATCCTATCCTTCCCTTCTGCTTCCTAACAAATCCCAGGCATATAGCAAGTTATCGGTTTGTTAGAAAGACATTTTCTTTAAAAAAAAATGCAAAGACATTCCGGGATACACCATTAGGTGCGATGGTCGTCGTTAACACGCCCTCACGAAATAATCTTAGTTCATATTAACCTTCCTGTACCTGTTTTATCAATCATATCATAATCAATAAATAAATTTCGATTCATTTCATTCAGTTTTAAGCGCAAACAACATTTTACAAAAAATAATGATAATGCAGGCACATGTAATTGGAAGCATATAAGCAGCGAGAACCTCAATACACAGACAATTTGATAGGTGCTTGTTTACATTTGAGAACATTTCAACGTTAAAATAAATTATCTTGAACAGTTATCTTATTGCTGTATTATAGACAATTAAACGTAGGTATTGAAAGCACCGTTGAACCAAGAAGTTTCAATATATCCTAGTATGTAGAGTCTTTATGTGGTATATTTCGAAAACGTTGCATTGCTTTTGAATCTAAATACATAAGTAATGCATTGTATACAGGCTCTGAAAAAACATTAATGCGACCTGGAATGGAACATTGTTTTCAGGGGTTATTCTTTCTTTCATTCTACACAAAAGAACAGCTGTTGTACAGTTTTAAAGAAATCAAATTTTTACTTCCTTATTTCCTCACATCTGTGAACAAGCACTTTTAATCTTCTTAAATGTGGAATAAATCTACCTACCTAAATAGAAACGCAGCCTTTTCACCGACATAAAACACTCCCTTGCCTATTACAACTATCCCCCTCGACAAAAGAATTCAAGATTTTACACACAGCGTGTTTAAACTGTCCTAATTAAGTAGAAGTCAATTAATAATTCTGCCAGATCCCAATTAATCACAACTGTTACGAGCTGGGCAATAAAAAGATGGCGTAGTCCATTCTAACATTGGTGTAAACAACCGCCAACACTTTACTTCACCACCGGTATAACTAATTACTTCATCATGCACAATATTGAAGCATCTGCTTCGAATGACATTCGATAACACCGTGACAAAAGAAGAAATTGCTCCTCATGAGCAATTCCTTCTTTTGTCACTTTAGTTTCCACCCATATCATTAACAAGTTTCTTTTTAAAAACTAATTTTGTAGTCTTTTTTTGCTTCCATTTTGGTTCAGACACACGCGCGCAAAAGGATCATTAAAACCCGTTCAAATAAAAGGGATGGTGTTTGTTTTTGTCAAAGCTAGCTCAAATTATGTTAACGGTTCATGCTCGTTATCAATTTATGCTATAAAACGCGTTGTTAATGTTAGCGTAGAATCTTACTCTTTAAAACTTCCTAATTGTGGAATAGATAAACAAAGTCCACTTCCAAATAAATCTCTGTTTGGCGTAACGGCTGTGATATAATCTAGAGCCCACTATAACAATAAGGTACTAAAACCCTTATAATCAATACATGGATTGATACTTAACCTGATAAAGATAAAACCTTTTTGTTATAATGAGCTATATATAATTATTATATTTACTCTCTGACTAGACCGACTTGTTCATTAGTTTAAACATATTTCATCGTAAAATATGTTTTACAATTGGATTTGGGCGGAAGCTATAATACTATAGATTCACTCTCCTGAATAACATAACAACATGACACGTAATACAATACAAAAAAAATAAAACAATGAGAGTCATGTTTTAAGTTCAGCTTGAAATATTGAGCTGAACAATCATTTTTACGTTTGAAAAAAGGAAAGAAAAAATACCTGACGTATGCATTGAGATCTGAAAATTAACATTTATGTGCTGGGGGTTAAAACATACATTCTTGATTTTGTTTTTGATTTTTTTGTAACCATGTACAAAGCTTTCATGTGTAAAAGTACGAGTTTGGGAGAATTAAATGGAAGGAAAGATTTTGATGTTAATATAAATCATACATGTTTAAGGTGATATTAGTGTAATTGACTTGGTTTTATGTAAAATCCCGAATGTTTGATTTTGTTGATAATCTTAAGGTGCATCAACCAAATATACCTTCTGACCATTGTGTTGTAAGTTTGTCGATCAATGTTCTTGCATTTTCCAATACCAATAAGGTTTTTTATTTAATTTTATTTTATCCACGTTCATAGGTATGTGAAGGTCGTGGCAATCCTCCTCCACACCGTACACAAAATCGCTAAACCACTAGACTACTTAACTTATTAAACTAGAACAAATGAACGTAGTGTTACTCTCCCCCATCTATGTACTCTACTTTGAATTGGAAATAAGACTGATTTTCAACTTCAAATGCATGTATCCTGGTTTTGCCGGTTTAGATTATGCTTAAAGGCTCATTATAACCATGGTTCATCGAGGGAGAGTGAAAAAACATACATGAAGGAATTACAAAATGAGATTATATAGAAAGAAAACAAAAATGACAGAATAAAGTAGAAAATACAAAAAGGTATTATATTTATTATTTTACATAGAAATATAGGTTAACTGAGTGCAGTTATGGCTGGCTCTGTATCATATATCGTACAGCTGTCCAGTTTTCATTTTCTGAATGAATTAACCTGGTTTCCTTGTAAATATCCCAGGCCAATTGTAGACTGTGCTTAAATGCCAATAATATTTCCGAATTTAAAATGAACAATGATTAGTGTAACACTGAAAAGAAAAAAACCAACATTTCTATGAATTGGATTGTGCCAGAGAGGAAAAACATTCTTAGATTTAAACAATTAGAATACGAATGAAATATTCTTTAAATTGATAAGTTGTCTTGTATGATAAATGTGGAAGATACTTAATAAATGTTCGCTTCAAATATTCAGGACCTTTATTAGTGATTAGAAAATACGACTACAACTTGAAATGTGCATTTTATACATAGATTGGAGATGTTCAGCTCTTCTTAAGCTTTTAGCAATCGAGCACCATTTGTAAAAAGAAAAGTGAATTGCATTATATGTTTGACATTCACAAGACAATACGATAGGATAATTTCATAGTTAAAAAACACACTCTGACTGAACGAAGTTCTGTTTTAACACACTATATTTCATGATTAAAAAAAAAAATACATTATACTGAGTTAATTCTAGCCAGGTATTGTTTTCAACAAATGACGATAGGCATTTCAAATCTAAATGCATACTAATATACATTTAAAAGCTTGGATTAGATGAACACTGAATTAATAAATTCCAGATTCCATTCTGACAAGTTTGTTTCGACCAGGTGTGTAGCATCTACGCCCAGCTATTATCATATTTTGTCTAGAGCTTTGCAAAATTGTGGGAAATTTACAGAAAGCCCTTCACATGGGGTTCAAAGTGATCAATGGAGACCAATAAGTGGCACATAAAACCGTCTGTCATAGAAAGCATAGATATGTTTGATATTGGTATTCAATTAAAGGTTTTGGTGATTAAACGCATGAGAAACGATTATAGATTTGCTGTTTGAGTATGCATTTGTATGCCTAGGAAAGTTCAAATGCATAGAATTTAGAGTCAGAGTAAACAACCAAAAAAAAAAGAAGATTAATATATACAAAATACTATCATCACTTCGCTTTCTGATCATTGACAGCCATTGAACTTTTTATTTTTTAACTTTTTTAATATTTTATTGAAATGTATTCATTGTATGTGGTATGTTTTGCATATCGTCCTCTTTTCCTGAATAAAGCTATTTATATAACTATATAACGTAAAAAAGGAATAATTAATGCTAAGTATCTTGTTTGTAGTTAATAGTTGTGTGAAATTATTGTTGGCTAGATTGAAAAAAAATTTCAACACGTTTATTTGAAAAGAAATTAGGTGATTCTGTTGCACTATGGACTGATAAACCTTATTTTTGGTGTCACGGGACTGGCCTCCACTAATGGGTCTACAATGACCCTGGCGACACTGGAAACAGTCTCGAGGATGTCATTACTGACTTTCCTTGAGGCTGGCTAACAGTCCCACTAAAGCTAGATTCTAGAATTATCATAAACATTAAATTGCCAGATAATGAGAGAATACCGGATCCACATTTGGTGTGGGTCAGTGTTTTATGGGTTTATGGAACAAGGAAGCTGACGGTCCCAGACGTCTGCAATATCATTCCATCAGTCAGCAATAATTTTACATGTCAACTTAATCTTCATCCTACAAATATATTTTTTGTACAAACCGTACCAACTGGGATCCGTTCGGACCCCACTTATATTTTTCTTTATTAGAACAGAAACAAATGTATAACAAAAGACATTTGCTTATGAAATGCTGTATTGGCAACATACACGTGACAAAAGCACAAAAATAACAGATACGTAGTCAATGCACTCCCTGATAAGTCTATTGTTAAAAACAATCACTCCAATTTTGCTAATTTTTTCAATTATATTGGCATTTGACATGTTCTGAACTACACAAGGGCATACTCTTGTACCAAACACTAACGCAAAATATGGTTAACAAAATAAAATGATTATCTATCATATCGTCCTTCAGGAAAACAGGGTCGGTGCTTATAAAACTTCTTGAGTCTGAGCATGAAATCGTTATCAAGCACCTGATAGGTCAGATTTTGAAATTCAAGCATTTGATTTTTCGGGTTTGAAACATAATTGAAAATTTCATTTCAAACCTGACCAATCATATATACTTGAAACTCAAATCTGACCAATCAGATGCTTGAGAACGGCAGGAATTCCTGAGTCTGAGAATAATATCGTAATCAAGTGATTAATTTGGTCAGATTTATTCTTCAAGAATATCATTGGTAAGATTTGACGTCATATTTATGCATAAGCATCACACGATTGTGATAGTTTAAAAGATAAGACGCTTCCAATTCCAAGGAAGAGTTCTCGGTTCAAATCCTGGTCACAGAGTAAAAATCCTGCAAGTTTGAAAGCAATAATGATTCTTATCATTTCTATGTTGTATTACTTCATTGCAAAATAAAATATGTGGTGGAAAGACATTCTTACTTTCGGTTGATTGCACTGGGGTTTTACAAAGTTTCCAACTGTATATCATGCATATTGCAACAGTCAGCGCATCTATCAATGTTCTTTATTTACATGTATATCCTCTCAATTTGGAAGGTGTTGAAAATTTTAAATAATATTGGAAGAGCTTCCAGTAGTAGGGAAAAGTTATTGCTGAAACCCTAAGAAAAACTTTATTTGATTAGTAAAGGTTTGACCAATTACTCCATTTTTGAAAGCATTTGCAGCAGAAGCATTTAAAAGCGTTGTTACAAAAAGAGATAGTGCAAAGTCTTCCTTTGTCTCTTAGGATTGAATATTTCACTTTGATAAGTGTTATTACGATGTCTGCTTTAAACTACACCAAGGAGGGTAAGGGTAAAACATGTGTTCCAATAATCAAAAATTCTATATAAAACATGTTATGACCAATCTGTATTTCTCGGATTGTTTTTCTTCAATCATACTGAAGAAAAGTTATAATTTCAAAAAGTTGTTCTTTTATTACATCAGCATCATTACAGGTATGCTGGAATGCCATTGGCTATCCTAAAGTCAGTCGGCAGACTATCTTTCATGAAAAAAACAATTGCCGTCACCAGGTTTTGAACCCACACTGAGAACAACAATATGTTTTCAAGTTCTACACTCTAACCACAAGGCCATGGAGATCTGAGAAAACTCTATCTAAATGTGGCAGTCAGCTGAAGTGTTGATATTTTATGTAACAAACTCTCAATTAAAGGGTTCAATGCAAGACTATATAGTAAGTGCTTCATGTTTTTGAAGCACTTGCTATAGTCTTCCATTGAACACTTGAATAGCTAAGTTAGCAATGTGCCCAACATGACACACAGCAGTCTTAGGTCCGAGACCCAGCTCGCCCTGGATATTCTCTCAGACATTTGCTAAAGTCAGGATGACACGACTTATTAGTCTCTCACTACATGTAAATTATCTTCAAGTTGGAAAACAGTCAGCAGATTGGACCTGTTTCTATGCAGTTTTGGTGAGTGAATTCAAAGCACGTGAGAAAGTGTGGTGACCATAGTAATATAACAGAAATACGGCTTCAACATCAAATCAAACCGACATGTTATATTCCTAATATAACATTCCTGTAACCCTTTCCCAAATGCCAAATCTTCAACTGTCTCAAATTGAAAGAGTTTTCAGACAACATTTCAAAATGTGATGAATTTGGAAAATAATCTTCTGATAGGGCAGAAAACATTGTGGGAAAAGTAGAACTTGCTCGTCACGATCAAATTCTCCTTTTCCCACAATATTTTCCAGAGTCGTCTGCAACAAACTCGTCAAATGTCGTTATTGGTTGGGAAAGGGTAAAAACATCACAAAACATAGATATGTGACATGTGGTATGGGGTAAAACTGGAAAAAATGCTTTAAGAATACATTCCACTAAACATCACCCCACTTAACAAACAATAATCCCCGCAAAGGTAATAAGTAAGAAGTATAAATAAAAGCAATGTCATAACTCCTCCTTTTATATCACTTTTACACCCAGACATCAAAATGAACTTTGTTTAACCCATCAACCAAATACAAGTCTGCCCAAAAATTAAATGAACCTTAACTTCTCATTCAAGTTTACAAGATTTTTGGTACCTTAAAACCTTTAAGAATGGCTTTGAACTAAAAGAGTTCAAGAGAGATTTATGGTTAAGGCTCCTCATAAAATGTCTAATAGATTATTTATTTAGGTAAAGGTGCATTTTTCTGTTTTATCTCAATGGTTATCATAAATACTGTTGTGAGGCAGATCTCAGATCATACAAGTTTTTGTAAACCTTTGGATGCAATGTCTGTCATAATTTAAAAACACTTCCTTTAGTAAATAAGTTCTGGGTTGTAATGCCTGTTACAGCATCAAATCCTAGTTGGCTTATTCAAATATTTAGTAATGTTGAAACTATACTTCAGTAGTCTTAATTCTCTGTTCTTTATTGTCAGAATATCTAAGGAAGCTACAGAACTATTTAATCAAGCAAAGTTTATTTCCATACAATTGGCATAATATCAGTTCAGGGAATGAGATTGTGTGAATGAGGATATTGAAGTTCTTGGTACCGTATTACTAAACAGTTTAAGCTTCAGATTTGTGTAGTCTAAAACAACAATTCCTTAAGTTTCAATATTGAACGAAGCAATATTGCAAAGTAACACATCATTGGAATCGCCTCTCAGAGACGCTTCCAATGACGTGTTACATTGCAATAGTGTACTTTTTCATTGAAGAAACTTCCCATGTGTATAAGTTATGACTTACCTGCAAATATTTTTCTTAAGTTGTTTAGTTAAACGGTACCTTGTTCCATAAAATCTACATTTATCACACAGTGTGCAAAACTGTTTATTAATCAATGGCAAAGATTCATTGCTTGCCTATTAAACGTGATTCTATGTATTCTATGTAATTTCTCCTTTTCCCACAATGTTTTCCAGAGTCGTCCGCAACAAAGTGGTCAAATGTCATTACTGTTTGGTAATGGGTTAACAAGCACCTTTGAACCATTCATTCAATGCATCAATAGGATGAGTACTAAGGTATGTTTCTAAAAAAAAAATTACATGTTATAAATAATTTTGTATTTGTTACAATGGCTTCTACCAAAGATCACAAAGGAAATAATATTGTTCATATTGTTGCACTTTTTACTTTTTGCTAATATTTTCATTTTGGAAGAGTTAACAAAACATCAAATGTAGAAGCAATGAAGCCATTGCATGTACTTACGAAAGTTGGCTTGTAGACAGAAATGACAGAGAGCATAAAAACCCCAGTAAATATTGTTATCTAAACTGTTTTTGAGTTTTAACATATTTCGCATCCTCTAATTTAACCTAATGCTCAGTATCTCTTCTCCAAGCTATCCATAATATTTCATAATATTTGATGTGACTGTCAATGTAGCTACATCATTCAAATGATGGTGACATTGTAGACTTTTAAATTATACATGGATAACTCAGAATCAGTTAGTTTGTCTGTCCCAAAACTTATTTTAATATAATATGCAGCAGATAACTTAACCATTATAGTGCTGGAACAGAGTTCATGCTTATGCAAACAGGTTAGATCCATCCAGCCGCCAAGTAAATTGACCGCTGGCCTGTGATCTAACCTGTTTGCCACTCTGAGTATCTTTCCTCAACAAAATCAAGCAGATAATTAAGGTTTAAGAAAGCAGACAATGCAAAAATCTATAAAGTGATATCTTGTTAATCCGAACACGTTGGTTCCCAACAACAGTTCCTGATAAACGATTCATCCGGACTAATGAAGCAGGGCGTGGTCATATACACATTAAAACATTAACGGTATCTGCGCACGTGTATGCTTATAACCCTTTACCAAACATCAAATTTCCGTCCTTCGCAAATTGAAAGAGTTTGCAGACGACGTTTCAAAACATGATGAAATAACCTTCTGATATGGTATAAAACATTGTTGGAAAAGAAGAAATTGCTCGTCACGAGCAATTTCTCCTTAATCTACAATGTTTTTAAAAGTTTAGGACCCAGTATATGAACCCTCATGCTGCTAAAATACCTCGTCACATTGTTGGTGTTTGTATACCATTGATGCAGAATGTCTTCCTAACCAACAGATTGCTTTTCCACACAAAAACAACTCTCTTGAGATAAGCCATTATTAGCTTTGCTCATATATTGATGAATTGTTGCCTAAGAGACGTTTTTCATTTTACATTTAAAGGGACTAACTCAGAGATTTACCCTCTGGTAGTAATAAACTTTAAACAGTTGATATGAACCGATCATTGTAATTAAACATACATGTTTTACCGTTTTCAATTCCTTTACTTCTAAGTTAATGAAATCCAGCGTTTTTGTTAAACAATGAGAAGTTAGCCTTTGCGCCTGACAGCACTTCTTTGGGAAAGCTGGTTAATGAATAGACAGCGGAACTCTTTCTCAAGCACCTTGCTAGTGTATTGTGAAAAGAGAGGTTAAAAGTTTCAAAAGAACCAAATTACAATGATATTAAAAACACCCCTTCTTCTTCTAACTTGTATCACAAGTCATTTGAAATGCTTAAGATTTCTACTAGATTTACACTAAATCAATCGAGCTGATAGTTATTTCATATCACGTTTTTTTTTTCTTAAACCAGTCCATGAAAGAAACTTGTAAAGGCTGTATGATATAAATAATATAAAAATGAGCATTACATTAGAATTCTGATCCCAGTTATAGGCAAATAAAAGAAATCAAAAGTTAGTTTATGTATAGTAGTTTAAAAGGAGACATTTCTGCCTTTACAATTATTCATCTCACTAAACCATTTAACTATCAGAAATGATAAAATACTGGCATGACAAAATGTCTGGTCCCCTCATGAAATATTACTGAAACCAGTAAGATGATCCAGAAGAATCACTCTCATCATCAGTCACTATAGTAAATTGTTGATTTTCTTGGAGAAATGCATTGATCTATCTTTTATTTTCATATTGCATGGTATTTTTCTTATCCTTAAATTTTTCAGTATGAATTTGTTGTTTTGAAAAAGGAATTACCAGTATATTAAACCTATAAAGTCAAAGCTATGTGAACACATATCTTAGAATGATACAATCAAATGATACAGGACAGCCTGCACTTTGATAGAAGAACCCAATTAGTATGCATTCAATTATATGTAGTTTGTGTATACCTGAAGGTATTCTCAAAGTATTATATAGGAACAGAACAACCACAAACATTCTATAATAGCAAACAAGATATTAAACTTAGCTGAATATAATATATACTGCATTTTTAATTAAGTCTTCATAAAATAATAACCATTGTCAATAAGAAAACCATGAGGGTTTAAGAGTAGATGTATGTACTTACTGACAAATTAATCTACAGCTCCATGTCACTATATGGATGTACTTACTGACAAATTAATCTACAGCTTAATGTCACTATATGGATGTACTTACTGACAAATTAATCTACAGCTCCATGTCACTATATGGGTGTACTTACTGACAAATTAATCTACAGCTCCATGTCACTGTATGGATGTATATGTACCATGATTGTTATATTCATCGGAACGACCATGATAGAAGTTTAATGATGTACAGATAAACTTGATTTAAGAACCCAAAAGACAAGTTTCTTTGCATAGGATGTCATTTCAATATCAACCCCTTAATTCATCTAGATACATGTCTGTAGATTTCTTTGACAGTCAAACTTGTAAGACATTTACATCAATAAGACATGATGATTAATGTCAGAGTAGAGATTGGATTATTTCGACATGGTTACATAATCATTGGCCTCTTCCTAATATTCACTTTTCATCAATACTTAATTAACCCTTTCCAAAACAACAAATTTTCGACTGTCCCAAATTGAGAGAGTTTGCAGACGACATTTCAAAATGTGATGAAATTGGGAAATAATCTTCTGATATGGCAGAAAACATTGAGGGAAAAGGAAAAATTGCTCGTTACGAGCAATTTCTCCTTTTCCCACAATGTTTTCTAAGGTTGTCTGCAACAAAGTGGTCAAATGTCGTTATTGTTTGGGAAAGGGTTAAAGAATGCTGCACAATAATTACATAATTAGCATGTACAGACGGGCTTATCCCTGTCGAATATAAGTCATATGCATTGAAATACAAAATATTTCGATAAGGTATAGCTAACGCAAAGTATAAATAATAATGTACTCTCCTTACCGTTTACCTCAGGTACAAATTACAGCGCATATCCCTTATTATGCAATTAATGTTCTATGATGCACAGTTGCACACTGAAGAATAGTCATTGGAACCAAAATAAGGTCGTTTTTTAAATCTTGCAAGTTTGTATACAGTGAAATAACATGTATTTAATCCAAAAGTGTGACATTGCTTTGGAGATCTTCGGCACCTAAACTGTGTATAGATCCATTGACACTGCCTGAATTAATAATGCTTTCAAACATTACTTTTTATTGTAAATCATACAACAGTACAAAAACTGTTTTGTTTCAAATCTATTTTATTTCGAATTTCAACATTCAAATTTACTTATCATTTAAAAACAGCTTTATAGAGCATGTGTGTTGTTATGGATAGATCATCTTACAACAGTCCATCAGGTGCAACATGAAAACTGCTTTTAGAGAGTGTATTTGGTTAAGCTTTATTCTGCAATTATCTCACTTTTACCACATCTAAATTTAACATATATCATTTCGTTCCTTTTGTTCATGGAACCTGTGACTTGAATACAAAGCCTAGACAGTATTTTGTGACCTATGAATCATTGATAGAAAGAAAAACGTAGCTTTCACTTTGACAACTATATTCCTAGAGAAAACATACTATAATATTCATACTGGTCACATTAAAAGGGATTTTAAAATTCACTTATTACAAAAAAAGAGCAATTTCTCCTTTTCCAAAATTGGTTTGACTTCTGATGGAAACAGCTCAAAATTGTAAGGTTGAAGACTTCTTTATTTTATTGGGTTAAACATATTTTAATCCATTACCAAACAAGAACGACCTTTGACCAGTTTGTTACAGATGAATATGGAAAACATTGTGGGAAAGGAGAAATTGCTTGTTCCGTTTCCCTCAATGTTTTCTGCCCTGCCAGACTTTGCAGACTACACGCATACTCAGAACCACTAAATTAAAACTTGCACAAATTACACCATCCTCGCGGTTAGAAAAGGGTTAGGGTTAGTGTTAGCTCCCCTGTTTCCCATGTACGTTGCTACACAGGTCTTCACACAGTCTCTGGAAACGTGTTGAGGGATGGTCTGTTATTTTACAGTTTTACAGAGGATGGATGCTTCAGAAAGGTTTGTAAAATGGAGTTGTGCAATGTATCCCGATTTTGTTAAATAGTGTAGTATTAATAATTTTATACAAGAACGCAGTAACGACTTAAGGCAGGAAGTTGAGTTAGAGACATGAACAACACAAATTCCATGTCGCCGGAGTCTGGTTGTTCAGCTTGTTTTATGAATGCACTGAACTGAATTTGATGATACTAATGTCTGTCCCCAATCTCCAACAGGAATGCATTTCTTGCGAGTTGATAGTATTCCAAACTTATTTATTTCACATCGATTATGAAACAAGTCCTTACAGTTTAGATTAATCACTCTCGATTCTCCTTATTATGTTTACTTTTTTGACTTGTTAACTTAACCATATAGTAAGGGGAAAGCTTGGGGAAGGGAAAGTTTGTATCTTTGGGCTACATGTAACGAAGCACTTACTTGGAAAATATTTGTTTTCATTAAAAAGCAGTTTAGGATGGGTTAAATGAAATTCATATAAAGTAATACTCTTGTCTTAGAAATAAAGAGATGCATCTCCATCAGGCTTGGTAAGGCTGATAATTCATTTTTTTGCAATGATGATTGATGATTCTAATTATATATTGAATATGTGGATGGCACAATCCAATGCTACAACTCTTTTGAAGGAATTTCTATAGTCATTCATTTAACACTTGATATATCTTGATCCTATGGTTAAAGGTAGCTAACAAGCTCAAGACAAGAATAAGTGACAAGTCTGAACAGTTACTGCTGGAAATTAATTTACAAATTTATAATGGAATCATGTTTCTGCTTGCCCTTTACTGATAAACCCATGACACAACATTAAAACCCATACAATAGAGTGAAAAAGTCATCTCATTTCTAGTTTTACAGAAGACTGTATTAACAGATTCACTGTCTTAACAGATTCAGGATTAATTAATTTGAGGCATCTATATTGGTAAAAGATAAGTGGTTGTATAATATAATGTTGATAATTTTCTTATGTAACTAAGCAGGCAAATAGGTCTCTAGAAGAGACATTCACATCCCATCAGTGAAAAACACTGTTGTTCACTGATAGGTTTTGTTGAATATTTATAAACCCACATGTTCACTGTAACAATGCTTATGGTATCCTAATTTGATTAAAGTTCCGCGAACATTTCATACCTCCCACCTCTGAGATGACTGGCCCAGAGTCTTGGCCCTTCGGAATTATGTTGGAAAGGTTACTCTGATATAAGGAGAAGTTTTCATCCTACCGCTGCCACAAATGAAACAACACAATAACATCCAATCAGTGAAATACACCTCGTCCACTGATCGGTTGTATTGTCTATTTATTTACCCACATGATCTCTATAACAATGCCTTAACTTGCATAAGTGTTCCGCGACTCTTTATTAAAGGGATGAATTTACTATTATCATGTATTATACCTTCAAATTTGAAATAAAGTGTATTTAGGTTAATGAAAGTTTCATTCAGAACAATGATTTCAACTATTTGCTGTCACAGATAGACCAAAGAAAATTTAGGGCTGAAGAAAAGAGGAGAATTTTCATTGTTATTTCTTTATTCTTTTCTTTAGCCTACATCCATGTTCACATTCGTTATGCTGTGGTGTAATGATAAGCACTGAGGACTAGAGACAGGCCATCCTAGGTTTGATCCTTGATGGTTATCATCTATTTCACAGTGGAGAGTCACACACTCCCTAGCCTAGTACTGGAAGGTTGTATAGGAAAAATGTAAAAATAACACTCAAGATTTAGCACTGAGCAATGTACATGAAAAAAAAACACAAAAAAATACATCCCCTTATCTAGAATTCTAAAAGTGTTTGATATATATATATATATAAATCCAACCTTAAGGGGAAATGCCATTATCTCATCATTTAAGGCGAAATTATTTCTAAAGCCCATTTCTGAAATATTTATCATGGAAATCGATAGGAATTGTGTTTTTACCCTTCTTCGTGGTTCATTCTTTCAAAATAACCTTTGCATTTCCTTCTAAAGTCTTATTTAAGAGAAAGTTCTCCCTAAGTGTTTCGCCTTAAATACAGCACTATAAAATGTCCCCTTATGACGGTCTCTAACTATAAAACATACATAAAGGAGAACAATGGAGAAGACTTTCAGATTAAACTTTTGAAATACTTCTATGATTAGCTAATTCTAATTATCTTAGACCGATTGCCAAATATAGCATGCATTTATTATTTACGGAACCGTGTATTAATCCCCTGTTTGGCAAAAACAGAAACATGTATTATACATTTATTTGAAGCATTGTCTTTGAAGTTACTTCCCTTTTTACAAGGACATAACATTTATTGTTACCTATACATAGTATGCAGTGTTATAAACATAAATGTTATTCATTTAAATTTATATCAATTTCAAGTATATTTAAGTCATTATTGTTGATTACTGTAATAGGACATGTAATGTTAATAAATATTCCAATTTTTGGAATTGTTAAGTTGAATTTGATGTACTACTCCTGGTATAATGTATTTATTACGTATGGTATAAAACCACGACTTAGGACTTTAATGATGCCCCTCCAATTCCTATTTGCCTTTGTCTAACAGTCCGTCCGTCCGAGCAGACAAAGCGCTACGTAGGCAATTAAATATTTTACATTGCGTGAACATGAAAATGCTGTCCGCTAAATAAACAGACAAACAGGGACCACATTTTTCGCTCAAGCTACGATGTACAAAAACAAATGGGAAAGGAAGAGATACAAGTGTTAACCCTGGTCATCACCAGCGATTAACATTTATCCAGTAAAATATTGATAAAAAGTAATCCGTATCACCATCGAATGCTTGCATTTCAAAGAAAGGACTTCCCGTAATTTTTCTCAACATTCACTTTCTTCATTCGTAATTAGAATGCACTTAAAACCATTCTTGATAATCAACTTAATATTGAAATATTTTGTTAATGTGAAACATTTTTAAATGATGCATTTCATAATGATGAATTTAAAATACGAAGTCATGATATAATTCGAAGGGATAGAAGGGATTTGCCTAGAAGTTTTTTATTACAAACAATAACCCTTTCTTATGAATTATGTATAGAACACCATAGTCCACAAATGATGAATGGAAAGATAAAAAAGAAACTTTGAAATTTCAAACAGAACATGACTTGAAAGCCTTATCTAACACTTATTACAACAAATTACAATATATATCCACATTATGCCTCTATGATAGCAGAGTAACATCACATGTTCACCTTAAAGGACACCTTATTTAATCAATCTTAATTTCTAATCCAGCAAGGAAGACAAAATAAAGAAACGTCATCAAGCTATGTTGAGTTCAAATGATGAGCATTTTTTTAGAAAAAAAACAAGTCGTTTTAATATGTTTCTGTTATATGCGGCATACAATGGAATCGCCCAAAGCAGAGCTAGGAAATAGTTTTTTGCCAATAGAAACTGCACAGGGAAATTATGCCATTATCGGGAATTAAACTTCCAGGTCGTCAGGTCTCAGATTAATTTCGAATACACTCGTTATTATAAGCGTATTTAAAATATGTTTAATTTTCAACCATGACGAAATCAATCTTAGATGCTTGAATTGAATATTAACATGATACGGACCAGCCATTATCTCAATTAAAGAGTCCCCTGCTAAAGTACATTGGCACATATCTTGTCAATAATAATCACAAGACAGTTTCATATTGATAGCGTGTTTTTCAATAATCAGTAGTCTTCCCAACACAAATCTCTCAGTGTTTTTTTTTATGCGACTCAGAATTGACATTGATTGAATTATGTATCACTTAAGGCGAACAATCACTTTTCTAATCTGCTATTAAAGAGGCATAAAATACATATGAGTGTATGGTTTGTCAGACATTGTAAAGAGAACTCATTTCATAGTATGTGTTGTATCAAAGCACTGCCCTACAATCTTAAATTATCAAATTTACCTATTACAATAATTTGTTTATATTGCATAAGTTTGCATTAGCAATATTAAGTATCACTAATGCCAATCAAATATTTAACCAATAAGATTAGTTTAACATGATTTAGAAAACACATGAACTAAAAAGAGCACATCACTTGGATTACTTTCGTACAAAAACGTCAAATAGTTGTAAAATATTGTCGTGCAGAATGCATAAAAACGGTGAACGAAGTAATAGAACTTAAGACAAATAAAAGGAGTTTCAGATTCAGTTAAATCATCACTTAAGGCGAACAAATCAACTTTTAATATGTTTTAAGTAAGGTATCTTCTTGCTTAATGTAAAGAAATGAAGGGTTTAAAAGTTATGTGTTGTTTGAATTTCCTAAAACACCGAATGATGTTGTTTTTATTGTCTGTGATTTTTCAGTAGACTTAGTATTCAGCTTTATCAAATAAGGTATCACTTAAGGCGAACCACTGAATTTCCGTTCTACTATTAGAGATACATCCTATGCATAAATATGTGAGGTTTGCATTATCGTGATAAATGGAACGCTTTTTAAAGTACCTTTTAGAGCAAAAGTTTTGTTTTTTAATCATCAGTAATCATATCCTAGGAAAACAATTTGGTTTTATTGCATGGGCTCAAAGTATGCCAGAAAATATCATTTAAGGCGAATCATTTGATTTTTGGTAATTTGGTAATGTTCGCCTTAAGTGACATCTTATTTAATTAATCTTAATTTCTAATCCAGCAAAAAAGACAAAATAAAGAAACCTCATCAAGCTAGGTTGAGTTCAAATGATATATTTTTAAGATAATAATAATTCGTTTTAATATGTTTCTGCTATATTTGGCCTTCATTTTAATCCTCGAAAACAGAGCTGGGCAATAGTTTTTTGGCCATAGACACTACACAGGGAAAATATGCCATTATCAGGAATTAAACTTCCTGAAGGATATTCCTGCTTCAGATTCATTCCGATTAAACTCATGATTTTAAAGCATAAAAATGCTTCTATTTTTTTTAACCAATCTTAGATGCTTGAATAGAATCTTAACATGATAAAAACAAGCTGTTGGCCCAATTAAAGAGTCCTCTGCTAAAACACATTATCCAAAATATTGTAATAAATAATCAAAAAACAGTTTCATATTAAGACTATCTTTATCAATAGTTAATAGTATTCACACCACAAATCTCTCCGTACTTTTTTTTCTTCGAATCAGAATTGTATCACTTAAGGCGAATTGCTGTTTATGGAGTTTAAGTTTAAATATCACTTAAGGCGACCATTTTAACTTATGATACTTTTCAAAACAGGCATTTTGTTGGCAGATGAGCTTTTTATTTCATTGGGCTTTTATTTATTAAAGAGAATGTTTTAAAATCCTTAGTTTATTTGAAATGAATCTGAAACCAGAGGTTCCAAGTTCAATTCCAATGTATAGTATATTTCTCCAGTGTGTCACTATTCTCCGAATATATTATGCCTCTTTAATAGCACATTCGAAATTTGATTGATCGCCTTAAGTGATACTATTTCGGATTTTTTTTCCTTTTCTTGTCCACTAAAGATAACACATGAAGATATTATGTTGAGAAGATAAGTTACAATAATGAAAGCAGATGTTTTCTTTATTAAATCCGTCATGTAAGTATACTTTACAATAATTCGGACAATGTGGTGATATAAAATGACTTTTATCGGACAATCTCACTGAAATTAGCACTGTTAATAGCTTTAAGACACAGAATAATGAAATGAAGAGAGGAAGCAATCTTTTTATATCTCTTATCTATGTCTCTGCTCATTCACACTAAAGATGATTTGCTATACGATCATCGTGAGGATTTGATGAAAGACACCTTGAAATAATTTGCCTAGAAGTTATTTATTTCAAATAAACACCCTTTCTTCTGTGCTATGTATACACCAACATCGTCCACAAATGAATGGATAGATAAAAAGAAACTTAGACATTTCAAAGAGAACATGACTTGAAAGCATTATCTAACACTAATTACGACAAATTACAATATTTATCCACAGTATGTCTCTATAATAGTAGAGCTATATCAAATGGTCGCCTTAAGTGACATCTTATTTAATTTACCTTAATTTCTACTCCAGCAAGAAAGACAAAATAAAGAAACGTCATCAAGCTAGGTTGAGTTCAAATGATACTATCTTTTAAAGATAATATAAGTCGTTTTGATATGTTTCTGCTATGATCGGCCTACATTGTTATCCTCGAAAACAGAGCTAGGCTATAGTACTTTGCCCATAGACACTACACAGTGATGATATGCGATTGTCGGGAATTAAACTAACCTCTCGTCCGGTCTCAGATTTATTCCGAATAAACTCATGGTTTTAAAATATAAAAATACTTCTTTTTTTTTACCAATTCTTGATGCTTAAATAGAATCTTAACATGATATAGACAAGCTGTTGGCCCAATTAAAGAGTCTTCTGCTAAAACGCATTATCCAAAAAATTGTAAATAAGAATCACAAGACAGTTTCATATTAAGACTATGTTTTTCAATAATTAATAGTCTTCACATCACAAATCTCTCAGTGTTTTTTTTATGCGACTCAGAATTGATATTGATTGAATTATGTATCACTTAAGGCGAACAATTACTTTTCCAATCTGCTATTAAAGAAGCATAAAATACATATGAGTGTATGGTTTGTCAGACATTGTAAAGAGAACTCATTCCATAGTATGTGTTGTATCAAAGCACTGCCCTACAATCTTAAATCATCAAATTAACCTATTACAATAATTTGATTATACTGCATGAGTTTTCAAGAGCAATATAAAGTATCACTAATGCCGAACAAATAATTGACCAATAAGATTCGTTAAGCATGGTTTAGAAAACACATGAACTAATAAGAGCACATCACTTGAATTACTTTCGTACAAACACGTCAATTCGTTGTAAATTATTGTCGTGCAGAATGCATACAAACGGTGAACGAAGTAATAGAACTTAAGACAAATAAAAGGAATTTCAGATTCAGTTAAATCATCACTTAAGGCGAACAAATCAACTTTTAATATGTTTTAAGTAAGGTATCTTCTTGCTTAATGTAAAGAAATGAAGTGTTTAAAAGTTATGTGTTGTTTGAATTTCCTAAAACACCGAATGATGTTGTTTTTATTGTCTGTGATTTTTCAGCAGACCAAGTATTCAGCTTTATCAAATAAGGTATCACTTAAGGCGAACCACTGAATTCCCGTTCTACTATTAGAGATACATCCTATGCATAAATATGTGAGGTTTGCATTAGCATGATAAATGGAACGCTTTTTAAAGTACCTTTTAGAGCAAAAGTTTTGTTTTTTAATCATCAGTAATCATATCCTAGGAAAACAATTTGGTTTTATTGCATGGGCTCAAAGTATGCCAGAAAATATCATTTAAGGCGAATCATTTGATTTTTGGTAATTTGGTAATGTTCGCCTTAGGTGACATCTTGTTTAATTAACCTTAATTTCTAGTCCAGCAAAAAAGACAAAATAAAGAAACCTCATCAAGCTAGGTTGAGTTCAAATGATATTTTTTTAAGATAATAATAATTCGTTTTGATATGTTTCTGCTATATTCGGCCTTCATTTTAATCCTCGAAAACAGAGCTGGGCAATAGTTTTTTGGCCATAGACACTACACAGGGAAAATATGCCATTATCAGGAATTAAACTTCCTGAAGGATATTCCTGCTTCAGATTCATTCCGATTAAACTCATGATTTTAAAGCATAAAAATGCTTCTATTTTTTTTAACCAATCTTAGATGCTTGAATAGAATCTTAACATGATAAAAACAAGCTGTTGGCCCAATTAAAGAGTCCTCTGCTAAAACACATTATCCAAAATATTGTAATAAATAATCAAAAAACAGTTTCCTATTAAGACTATCTTTATCAATAGTTAATAGTATTCACACCACAAATCTCTCCGTACTTCTTTTTTCTTCGAATCAGAATTGTATCACTTAAGGCGAATTGCTGTTTATGGAGTTTAAGTTTAAATATAACTTAAGGCGACCATTTTAACTTATGATACTTTTCAAAACAGGCATTTTGTGGGCAGATGACCTTTTATTCCATTGGGCTTTTATTTATTAAAGAGAATGTTTTAAAATCCATAGTTTATTTGAAATGAATCTGAAACCAGAGGTTCCAAGTTCAATTCCAATGTATAGTATATTTCTCCAGTGTGTCACTATTCTCCGAATATATTATGCCTCTTTAATAGCACATTCGAAATCTGATAGATCGCCTTAAGTGATACTATTTCGGATTTTTTTTCCTTTTCTTGTCCACTAAAGATAACACATGAAGATATTATGTTGAGAAGATAAGTTACAATAATGAAAGCAGATGTTTTCTTTATTAAATCCGTCATATAAGTATACTTTACAATAATTCGGACAATGTGGTGATATAAAATGACTTTTATCGGACAATCTCACTGAAATTAGCACTGTTAATAGCTTTAAGACACAGAATAATGAAATGAAGAGAGGAAGCAATCTTTTTATATCTCTTATCTATGTCTCTGCCCATTCACACTAAAGATGATTTGCTATACGATCATCGTGAGGATTTGATGAAAGACACCTTGAAATAATTTGCCTAGAAGTTATTTATTTCAAATAAACACCCTTTCTTCTGTGTTATGTATACACCAACATCGTCCACAAATAAATGGATAGATAAAAAGAAACTTAGACATTTCAAGAGAACATGACTTGAAAGCATTATCTAACACTAATTACGACAAAATACAATATGTATCCACAGTAAGCCATTATGATAGCAAAGCTATATCAAATGGTCGCCTTAAGTGACATCTTATTTAATAAACTTTAATTTCTAGTCTAGCAAAAAAGACAAAATAAAGAAACCTCATCAAGCTACGTTGAGTTCAAATAATAATATTTTTTTAAGATAATGATAATTCGTTTTAATATGTTTCTGCTATATTCGGCCTACATTTTAATTCCCAAAAACCGAGCTGGGCAATAGTTTTTTGGCCATAGACACTACACAGGGAAGATATGCCACTATCAGGAATTAAACTTCCTGATTGATAGTCCTGTTTCAGATTCATTCCGAATAAACTCATGATTTTAAAATATCATATGCATTTGCTCTTTTTGGCAATAACAGAAAAATATATTATAAATTTATCAGAAGCATTATCTTTGGAGTTAACTCTCATTTTTACTAATACATTTATTTGTACCTTTACATAGTATGCAGTGTTATTAATGTGAAATGTTGTTCTTTTAAATGTACACTAATAATGACACAATCTTAATATTGTGGAATATTGTGACAGGACATGTAATGAGGATAAATACTCCTATTTTCGGGATCGTTTAGTTGTAATTGATGTACAACTCTTGGCATTATCTATTTATTGTATATGGTATAAAACTACGACTCCGGATTGTATGATGCCCCCCAGCCCTATCTGCCATTGTGTAATAGTCTGTCCGTCCGAACAGACAAAGCCCTTCATATATAATATATAGCTATATTACATGTACATGAAAATACTCTCCAGAGCGATAACCAAAGAAAAAGACACCACATGTCTTGCTCAAATTACTAAAACAACAAGTTGGAAAGGAACAGTAACCAGTGAAATCCCTGGTCATCACCAGCGAACTAGATTTATCCAGTAAACATTGATCATTAAAAATAATCCAAATCACAACCTGAATGCATGCACTTCAAAGAAAGGACTATCTGTAATTCATCTCAACATTCTCTTTCTTAATGATATTCGACTTAGATGAACATTCTTGATAAACAACTTAACATTGGCATATTTTGTTTATGTGAAACATTTTTAAATGATACATTTCATAATGATGAATTGAAAATACCAAGTTATAATACATGTCGAAGGGATAGAAAATACCATTGTGGGTAATACTTATGTTCGCCTCAAGTTACACTTAATTTAATCAAGTTTTAATTTCTATTCCATCAAAAAGACAAAGTAAACAAACGATATCAAGCTAAGTTGAGTTCAAATAACAATACGTTTTAATATGTTTCTGTTTTATTCAGCTTACTTTGCAATATTCTAAAACAGAGCTAGGAAACATCATTTTGCCCATAAATACTACACAGGGAAAATGTGCCATTATCGGTAAATAAACTTCACGGTCATCCGGCCTCAGATTCGTTCCGAATACCCTCTTTAATTTAAAGCAGAAAGACATACTTTAATTTTTTAACATGATGGTATCAATCATAGATGCTTAATAGAATTTAAACTTAACCCATCTCATTCATTCATTCATTTATTTAATTGATAGTCGGCCCCCAGCCTTAACAATACAATATACATATAAAGATTAACATGTACAGCCAAAGGTAAAGCATGTTTAAACAATATACATAGGAGGTTGTTGAAAGCAATCAAAATAATTACAAAACAAAGTCTACTAACTCTTACTCATAATGAATTGGTAAAATTTTCTCTTTTTTGGTAAGAATAGTATACATACATAGCAATATTGCGTACTTCATCTTTATTCTTACGTGTCAAAAGTAAATTAAACTTTTGTATATTTGGATGTTTATAATATCTTTGTTGAAAATACGTATCACGTAGATCAGAATACAGTGGGCAAATAAGTAAGAAATGATATAGATCTTCAGTCTTATTCTTACAATAACAACAATTATTATTATCTTGTTCATGGTTCTTATAGCGGTTTTCCTCCACAGCTAACATGAGAGTTGCTGTTCTAAAGCATGCGAAAGATTTACGGAACTTGTATAATGTTAAAATGTCTAGATAAGTTTCATACCCAAATGTCGACTTAAAACCAGTATAGTAAAATAGTTTTGTTTCGGTACAGCATTTATTTCTCCATACTTGCAAATACTGGTCTTTCAATCTCTGCAAGTACTGAGCAACAAAATGCTTTTCATTTGTTATCATTTGGTTTTCCCAAGCGTAACCAAATCCGTTTTCGCATAAATGACTTCTAAGTCTAGATACCAAATTTACATATCCAAATGAATCATACATTTTTAACATATTGTAACATTTTTAACATACCTGCTATTCGGCATAATAAGAATTCTCAACCAATACTTTATAACTCTTATACAAGTGTAAACATATAAGGGAAAACGACCACAATCGCCAAGGACAGCTGCATCCGAGGTATTCGATGGTACACACATAAAACGCTTACATGCATATTTTTGGACCCTTTCAATACAGTCAAACGATTGAAAACCCCATGCCTCACTCCCATATAACATTATCGGTGCAATCTTTGTGTCAAAAATTTTAAAAAATAGTTTACCATTGGTAGGTGAAATCCCTTTCAAAGAAGTCAATACTAAGTTCAATGAACATTTCGCTCTAAGAGCATTCTGTTCAGCCATTCTGAACGATGATAAACCACTTGTAAAATTCACACCAACATATGTGAAAGCATTTACACATTCTAAAGATTTATTTTCAAAATAAAATTTGTCATACCTTGAGAGGGGACCTCCTTTTCTAAAAACTACAACTTTAGTTTTTTCAATGTTAACTTTAAGTTTGAAATCTTTGCAGTATGTTTGTAAAACATTTAAGTGTTTTTGAAGACCCATTCTCGTGTCTGCAAGTAACGCGATGTCATCAGCGAACATTAACATGAATATCTCGATGAAATCCGGATTTAACTGTATGCCTTTGTTTCCACTTTTAGATATCAAGTCATGGAATTCATTAATGAAGAGAGTAAATAGAACTCATCGAACAGCCCTGTCTCAAGCCCACTGGACAATCAATAGGATCACTAAACTCATTACCTGAACGTACAACCGTTTTTACTGAAGAATATATACTTTTTATAGAATTTAATAATTTACCGTCGATACCATGATATAATAATATAGAATACAACTTCGATCTGTCAACTGAATCAAACGCTTTCTTAAAATCGATGAAGGCTACATACACTTTCCTATGTTTCCTTGACAGATACTTGCTTATTTCTGCCTGTAGAACAAAAACATTATCAATCGTTGAATAGCCCGCTCTGAATCCAGCTTGACATTCAGATATCCTGTCATATACTTCAGAATAAAATGTAAGACGCTTGTTATTATATGTATTTAAATTTTACTAAATGTGTCTATTAGTGAAATACCCCTGTAGTTATCAGGGTTATGCACATCACCTTTTTTGTGAACAGGAATTGTTATAGATGTCGACCAACTTACGGGAAATTCACCCGAATTAAATATTCTATTAAATATCTCACGCACATAAGGTAAAACCAGATCTATACAATGGATAAAATGATTAGCCGTAAGGTTACCCGAAGTCGCCTTGGAAGGTTTTAACGATTTAACGGCATTAATGATTTCGTCATCAGTTATGTCATTGTTCAAGATTGAATCCTTAATATCATCGATATCATGAACAATATCCATACCCTCAGTGTAGTCGGGTAGATTTTCGTTTTCAATGTCTTCTAACGAGTAAAGATTCAGAAAGTGATCAAACCATTGACTTGTTGTTAATTTAGGTGTTTTTTGTTCACTATGATTTAAGCTTTTGAGCTCTCTCCAAAATTGCTTTGGGTTATTTAATGAATGTTCAATATTTTTCTTGATTTTTATATTATATGCAGACTTTTTGTGCTTGCATGCAGACTTGTAATCTGCTTTTGCTTTTATATATTTATTAAGATCTTGAACATTTTTGCTCTTTCTGAAAGTTCTTAATGTTTTATTTGCTAAACCTTTTGGTGATTTGCATTCTTTATCAAACCAGGTTTTGCGCTTAATACATTTTGCCGCTTTGTTTTGTGGTGTTTTAGAAAACTTCTTACCTGCACGAAGAAGTTTATTCTCAAACAAATTTATAATTTCTGACATAGAATTGCTTTCTTTATCAATCAAATTTGATAAATCATCAAAATCACTGCAAAGAACCGCTGAACATATTTCATTTTTGAATTCCTCGATTCTGTTAATATCAAAAGAAGATTTTGATTTTTCAAAAGGTCCTGCCTTTAACTGTTTATCACTATCATTGATTTGAATAAACTGTTCAGACCTAATAACGCATTGCATAGGCATGTGATCGCTTTCACTTTGGTCGAGTATTTCAAAGTCAATAAGAACATCTAATAACTCGTGAGAGACAATAAAGTAATCAACAACACTACATCCTTGATGACTTACAAACGTGTGGTTACCGTTATGACTATCTTTACCTATTCTCCCGTTTACCATAAACATACTCTGTGTTTTACATAATTCTAGGAGTCGACGACCATAGCTATTGACCTTTTTATCACTTGAAATTGTTATTGGCAATGAATTAATCCCTTTCGTTATTTCATCAAAATCATTGAAAAGTGAAACATTCTTTATTTCGACCAAAAAGTCATTTTCAATACCAGTTCTACTATTCAAATCACCGGTAATTATTAGATGAAATTCTGAAATACTGGTCCCACTATTTATGCTTTCAAGTAAATTGTCTAAAATCTCAATACCTTTGATACTAGTTTTATCATAGATTGACGAATTCTCAGGAGGTACATAAATACATATATAGATAACATCTTTCGACAAATTAAATAAAGCCCCACATATATGTAACACAATCCCATATGTAAATTCGTTCATGATGCGTTTAACATAGGAGTCAAAAGAATTTCTGACATAAACACATACTCCACCCATGTTTCTTCCACGACATTTTACCCTATAACTAGAGCACATAAAACATGTATAATCCCCTGAGATTACATCGACTTGTGTAATGTCATTTTCCCAGGTTTCAACAAAGCCTAATATATCGAACAAAGAGTCATTTTTTAAAACAGATCTTCAACAAAGAATTAAACTAAATTCATACGGCTGTTCATAGTTAGACTATGTTTTTCAATAATAAGTAGTTTTCCAACACAATTCTCCCCTGTGCTGTTTACCTCGACTCAGAATTGATTTTGATTGAATTATGTATCACTTAAGGCGAACAGTCATAATTCCAATCGGCTATCAAAGAGGAATAGCATTCATATGGGTGCATGGTTTGCCACAACATTGTAAATATAACTCATTTTAAAAGTCTCCGCTGAATAAAAAAATCCCTTGACATCTCAAGTTATCAAGTTAATCTATGACACTATTTTGCTTATATTGCTTATATTGCATGACTTGCATCAGCAAGAAAAAGTATCACGTATGACAACCAATTAAATATGTGATGAGTTAAGCATGGTTTAGAAAACACATTAATTAATGCGAGCATATCACTCTATTTACTTTCGTGGAAAAACGTCTATTCGTTGTAAAATATTGTCTCGCTAATTGCATATGTAATGATAAGCAAACTTATAAAACTTAAGAAAAAAATAATAACTTTTGATGTGTTAAAAGATATGTATTTTCTTGCGAAATAAAAAAAATTATGCTTTAAAATCATGAGTGTATTCGGAATGAATCTGAGAGCAGACGATCGGAAAGTTGAACTCCCGATAGTGGCATATTTTGCAATGTCTAGTATCTATGGGCAAAATACTATATCATTGCTCTGTTCTTGAAGATTAAAAAGAATGCCAAATATAACAGAACATGTCAAAACCACTTTTTAATTAAAAACAGAATTATCGCTTGAACCCAATATAGCTTGATCATGTTTTTTCATTTTGTCTTTGTTGGACTAAACATTAAGATTGAGTAAATAAGATGTCACTTAAGGCGAACATTTGATTATGCTCTGCTAATAGAGGCATAATATGGAGATATAGTGTACTTTGTCATGATTATTGTTTTATAATATTTCAACGTTTTGTTTGTTTGAAATTCCTTAAACACCGTATGCTGTTTCTATTGTGTAAGATTTGTTTGATTTAGTTGAGCTTTATTGAATTAAGTATCACTTGAAGCGAACTATTGGACTCCCGCACTATTATTAGAGAGGCATCCTATGTATGTATGTGTGAGGTTTGCATTAACATTATAAACATAACGCTTTTAAAAATGCCTTTAGATACAAAACTTTGATTTACAATCGTTAAGTAATCATGCCCTAAGACAGCAAACTGTTTTATTTGTATGACTTCAAAGTATGAAAAAAGTAACGGCGAACCATTTGGGTTTTGGGCAATAAGATGGTTTTAGCATTAATTAGATAAGACATGTTTTAGGCGAGCATATTATCCTAATTTCTTTCGTAAGAAAGAATTATTTCGTTTTAACGTATTCTCATGCTAATTGCAAATAAGATGGTGAGCAAAGTAATATCACTTACTAGTAATGCGAACAAATGGTTTTATTGATTACAGTTTAGATATCATTTAAGTCGACCACTTTAACTTATGATACATTATAAAGCAGACATTTTCTTGGTAGATGAACTGTTTTGTTTTTAGATAGTTTTTTCTTATTAAAGAGAATGTTTCAAAATCATGAGTTTATTTTGAATAAATCTGAGACCAGAGGATTCAAGATGAATTCCCGTTTGTAGCATATTTCTCAAGTGCATATCTATTGTCACAACACATTGTGCCTCTTTAATAGCAGGTTCGAAATCTGACTGTTCGCCTAAAGTGGTACTTCATTCGGTAAATTCCATGTCCAGTTAAGATAACATATGAAGGTTTTATGTTGAGTGGAGAACTGATAACTCTTAGACAGAGTTTTTGTATGAAACAGTCTTTTGACTTATTTTACTATTAGTTTGACGATGTGTTAATAGGAAATGACTCTTTCCGCTCGACAATCGATGATTTTATCACGTTTATATTTTATCCAACCATCTAAATTAACCCCATCATGGATGTGTTGTAGAAACAATTCTAAGCCAGAGATTCAATTCCATGCCAACTCAAGATATGTTAAAGTTCTCATAATAATAACGACACAAAATAAACATAGATATGCATAAAATGCCTTTCTCATGGCAAAACAAAGAAACAATCGCTTTAATTGTTATGCTTTTGTTTCATGATCAGTTTGCAGTAAACCATTACAGGAATTATGGGCTTTGGTCTCATGACTTAAAAGCACTTTATATTTAGTTATCATGACAAATGTGGAAACGGATTTCCCTTTTTTATGTATAAAGCAGTAAAAGTCCCTTTCTTTTACTCAGGTGTGCTTTTGTTTCATGCTCTAATATCAACACCTAAAATTAAAATCAGTGGCATCAGGTTGCGATCGTTACAAATTACTTATTTGTAATTATTAACAGACTTAAGATTTTAAAGCATTATTTTCATATTAAATACTGCAATCTTAAAGTGAAGTGGGTCTACAATGGAAGGTCCGTAATCTTCAAAATAATCGTGTCTGTGGTGTTAAGTGTCGTATATGATTACCAACAATGAAATAATAACTCCTGGATTGTCCATGTAGGGTTCGTTATAATATTGTTATGTATCGATGATGACCAGAACGATATTCTTTTTGAATATTCAACGGATATGCTCCAACCGTTCGGCTAGCATTGGATCTTAGCGTGAAAAGTCACATGGCAGCCAAGGGGAGTCAAACAGCGGGTCTCCCTTTTTCTATACCTGGCAACTACTATACATGCTCTATATGCTATTTTCGACATTTGGGTATGGCTACACCTTACACATTTAAAATACAAATTGAAACTAAAAAGGTTATGGCAAAACAATTGTTGAAAACCATACGTTACAAATGCGTCTAAATGAGGCTTCATTTCACTGTACAATTGCATTTTGAGATAACTTTGGTGTAGGTATTAAAGATTCGATAAATTTCAAAGATAAAAGGTTCAGGAGCCATTTATTCAGTTTTTAGTACATACTCTTATATATTACTTCACACATACCTCAAATGACATCAGTTCTTCAGTGACTTGTTCATAAGAATAGCATACCTATACAAATACATTGCTTTTAGCGTACTCTATAAAAATGCGCCCATTGTAGACCAGTTCTCTTTAAAGATACTCTCTCAGAGATCCAGATTTTAATATTTTACAATAAATTGTCTTCTACGGTAAAAATAACAACACGATTTTCTAGATTAACTAGATGTGTGACAACTTCCCAACCCTTATCATAATTTAACAAAGAAGATCTAGAACATTAAAATCGCAGATATCTAAGACCGTTTAAACGGGTTTATAATGTAAACAACGATCTTAACTTAGAACAAGAGCCGATATCTTTAGATACCGTTGTCACGTAGATGGGTATAGTCCGTACGAGATGGAATGTGGCCAATTGTCTTGACCAAGATTAACAAGAAATTGTGAAAAAAGAAGAGAACTTATCGAATAAAACCTTTTTATATTGTTAATGTATGGTTTTACCTAAAAGAGAATGAAAGTTCATGAAGATGTGTTTGTCTGTCTGTGTGTGATTAGCATTAAAGCAGACTCTTATGTTCAGTCTATAAATATGTTGAAAGTACCCAATTATTTTGGTGAGTTTGATAGGATGTATAGATTAAAATACAGCTGGTTTTTCTACAACTAGTTCATTCATATAAAGATTCGTCCTAATTCAATGATTCTATGCCAGAATCATTCTTTTACAATCGTCCGTATATCAGAACACGTGTCCTTGCTTGGTCGGGAAGCACCAATATGGTAATATTTACCAAGTTTGGGAAAGTATAGAGAGAAAAGTAGGTAAGATATTGACTTACAACTTTTTTCATTGTAGGGTCTAATTCAATATAGATAAGGGAGAGGTCTTATCGTTACGTTATATTTGTATGTCCGTCTGTATGAGACGTTATTCGTGACCACGATTTTCCCGCTTAAAAGCCTTGAAAAGGCGGAAAAAGTGTGGTATTTAATGTATGTTCGACACCCT
Source organism: Cerastoderma edule (assembly GCA_947846245.1). Taxonomy (NCBI): domain Eukaryota; kingdom Metazoa; phylum Mollusca; class Bivalvia; order Cardiida; family Cardiidae; genus Cerastoderma; species Cerastoderma edule. The sequence goes on along the minus strand of OX401405.1, from coordinate 8,644,369 downwards.
ATGCGGATAGTTATTATGCGTTCTTGGCAATTCTTTTTTTTGGAATGTTTATTTTTAGACAGAGAGACATACGAACGTGTATGAACATTGTTTCTGCAACTTCTGATATATTGACTACATGATTAAATAAAAATCGAGATTGTATTGAGTATACTGATTTTTTAATGAATATTTTTCCACCCGTAAACCCGTATTTTGGGGGTAGTTTGAGCAAAGAAGTAGAGTAAGAATATTGACTGGCAATGGGTTGAATGTGTTGGTGGAAACAATTAAAATGTATTGTTATTGAAGCATAGGAAGTGAGCTATTACAATATATAAACATAGTAGTAAAATTTGCAATATTAATAATGTTAAAGTCTTTCAAAAAAAGGAAAGTTGGACGTTGTTCTTTCTTAGACCGCATTTCTAAGGCGTTTCAGACTGTTTTTTGAAGGAACTTACTGCCAGACGCATTGATAAAGGATAAAGCCGAGACACGGAAATGAAACTAAATGAAGTTATTACAAAATCAGATAATGCAAGGCTATATTAAGGGTAGATTAACACTTAAAACATGCATCATATATGATTTGATAATAATTTGAAAAGGGGAAAAAACGGGGAAAATTGGCGGGAAAAAGTTCTTTTTTGCCAATTTTGTGTCCATTCAAATTGTTTTTAGGACAGACAGACGAACGATCCCAATCTGAATGTACCTGGATAGAAAGCATAGATGGGTATAACATAAGACCAGTTTCGGAATTTTAAGGGTTGAGATGTCTTTTTTATGTGTTTTTTTTGCAGAAATTTGCGAAATCTGTGATACTTTGTGTCACTTTAGGAGGGTGGGATATCTGTCTCACAATGTATTAAAACCTTGGATGGGAATGAATTAAACATAGAGTCTTTAGATAAGGAAAAGGGGAATCAAGTTCTGAAAATGAAATGTTGAATTTTGCATCAGTTTCGATTTAATGGGTGTTTGAAAATAGGTAAATGGACGAACAGTGCAAAAAACACGTCAAAAGAGCTTAATTACCTTTCTTTTAAAGCTCTTTTTTCATGAATTTTTCTTTAAAAAGGAGCATTTGCAATATCCTAACTAGACGTAAAAAGCCGAGAGTGACTTCTGGGTTTTACGATTTTTTAAAGAAGAAATATGGAAGAGGGACCAGGTTTTCGGGGTAAGTCAAAACTTGAAAGAGGTCGCTGAAGAAAAGAACTTGCCTAAAAGGTTTGGGAACGGTCTGTTATATAATTCGAGCTTTAGTAGGCAAGATGTTAAGACCAAAACGGAGTCATTTTTTGTAAAAGAAGCAGTGAACTTATGTCCATTTTGAGTTCTACAAATGATGTTATAGGGGAATATATAAAAGGGTACAAAAATATTCTTTGCATTCCATTTATTCTTCCACAATTTTTCTAAAATATATTTAGTTTGCCTTATAGTAACAATTACGTATAAGAACCGCAGTCGAACAAGTGTCAATTTGTCCGTACAACTTCGCTACGAGATGGCATATGGCCAATTTCTTGATATTGACCAAGACTGACTAGATATTGTGAGAAAAGTAGAGAACATACCGAATAAAAACCCTTTTGTATTGTTTATGTATGGTTTTGGCAAAAAAAGAATGAAAGTTCATGAAGATGTGTCCGTCTGTGTGTGATTAGCATTATAGCAGACCCTTATTTTCAGTCTATAAATCTGCTGAAAACACCCGCTTATTTTGGTAAGGTTGACAGGGTGTGTAGATTAAGATAATGCTCGTTTACCTACAACTGTTTCATGAAAGTATGGTTTTATCGTAACTCAACAATTCAATGCCAGAATCATTATTTTTCAATCGTCGATATGTCTGTACTTGTGTCCTTGCGTGGTCGGGAAGCACCAATATGGTAATATTTACCAGGTTTGGGTAAGTATTGAGGGAAAAGTAGGTAAGATATTGACTTACAGCTTTTTTCATTGTAGGGTGTAATTCAATACAGATAAGGGAGACGTCTTATTGTTACGTTATAGTTGTATGTCCGTCTGTATGAGGCGTTATTCGTGACCCCGATTTTCCCGCCTAAAAGTCTTAAAAGGGCGGGGAAAATGTGATATTTGACATATGTTCAACACCCTTTGTAGACAGTTGTTATGCTTCTTTTTTTCCTAAAAGTGTTCTGTTAGGAAAATTCAAGCAGAAGACTATCATATGTGATATATTACCATATCTTTGTTCGTCTGTCCGTATGAGAGAGTGTCCGTGAAGATGGTTTTGGAAAACAGAAAAATTGAGTGTAGGTCGTCGTACGGACAGACGTCCGGACAATGGACAAGGACTGATAATAATATCACTGCTGGATACATGTAGAAAAAAAGAGAAACGACATTATTCTAACAGCAGACACTTTAAGGCTGTATTTAAGGTAAGTTTGCTGCCGATACGCGTCTTATTAATGATTCGATAAGACTTTGAAAACCGGGGAGAATTGGCGGGAAAATGGAAGTTTTAGACGATTTCGTTTCAATTAAAGTGGTTTCTAGGGCATACAGGCATATGAACGCTAAAAAGCTTAACATGCCTTGATAGGCAGGATAGACGGGTATTATCAAAGACTGGTTTTGGAATTTTAAGCGTATAATCCTGATTTTTTATGATTTTCTTTCGCTGCTGTTTGGAGAATTTTGGATATTTTGTGACACTAGACAAGGGGTCGGAAATTCGACTCGCAATGTTTCTAAACATTTGATGTAAATGTATCAAACATATTGAATCTTCAGAGTAGGAAGTTGACTGTCAGAATCTGAAAGAATAATGTTGAATTTTGCATTGCTTTAGATTTTATTGGTGTTTGAAAATAGGCGAAAATGGACGTATAATGCAAAAATTATTTCACAAAACCTTAATAACTTTTCTACTAAAACTGTTATATTCACGAAGTTTTCTTGAAATAGTAGCATGTACCTTGTTGTAACAGGATGTAGAAGAGTCGAGAGCAATTTTTGGGGTTTAAGAGGTGAAATAGAAGAAATATGGGTGAGGGACAAAGTTTTGAGGGTAAGTCGAACATAGGAAATGGCCGCTGAAGAGAAGAACTTGACTAAAATGCTTGAAAACGGTCTGATATATAATGATGACCTTACTAGGCAAGTTGTAGAACCAAAATAGAGTTTCTGTGACTTTCTTTAGTGAAGCACCTAAGTTATGACCATTTTGACTTCTACAACTGGTCTTATAGAGTATATGTAGGTGGGTACAAAAAATATTTTTTCATGCCATTTTTTCCTGCACATTTTTTCTATAATATTTTAGACTAGCCTTATATTAACAAATATATATATATATACATATCAAAGTCGAACAGGTGTCCATCTGTCCGTACAGCCGTCCGTGCGAGGTAACATGTCAATTTCTCGATATTGACCAAGTTTGACCAAATATTGTGAGAAAAGTAGAAGGTCTTTTCAATAAAAACATATATATTCATTAAGCTTAGGAGCATATGTAGAGAGAAACGTGGGATCGGTTCCAATATGAGCTCTGGTCTGGTACTTACAATTCATTTGTGAGGCGTTTTAGACAGATTTTGAAGCGACGTACTGACGGACGCCTAGATGCTGGATACAGGTAAATAAAAAGAAAAACAAAAATATTTTAAGAGTAGACACTTTAAAGCTGTATTTAAGGTAAGTTTGCTGTCGAAACGTGTCTTATTAATGATTTGATAAGACTTTAAAAAAGGGAAAACCGGGGAGAATTGGCGGGAAAATGGAAGTTTTAGACGATTTTGTGTCAATTAAAGTTGTTTCTAGGGCAGATAGGCATATGAACGCTAAAAGCTTAACATGCCTTGATAGTCAGGATAGACGGGTATTATCAAAGACTGGTTTTGGAATTTCAAGCGTTGAATCCTGATTTTTTTAGGATTTTTTTTCACTGCTGTTTGGAGAATTTGGGATGTTTTGTGTCACTAGACCAGGGGTCGGAAATTCGACTCGCAATGTTTATAAACCTTTGATGTGAATGTTTCAAACATGTTAAATCTTTAGAGTAGATAATGGACTATCAGAATCTGAAAGAATAATGTTGAATTTTACATTGCTTTAGATTTTATTGGTGTTTGAAAATAGGCGAAAATGGACGTATAATGCAAAAATTATTTCACAAAACCTTAATAACTTTGCTACTAAAACTGTTATTTTCACGAAGTTTTCTTTAAATAGTAGCATGTACACTGTTGTAACAGGATGTAGAAGAGTCGAGAGCAATTTTTGGGGTTTAAGAGGTGAAATAGAAGAAATATGGGTGAGGGACAAAGTTTTGAGGGTAAGTCGAACATAGGTTATGGCCGCTGAAGAGAAGAACTTTACTATAATGCTTGAAAACGGTCTGAGATATAATGATGACCTTACTAGGCAAGTTGTAAAACTAAAATAGAGTTTCTGTGACTTTCTTTAGAGAAGCACCTAAGTTATGACAATTTTGACTTCTACAAATGGTCTTATAGAGTATATGTAGGTAGGTACAAAAAAAATGTTTTCTCATGCCATTTTTTCCTGCACATTTTTTCTATAATATTTTAGGTTTGCTTTATGTTAAAAAATATTACTACATATCAAAGTCGAACAAGTGTCCATCTGTCCGTACAGCCGTCCGTCCGAGATAACATGTCAATTTCTCGATATCGACCAAGTTCGATCAAATAATGCGAGAAAAGTAGAAGGTCTTTTCAATAAAAACATATATATTCATTAAGCTTAGGTCCATATGTAGAAAGAAACGTGCGATCGGTTCCAATATCAGCTCTGGTCTGGTACTAACAAAGCATTTGTGAGGCGTTTTGGACAGATTTTGAAGCGACGTACTGACGGACGCCTAGATGCTGGATACAGGTAAATAAAAAGAAAAACGAAAATATTTTAAGAGTAGACACTTTAAAGCTGTATTTAAGGTAAGTTTGCTGTCGATACGTGTCTTATTAATGATTTGATAGACTTTGAAAATGGGAAAATCGGGGAGAATTGGCGGGAAAATGGAAGTTTTAGACAATTTTGTGTCAATTTAAGATGTTTCTAGGGCAGACAGGCATATGAAAGCTAAAAGCTTAACATGCCTTGATAGTCAGAATAGACGGGTATTATCCAAGACTGGTTTTGGAATTTTAAGCGTATAATCCTGATTTTTTATGATTTTTTTTTCGCTGCTGTTTGGAGAATTTGGGATATTTTGTGTCACTAGACCAGGGTTCGGAAATTCGACTCGCAATGTTTCTAAACCTTTGATGTGAATGTTTCAAACATATTGAATCTTTAGAGTAGATAATGGACTATCCGAATCTGACAGAATAATGTTGAATTTTACATTGCTTTAGATTTTATTGGTGTTTGAAAATAGGCGAAAATGGACGTATAATGCAAAAATTATTTCACAAAACCTTAATAACTTTGCTACTAAAACTGTTATTTTCACGAAGTTTTCTTTAAATAGTAGCATGTACACTGTTGTAACAGGATGTAGAAGAGTCGAGAGCAATTTTTGGGATTTAAGAGGTGAAATAGAAGAAATATGGGTGAGGGACAAAGTTTTGAGGGTAAGTCGAACATAGGAAATGGCCGCTGAAGAGAAGAACTTGACTAAAATGCTTGAAAACTGTCTGATATATAATGATGACCTTACTGGGCAAGTTGTAGAACCAAAATAGAGTTTCTGTGACTTTCTTTAGTGAAGCAACTAAGTTATGACCATTTTGACTTCTACAAATGGTCTAAGTATATGTAGGTGGGTACAAAGAATATTTTTTTCATGCCATTCTTTCCTGATCATTTTTTCTATATTATTTAAGGTTAGCCTTATATTAACAAATGAATATACATATCAAAGTCGAACAAGTGTCCATCTGTCTGTACAGCCTTCCGTGCGAGGTAATATGTCAATTTTTTTATATTGACCAAGTTTGACAAGATATTGTGAGAAAAGTAGAAGGTCTTTTCAATAAAAAACTATATATTCATTAAGCTTAGGAACATATGTAGAGAGTAACGTGCGATCTGTTCCGATATGAGCTATAGTTAGGTGTCAGCAGATGTTCGAACTTGGGTTGGAAAACTGGTTTTATGCGTCGATTATGATGCATTTTCGTTATCGTATGGGAATTCTAACCTGTTTTCGATGAGATAAGTGTCTGATCTTGATATACGTTGTAGGTTGATGTCCTATGTATGATCTTAGTGAAAGAGACTGATCATCAGACTTTCGGTAAGTGAGCAATTTCTTAGTTTGCCGCCTCAAGACCCCTAAATTTAGACCATCAAACTACGATTTTTTTCATTATTTTCATCCCCCATTTTCTTATTTTATCATATGTTGATACCTATGGAAAGTACATATCACTTTAGACATTGTTAATGTCTACGAATCCATAAACAACTGTATACACATTTTGATACGAGCAATGGCTAAGTGCTGTTTCGGGTTAAAATTCTGGTCTTAAATTTACGGGAAATATGTCATCAAGCAAACTCTAGAAACAGTAAGAACGGCATTAGATAAGACTGATGTCTCATCTCAATATATGTTGTAGGTACATACACTGGGAGTAATACGTGACAAGATAGCTGGTCATTGGACCCTTGGTCCGTGAGCAATGCTAGCTTGCGTGATCAAACCGAGGCAAAACGGACCATCAAGATACTTTGTTTTTGTGTATTCATTTCTGATTCAATCTCCATATGAGCATGGGGTTATTCTTGCACAATATCTATATAAGATATTAGTTCAACTTTGTACTAACAAATACATATGAGAACAAGTGTCCGTATACCCGTCCGTACTAGGTGGCATGTGGTCAATTTCTTGATATTGACTGTTTTCTGACCAATTTGAAAGAAAACGCATCAGCAGCAGACGACTTTTAGATTTATAATCACCTATGGTATAGCAGAATCTTAACTTTTGATTACAATGGTTTCAACCCTTGTATTATGCCATTCATAGACTCGTAGAACTATCATATATGATGAATACGTTTTATACTTATCGGCAAAAAGTACATGGATAAGGGTAAGCTGTATAAACCCCCATCTAGTCAAATATTTGGGCATTATAACAGAGCCTGGTTCTATACACAAAGGTCAGCGGCAATGTACAATAACCCTTGTCGCATATGTTTCACACAGGAACGAATGTTAAAAACAAGCTTGTAGAATCTAAAAAAAAGGAGAAAATTCGCTGAGAAATAGACAAAAAAGTCGTCTTTTTTAATTTGACAGGCCTGGGTGTGGGTAGTTGTACACCTTTCATTCTCCATTCCAGGTACCAATGATACAATCAACATTGAGCCAATTAACTTGTTGAAAACTCCAATAAATTATATTTCAATGGATTCAGTTCCTACATCGGTTTAGATAAAGTCTTACAGCAAAACAAACGTTGAATGATCGACTCAAAATGTCATAGTTGTAGGTACCTGAAGAAGGATATGGTTTGATGTCGAAAATGTGCGATTGTTCGATGTTTTAGGGAGATTCCAACCCGCGACAGATGAGACAATTGTCTGATATTGGTATATATTGTAGGTACTTATCCTAGTAGGATTCTGACACAAATGGCTGATCATCAGACCCTCAGTACGAGAGCATTGGCTAGTACGCAGGCTCAAGGCCCTCAAAAAGAGCCCTTCAAAATAAAACCTTTTGACTATTTTCAGCACCTACTTTTTCATTAATCATAAAAGCGTTATATTCAAAAGGGTATGCATACTAACTTGGTTATTAAATTGCGCCCAGAAAATATTGAAAATAGGCATCAATATTTCTTTTAAGAAAAAAGAAATGACAAATATATATTATCAATACAGACCCTTTAAAAGATTTAAACATTGTGACAAAAAACGATATGATAAAGATCTAGTAGACGGTGTTCTACTCTTATAGAACATGCTAAAACGAGAAACATCTAAAATGGAGAAAATGATCGGCTGTTTGGTAGTTAAATGCTTTTCATGATTTTTTTCGGAACAGACGGATTCCAATTAGATAAATGAAAACGGTAACTATAGTATTTAAAGCAAATAATCGGGTTAAGTATTACATGTGTAGTCAATTGTAAGTTAATATTGATGCACATTCTGGTAAAATGTCTTTAGATTATAGTCACCAGATTCCCAATCTTAGAATTAAACATGGTTGACATATTTTAATTGAAAATCGTAACGCAATGCTATTCGAACTTCCGGTTTGCATGGATCAGTGATGGATATTCCAGTTGTCAGATCAGAAAAAAAAGAGTAATAATTCAATTCATCGATTGCAAGCTCCAAACGGGTATCAAAAGTTAACCACCGAATAGAACTCTGTTATATCCTACCATGTTTGTCTATTCGCTTGTCTTACGAAAATCTTAAGTGCAGAAATCAACGACTAAGGGTGATTTTCAGAGGAAATTTTTACCCTTTTCTCACCAATTGTACTGCAATGTCCGATAAGAAATTAACGTCAAAGATGCGCTTTAAGTGTCAAGTTTAAGAACAGTTGTTTCATCTTTTAGGTCTGCATCATACATGTACAAATGTGTGTCTGTCCGTAGGTGTACTCCAGATATGTCTAAAAAACCTCTCCATTCTACATACCTAGCAAGCTTGTACGAGATCGGACCACTTTTAACAGATTTCGATTTTGCATTGAATTAGAGAGGGAAGTTTGGAACGGCTGCTTTTCCACTTCTGAGAATGAGTTTCGGGAAAACTCGATATTTTCTGTCTCGGGATATTTCACTCTATATACCCAGCGAGTTTTGTCGAGATCGAACTTCTATTAACATATTGTGATTTTGCATTGAATTATAGAGGGAAACTTAGAACGACTACTTTTCCACTTCTGAGCACGATCCCGGGGAAACACGATGTTTTCTGTCTCGGGATACTTCCCTCTACATACCAAGCGTGTTTAAACGAGATCGGACATTTTTTAACAGATTTCGAATTTGCATTGATTTATAAAGGGAAACTTGAACGTCTGCTTTTCCGATTCTGAGCACGATCCCAGGGAAACTCGATATGTTCTGTCTCGGTACACTTCCCTCTACATACCCAGCGACTTTGGTCGAGATCAGACTTCTTTTAACAGATTTCGATTTTGCATTGAATTATAGAGGGAAAATTGAAACGGCTGCTTTTCCACTTCTGAGCACGAGTCCCGGGGAAACGCGATATTTTCTGTCTCGCGAGACTTCACTCTACATACCCAGCGAGTTTGGACGAGATCAGACTTCTTTAAACAGATTTCGATTTTGCATTGAATTATAGAGGGAAAATTGAAACGGCTGCTTTTCCACTTCTGAGCACGAGTCCCGGGGAAACGCGATATTTTCTTTCTTGGGATACTTCACTCTACATACCCAGCGAGTTTGGTCGAGATTGGATTTCTATTAACAGATTTCGAATTTGCATTGAATTATAGAGGGAGACTTGGAACGGTTGCTTTTCCACCTCTGAGCACGAGTCCCGTGGAAACGCGATATTTCCTGTCTCTGGATATTTCACTCTACATACCCAGCGAGTTTGGTCGAGATCAGACTTCTATTAACAGATTTCGATTTTGCATTGAATTATAGAGGGAAACTTGGAACGGCTGCTTTTCCACTTCTGAGCACGAGTCCCGGTGAAACTCGATATTTTTTGTCTCGGTATACTTCACTCTACATACCCAGCGAGTTTGGTCGAGATCAGACTTCTATTAACAGATTTCGATTTTGCATTGAATTATAGAGGGAAACTTGGAACGGCTGCTTTTCCACTTCTGAGCACGAGTCCCGGGGAAACGCGATATTTTCTGTCTCGGGATACTTCACTCTACATACCCAGCGAGTTTGGTCGAGATTAGACTTCTATTAACAGATTTCGATTTTGCATTGAATTATAGAGGGAAACTTGGAACGGTTGCTTTTCCACTTCTGAGCACGAGTCCCGGGGAAACGCGATATTTTCTGTCTCTGGATATTTCACTCTACATACCCAGCGAGTTTGGTCGAGATCAGACTTCTATTAACAGATTTCGATTTTGCATTGAATTATAGAGGGAAACTTGGAACGGCTGCTTTTCCACTTCTGAGCACGAGTCCCGGGGAAACTCGATATTTTTTGTCTCGGTATACTTCACTCTACACACCCAGCGAGTTTGGTCGTGATCAGACTTCTATTAACAGATTTTGATTTTGCATTGAATTATAGAGGGAAACTTGGAACGGCTGCTTTTCCACTTCTGAGCACGAGTCCCGGGGAAACGCGATATTTTCTGTCTCGGGAGACTTCACTCTACATACCCAGCGAGTTTGGATGAGATCGGACATTTTTTAACAGATTTCGACTTTACATTGAATTTAAGAGGGAAACTTGGAACGGCTGCTTTTCCACTTCTGAGCATGAGTCCCGGGGAAACTCGATATTTTCTGTCTCGGGATACTTCACTCTACATACCCAGCGAGTTTGGTCGAGATCAGACTTCTATTAACAGATTTCGATTTTGCATTGAATTATAGAGGGAAACTTGGAACGGCTGCTTTTCCACTTCTGAGCACGAGTCCCGGGAAACTCGATATTTTCTGTCTCGGGATACTTCACTCTACATACCCAGCGACTTTGGTCGAGATTAGACTTCTATTAACAGATTTCGATTTTGCATTGAATTATAGAGGGAAACTTGGAACGGTTGCATTGAATTATAGAGGGAAACTTGGAACGGCTGCTTTTCCACTTCTGAGCACGAGTCCCGGGGAAACGCGATATTTTCTGTCTCTGGATATTTCACTCTACATTCCCAGCGAGTTTGGTCGAGATCAGACTTCTATTAACAGATTTCGATTTTGCATTGAATTATAGAGGGAAACTTGGAACGACTGCTTTTCCACTTCTGAGCACGAGTCCCGGGGAAACTCGATATTTTTTGTCTCGGTATACTTCACTCTACATACCCAGCGAGTTTGGTCGAGATCAGACTTCTATTAACAGATTTTGATTTTGCATTGAATTATAGTGGGAAACTTGGAACGGCTGCTTTTCCACTTCTGAGCACGAGTCCCGGGGAAACGCGATATTTTCTGTCTCGGGATACTTCACTCTACATACCCAGCGAGTTTGGACGAGATCGGACATTTTTTAACAGATTTCGATTTTACATTGAATTATAGAGGGAAACTTGGAACGGCTGCTTTTCCACTTCTGAGCACGAGTCCCGGGGAAACTCGATATTTTCTGTCTCGGGATACTTCACTCTAAATACCCAGCGAGTTTGGTCGAGATTGGATTTCTATTAACATATTTCGATTTTGCATTTAATTATAGAGGGAAACTTGGAACGGCTGCTTTTCCACTTCTGAGCACGAGTCCCGGTGAAACTCGATATTCTCTGTCTCGCGATACTTCCCTTTACATACCCAGCGAGTTTGGTCGACATTAGACTTCTTATAACAGATTTCGATTAAGCATTGAATTAAACAGGGAAACTTGGAACGGCTGCTTTTCCACTTCCGGGTACGATTCCCCGGGAAACTCAATGTTTCCTTTGTTGGAACGCTCCCAATGAGTTTGGTCGAGCTCCAACCACTATCAAGGGATTTCTATTTTGCATAGAGATTTATAGCAAAACTTGGAACTGCTTTTTCACTTCTAGGCAAGAGTCCCGAGAAAACGAGGTTATTTCTATCTTTGGATGCTCCATACTACATATCAAGCGAGTTTGGTCGATTGAACCACCATTAACGGATTTCGATTATGCATTTAGTTAGATAGGGAAGCTTTGAACGGCTGCTTTCCCGATTCTAGGAAAGAGTCCCTGGAAAACGTGATATTATCTGTCTCTGGACGCTTCCATCTTTATACCCATTAAGTTTGGTCGAGATCGGACCACTTTTGACAGATTTCGATTAAGCATTGGATAAAAGAGCGATACTCGGAACGGCTGCTTTCCCTCTTCTAGACAAATGTCCCTGGAAAACGCGATATTTTCTGCCTCGGAACGCTTCCCTCTTTGTACCAAGCGAGTTTGGTCGAGATCGGATCACTTTTAACAGATCTCCATTTAAGGATTGAATAATAGTGCGAAATTTGGAACGGATTATTTTCCATTTATGGACACGAGTCCCTGGAAAACGGAATAATATTATCTGTCTCGGGACGCTTTCCTCTTTGTACCCAGCAAGTTTGATCGAGATTGGACCATTTTTGACGGATTTCAATTTTGCATTGAATCTAAGACTGAAACTTGGAAAGGCTGCTTTTCCACTTGAAGGCAAGAATCCCGAGAAAACGGAACGGTATCTTCTGTCTTTGAACGCTCCATACTACATACCAAGCGAGTGTTGGCGAGATTAAACCATTATCAAAGGATTTCGATTGCATTTAATCAGATAGGGAAACTTGGAATGGCAGTTTTTCCACTTCAAGGCACGAGTCCCCTGTAAATGCAATATTTTCTGTCTTGGGACGCTCCCCTCTACTTACCAGCGATCGCCAGTGATCGGATCACTTTTAAACGATTCAAATTCCTCATTGAATTAAAGAGTGAAAATTGGAACGGCGGTCTTTCCACTTCTAGGCGAGAGTTCTAGTGAAACGCGATATTTTCTGTCTTAGTACTCCCCCTTCAACGTACTCAGCGAATTTTAGGTTTGCATTATCTTTGTTAACAGAATGCTTTTGAAATTACTTTTGAAATCAAAGATAACTCTACGACCGTAAGTAATAAAGTTAACCTAAGACAATTATTTGGTTTAATTGCACGACTTCAAAGTATGCAAAAGAAAAACCGTTCAAGGCGAACAATTTGATTGTTGCTCAATAAGATGATTAAATCATGATAGGTACAAAACATTAATTAAGGCGGGCATATTGCTTTGTATTAATTTCCTACAAAAGAGTCAATTCGTTTTATTATATTGTCATGTCAATTGTAAATCTAATGGTGAGCAAAACAATATCACTTAAGGCGAACACATGGAGATTTAGTGATTTTCTAATATATATCATTTAGGGCGAACAATTTAACTTATGGTATGTTATAAAAAATCGTTGTTTTATAGTTTCTTTTATTTATTAAAGACAATTATCTAAAAACATGAGACTATTTGGTATAAATCTGAGACCAGAGGAACCAAGTTCGATTCCCTTCTGTAGCATATTTCTCCAGAGTAGTATCCTTGAGCAAGACACTATTTCCTAGCCCTGTTTTCGACGATTACCATTTAAGACAAATATAATAGGAACATGTTGAAACGACTTTGAATTAAATTACGTATAATTTTTCGAACTCAACTTAGCTTGTTTCTTCAGTGTGTCCTTTTGCTGGAATTGAAATGCAGATTGGTTAAATTAGATGTCTCCATTAATCGCAAACAATTTGATTTAGCTCTGTTATTACAGAGGCATTCTACGGATATATATTGTTTGCTGTCAGAATTATTGTATGATAAAGCAAAAAAGTCTTCCTGAATTAAGGAAGTATCAAAATTCATACCGCAAAGTACGAAAAGGTGAAATTATTTGCGGTTTATAGCTTGTGGAAAGTGACAGCTAAACGTAAATATCAGTTATCAAACTGAAAGTGTTAGTGTGAACAGATTTGATAATACTGGTTGCAGTTATACACACCATTTCAGTCTTATCTTTAATACTCATTTGATACCAATTGATACTTAGTTATGGTCCGTTTATTCATGTTCAAGATTTGATCTGCATTTAATACTTAACATGAACATTTATTTTGCAATTTAACGCTGTGAATTTAGGGGTATAACCATGCTATTAGGCTGGTTCAATAATGTTGAAATCTTCGGAAAGGGATACGTATATCAAAAAGGTGTATATAGCACCATGACAGATCTAATTATGTTGGAGCGCGCGGGGGTTGATATTTACGACATGTACCACTGTTCGGGGATTTTAGAGGAAAATATCCACACAATGATTACATTGAATGAATTTAAATAAAAAAGCAAGACACTGCTTAGACTTAACCTAATACCGGTCAATCAAACAAAAAAAAATACAACGCACATTAAACCCCATACCAAAAACAAAACAAACTTACTGTTGCCCGAGCATTTATTTAAGTGCTGTAATTTCCTTTTAAAGATACTTTCTCAGAGATGTGTGCATTTGGAGCAATAATCGTCATTTTTTTATTCACAATCCTTGTCACTTTACCAAAGACAATTTTCAATTTCTTTACTTATGAAGTTCAAAATTCGCACCTGTATGTTTTTCTTTGGAAAGCCGTTTATTAATAAACGGAGAAATTCTCTGTCGGCGAACTTTGCTTTAGAGACAGCTAAATATATATTTCATATTAATTACCTCCCTTTAATCTTTAATTTTCACATTGAAATTTTCAATCCACGAAGACTTTTTATGATAAGTAACTTGAGTTTAATAGGGCATTTGTTCTGTTGAATCTTTAATTTTGTTATCCTGAAAAAAACTCTTCTTAATCTTCAGCGTAGATGTATCCTAACATCCTATGTATCAATGTGTTTACTTGCTCACAGAACGGTAAATGCCTAAACGGTGAGGTTAAACTGAAAACTATGATTATAATCTAATTAAGGAAGATCTATTTTTTCTAATATTTATGCTGATTATTTTCCTCCTCACTCGACCCATTTTCGTTTAATGGAAATGATGTATGCATCCATGCGCATGCGTTGAAAACGTATTTTTTCCGAAGACCCACGTGACAATGGTGTATCAAAATTACCACCTCTTATTCTAAGATTAGACGTTGTTTACAAAATTAAACGGTCTTAGATGTCTGCGATTTTGATCTTCTTTGTATAGTTACGATCAGTGTTGGGAAGCTGTTGACAATCTAGTTCCATGTTATTCAGAAATCTTTGTTGTTCTTTTTACGGTAGAAGACGATTTATTTAAAAAGAAAATAAGATCTCCATTTCTGAGAGAGTCTCTTTAATCACGATATCCCTTTTACTAGTCAAAGGACATATCGCAGTAATCATTACAACCAATGTTCGCTCGAATGACGTTCCTTTCAGATAAATCTTAAATGATGGAATACGTGTTGGTTGTAATTCACGAAAATAATGAAAAGCACACGTACATGACCCCCGTTGGTTTGTTCGGACGAAAGCTTGTCGATGAGTTATTATTCTTTGCATTCTACGCTGGAGTTCGTCCTATACGTTCACTGTCTGGTTGACATTCGGTAGCCATGGCTTACCATTTACGGCATTTAGCATGTTGATGTGCAGTATATCAACTGTTTGTTGAAGGTTAAATGACATGATGCACCGCCTTGCAATGATGGGACACCTATGTTTTCCTGGAAGTGCGGAATCGCAGCAAGTCTAAGTGTCTTATTCTGGTATCCGATACCGTTAAAAGTACCACTTATGGCATCTTTGTTTGAAGGGCTATGCTTATGGATTTATATGTTAGAGGCTGTCGTAGAATGTTGGTTTTTTATGTTAGACCAGCCAAATACATAATAAAGAAATAACACATACAAAACCATTGTAAAGAAAACACGGGGAGGATCCCAGTACGTTCATTTTATCTATCAAAACATAAATGGAGAAACCATAGACAGATAAGGCACTAATAGCAAAATTAATAACTAAAACCAATAGAAATATTTGTTAAACTGAACCATACACAATTTAATCAAAACATGCATTTGAATTATCAGTCATAGACCAACGATATTGGAGCGCTTAGCAGTTTTGTTGTTGCATACATAAATACGAACGTATATTCTTAAAAATGTATAGGTATAGAAAAATTATGAGTCATAACTCGTGACATAGGAAGTATAAAACTATTCCGTTGAATATATGTGTAGTTAACGTTTAATAGATTCATTTTGGATAAAAGAGAGTAATTCTATCGACAGGTTTTAAAACAATTAAACGTTTTATAAATGATGCCCGTAAGTGATACTTTTATGGAGCCAATGTATAGGCCCTCACTTTTTTAATGACCTATATTTTCCATGATAACCATTAAAAGTCAACCACATTTTCAGTTTGCAATGACTTGTATGTCATCTTTATCATTGATAAGTTTCAGGGGTGTGAAACATCTTACTTAGTAATTATTTACAATCAAAACTTAAGGCGACCAGGTTTTGGTATATATATATATATATATATATATATATATATATATATATATATATATATATATATATATATATATATATATATATATATATATATATATATATATATATATATATATATATATGTGTGTGAAGCTGTTCATTCTGTTGAAGGTACACGGGTGATACTGAGAAAATTTGCAGAAGAACATCAGTCAAATTGGAAGATGAAATGGGCAATATTTTGGTGAGTGTGTTTTGTTATGTGTAATTCTTCAATGGTAATATCAGAGTCATCTTGTATTAAAGTGCTGGTTTTTAGGGTCTGAGTAATGACACACTAATATGATGATTATTCATGTGAACAATGGCCGTGTGACTTTGTCTCTGAATCATTCAGGGTTGTCTATTGAGTACATGACACATTGACTCATAGAGAATAAGTAGTTTCATATTGAATTAAATCAAGCCCCACATGGTTCTAGAATATGTCACTAGTACTGCCACTTTTGTTATGTGCAACATATTGCTTGTCATTGACCGTCTTTTTTCAGGCAGCAGATTGTGAAAAATGATTTATGCCAAATTGATGATATTTGATCTTGAAAAGGAAACTTCGAGGGAATATTTGCAGATTTGGTGCCTATGAATAAAGAGCACTATTAAGTGAGGTGTCTATTATTATAGCTCCTTATTATTACATTTTGACTATTTGTAATAGTCCTGCTCTTGAAGATCATTTATTCTGGCATTTACACTGTAAAATTAATTATCTCCTCATCAAACCCAATTGACATCAAGTGGAAACAGCTTACAGGAGTTGCATGTTTGACCTGAATCAAAGGTACCTGCCAAATTTGACCAAAATTGACTTAAGGCCTACTGAAATGACATGGGTTACTCTATTGATTATCTGATGTTTTCATTGATGTTAAGTTATATTCTTCATCAACGTAGTCGAAAATAAATCCTGAATTATATAAAAATATATCATGATCATCATAAATTACATAAAATTAGAACAAATAAATCTCCAACAAACTTTCATCCTAAAGCTATAGTTGATTCTGCGGACTACAATTATAACTTTTGTACAGGGATGCATTTGATAATAAAGATTTAAAAAATGAAAGTAGTAATAGCCTTTTCCATTTTATATTACAAATGCTGTGTTGATATTAAATGGAAAATCGGTAAAGATGGAGTACATTGGAATGAACAGCATGAAGGAATTGATTGCTTACTTTATGATATGCATTATGCACATTGCCTTTAGATTCAAATAAATTTCATTTCCATTAACCAATAACTGTGAAAGCATGCACACACACTCACTATATATAGTTTCACTAGACAACATTGTTATAATAAAAAAGAATTTCAGGGAAAATACATGTTGATTTTGCTAATCTGACGTCGATTCTAGTCAATTCTGTGAAACACCCTGATTCCTGTAAAACGTGTAACCAGCTGACAGTGCTTAATTTATTTCAAAACTTTTTCAAACAAGAAAATGGAAACATTATGAGGAGGTGAAATCTCAGTTTTAAACCGAAACCCCTTTCTTTATATGTCATATACTTAACCCATTTCATCTTACAGAATTTTGTGTGAGGCCAAAATAAAAAAAAAATACCAGCAGACGACAGTCATAAAGTATGAAAACCAATGGTTTCTTTATGATATTGGGACAAAATCATTGTGATAAAAGGATGAATTTATCATAAACAGAGATTTCTAAAGGCTTCCCCAGCCAATGTGGTCAACTAATGTGTTATGGAGTGAGGAGTTAAAATATCATGATAAAGGTAAAACTGAGATATCTATCTTTTTTCTCAATGTAAAGAATCATTAGACAAGAGTAAAAAAGCAGGAGAAATAAAATAACTTTGTTAATTGTATAGAAACCACATTGATACAGTCTCTATGTCACAGTGGTTCTTCTGTGACAGATGTACTAAGTGAATCAATATGAAGTATATCATTAGGCAATATATTCCTAATGCAAGTTTGCTATGTAAAACCTATCTTCCAAGTTATCAATATATTGTTACGCAACCGCCTCACTCTCTACATCAGAGCAACAATCAATAAGGACAAGATCTAGCCTCTGCGTTACTGAGCCGATTCTTTAGCTCAGAAGTTATGGTCTTGGACTCTCGTGCCGGTGAACTGTGATCGAATCCCTACAGGGCACTACAAATCCAAAGTAGATATTTTTTCTAGCTATGCTTTGTTGCCAACATTGTTCGTAAGGATATTATTAGAAATGTGGGTTCATAATATCATAATTGTTGATGATTACAGCTGATTATGTACTCAATGAGCCGGTCACAATTTGCCATCCCTCGTAACAACATACGAACAGTCTATGGAA
The DNA here is from genome assembly GCA_947846245.1 of Cerastoderma edule. Lineage (NCBI taxonomy): Eukaryota > Metazoa > Mollusca > Bivalvia > Cardiida > Cardiidae > Cerastoderma > Cerastoderma edule. The sequence goes on along the minus strand of OX401405.1, from coordinate 8,625,918 downwards.
TTGATATTTAACCTTTTATTTGTTAAGGTTGTAGCGTTGTTTACTTGCTGTTTTTACGGTTATCGGTTTGGGACATATTTGTCTTGAAGGTAGTCGACGTATAGCTATGATGTCTTCATGTCGTAGGTCAGCTCCATAGCACAGTTTGATGTCCCATTCCATTTGTTTTTAAATATCTGCTCAGTTTCACAATAACCTTTGTTAAACGTCCATTATTTTAAAGATTATTTTGCTTGAGTATTGATCATTCCAATTGCTATTTTGAAACGGATTTTTTTACTTGATTTCGATTTTTCATCACTTGTTATGCTTTGCCGAGACGCTTTTTAAGCTCTCTTCATTTTCAAATTTCAAGCATTCAAGTTGGTCCTCTAATTGATCACATGTTTCTCTAACTTTTCTTCGATTGAGCTGAGAAAGCTTTTCCCCGTTGTTGTTATTCTTTTTCTGTACTTCTGTCATTAATTTCAGCTTTTATGTCTCTCAGTACTGATGAATTATTTTCGAACATCTGCTGAAATTGTTTGTGTCTGTTATGTCCTCCATTGTTGTTTCGAGTAATGGGTTTTCATGGGAGTTATCGGTAGCGGTAGCCTTTTTCTGAGTTTTTGAACGTTTTTTTTGGTTTGCTGTTTTCGAAACCATGCTTTGGTTGTAGCACCCTAGATATTTGTATAATATCGAATGCACGAGATCAGCGAACAGCGTACAACAATCTTTTTCTGAAATATGAAGATACACAAAAAATTGAAACCAAGATATTCTGTGTTCAGAAACAAGTATAATTTGATTCAAATCGATAGCAGATTTATTGCATTTGGTCAGTTACCTTATATTATGACCCTTAATCTATGTATAAAGTTTAAATTCATTTACTACAGTAGTAGGGAGACCTAACATTATAACCCAAAACATATGTGCCAAATTTCATGCAATGACCTACAGTAGGTATTGAAGTACAAACTTTCAAACGCAAAACTTTAACCATAGAATTTCTAGGCACGAAAGAAGGGCACGTCCTTGAGGCCACGTCCTTGCTTAATATCAAAGCCAGAGTTAAGACATTTCGTCAATGACCAAATGATTATGATCCAAATTCATATGTGAAGTTTAAATCTGATCACTGCAATTGGTGTTGAGATAGAAACGTGCATGTAAAATCTTAGCCAATATTGTCTTACTACAATATAATTTGATCAAAATCAAAACCAGACTTGTGGAACTTGGTGAGTGTCTTTACATAATGTGTGAAGTATCAGCAATTTCCATACATTAGTTAATGAGATATAGGCTTTATGTTAAAACTTAACCAAGATTGTCCAAGTCCAAAACGGGGGTTAATTTGCTTCAAATAAAAACAAGAGTTATTGAACTTGGTGATGAACCTAACCTTATAACCCTGTACACATGTGTAAAGTACCAACCCATTCCATGATGTAGTTAATGAGATACAAACTTACATATAAAGACTTTGCCATGCTGTGACGCTTATGCCCTGTTGTGTAGTATAGATCGACTGATTTTACCAATAGCCAAGCCCAAAATGTAGGAAATAAACCGAAACTTAATCCATAATTTGCAAGTATGGAAAGGGTCATATTTCGGTCCAGAAATTATGTTTCTTTCATGAATGACACAATTTTCTTCAGAAAATAAGTTTGATTACGAAGTTGAGAGGCAATTACTTCAACACTTTGGGCGAAAAGTGGACCATAATAGTTTCTTAACCAGACTGTTTCGAGTTTAAAATTGACATGCTGAATGATCTCACTTGATATGTATATCACCCCCATGATAGTAAGTGTATGTAGTTGTACAATTTTATATGCAATAGCTTCAATTTCTAAGGACAAAAGTGTACCTCAACTAGTTCCTAACCAATTCTTCTAAGCTTAAATGGATCAGAATGTCTAAATCCCTTTTATATTATTTGACATTACGTTTTAGAACACTCATAAAATGGCTGATAATTCAAAGGATGAGTGCACCTTAACATTTTAATTAACAAATCCTGCTCAGGTGCTCACTTTTTTCCAAAGCAAAATTAAACAAATAAAAGAAACTGATGCAAAAACAATGAATAAGCTAATCAGCACTGATGGTCACATTAGTTTGATGGTTGAAAGAAAATGATGAGTGTTTATGCATGTTTTCTACTGAGAGGAGATAAAAGGTGTTATACGGAAAGTCAAGGATAATGGAATTACATTGTAATGTGTTATTACCTTCTTTTCTGGTCTTTCCCCAGAAGCAGTGAGTTTTCTGGATCCTCGTCCAGATGTCTGGGAATTCTGAACCGCACCTCTATGTTCTGAAAGGCACAAAAACATGACAGAACCAAATACACTTATCATCAATGATACAAATTCAGGTTTTAAGTAGAACTGGATATTCGCAAATCAGCTGGTGAGTTTAGATTGACCACTTCCAATTTTCAGATAAACTACAGATCCCCATGTTGTGGTAGCCAATATGCCTTGTATCAATTTGGTATTGATCCATAAAGAACATTGATAGGATACCGCACTTTTAATTAGATTTAATTATTTTACATTGATGGTAAAAAAAATCACCAATGATATAAATAGTTGATGCTGGTGTTAGAAGGCTTGTCAAATGATTGTATAAAAATATTTCCACAAGTGGAGAGCTGAAAGCGTGTGGAAGGTAGATGACATAGTTGGTCAATTTGTTTCTTTGACTGTAATACCTGACCAATCGCTGACGTAGAGCAGATGGGTTGTAAGATAATCAACATCAAAAAACAATTAAAGTAAATTAACTTGGCAAACTTTAATGTTTGTGTATGAATGCTTTCTGAACAAGTTCCATGAATATCTAAACGCCCAAAGAATAAACTAACATGCTATGCAAAAAGGTAAAACAAAAACATACAAAGACACCCTTGTATTAAAACTTTCTTAAATAAAACTGATTTTACCATAGAATCAACAGAAAATAACTGCAAGTCAAGATTATACATTAAGGTATTTCTATATATGGTAAATACTATGTTACAACAGTATCCTTTCGTCTATCAAATGGAGAGGAATGCCTTTTTTGTCACCAGAGTTTCTCAACTGCTTCTACTATTGACGTAAAGTGACCTTCTATAATGTTTCAGATTGGCTCGCAATTTTATAATTGTTCATGAGAAGATGGACACTTCACGAAGATCGTATTCTAAACTTAAGTTAATGAGGCCAAAGGTTTTTAAAATAACTGTGTGAATCTGTTTCATTTTTCTTAAAATCTTTTTTATAATCTTTAAATGTCTCAGATATACATTGCATTTAGTTCTTAGAGCAAAAAGATAAGATCATGATCAAAATGCAATTTACTAATTTGGAAACAAAAAATGTGGCTTGGTCGAAAATTCAACTCCATTATAAATGTTTAATTAAAATGATTTAACTAGTTGGAAATTATGAAAAATCAAACGCCCGCATGAGGATTACGAAAACTGTGAGCATCAAATATTTTCCAAGCCTTGGTCGCTTCATGCTATTAGCCTCTTTTTCAACACACTTTTCGTGTTTTGGTCTTTTATTGGAACCAACTATAATTGGCATTATTGTTCATTGATTTTTTTGTGATGGGTCTATGAAAATAACACAGATAGTAAGGCTTACTTGGCTGCATGACGTCTGTAAGTATGACATCAGTAACATCACTCCATCTACCATCAACGGACTTAGCCTTCACTTTAATAGCATAAGAAGTTAACTCCTCAACAGATATTGTAACAACAGTTGTGGGTCCATCTGTATCTTTATAGTCCCACAATGACATATCTTCAACCAGGAAACTGCAGTAGTATACTCTATACATGGCTATCAAATTTTCTTGTGATGGTTCATCCCATGTCACTTGAATAGTACGGGATGATGTCCGTACAGCACGAACATTTTCTGGAGTCGGCGGTTCTAAAAAGCAAAGCAAAATTGAATATAGTCTTTATCTATACTGTTTTTCAAATACATAAATGCATTCCTAGACCTTCTTAGAAAAATGGTATTCAAAGAATATATGTAAGCTTCTGTAAGTTGTTTTTGGTTTAAATAGGTTAAGTCTGACATTTCAAATCATATTTCGAGGCAAAGATGGGTAAGATTTTCAAAACCAATAGCATGGGGAACAGTGATCAAGATGCTTGTCTCACAAAGGCTCCGTAAAAAATGTTTCTGAAATGCAAAATAATCATCCAAATACATGTGTAACAAACCGAGCAAATGAACCTCTCAAAGAGACAAACACATCCGATTAGTGAAAAACACTGTCGTACACTGAGCGGTTGCGTTGTCTATATTTAGTGTTTAACCTAAATTTTCATCCAATGAGAACGTGCCAATTTGAATTTTTCTGTAGGTTTACTTTTTATAATCTACTATTCTAGTGTTCTATCTGGACTCTATGAGACTATTACTCTGGCTTTACACATGCGCATAAATGTGTAGTATTAGGCTCCACCTCCAAAATAAAAGTCACGTACACTGTAGTGATGGAAATATCGCTGTAATGTCACGTGGAGAATTCATAGCCATTTGAGCTCCTTATGACATGTGCAATGTTAAGACAATGTGATAAAAGGAGAAACTGCTAGTCGCGAGCATTTCCCCTATTGTCACAATGTTTTCAAAAGCTGTTAGAAATAGAAATGAATAAAAAGGAATTGACTTAAAAACAAAACTGGTTTAGAGGGTTTAATCGTTAATCCTAACAACGCTGTAAGAAAAAGAAACTAAACTATATTAACCTATTGCCCATATTGAATTTAATGGAAAATAAACCTACAGAAAAATTCAAATAGACGCATTTTATTTGATGAAAATGTAGGTTAAACACTTACATGTTTTAGGGACCAATTGCTGTGTAGATATTTGTAATAATTTCGTTGATGAACATAGCTCATCCGGGAATGGGAAGTCTTTCAATATAAAATCCGTCGCATCAAAGGTTACATTCATCTTTCCCGGGTAATGGCGAGTGGGTATTATCAAGTTGAGAACAGCTAACATGTGACGTTAGAATCTACGTCCCTTGTAGACTAATTTTCTTCTTCCAAATATGGTATGGCAGATTTTTGACATGCGATTGACAGACGCGGAATGCGTAGTATATTTCAAATTTCAAAATACTGAGTAGTAGTTTTATGCCATTCGCCGATCACACCCAGAGAGGCGTGGTTGACCAGTGTAAGATAGAGCGCTCTATGGAAATGTAGGTTAAACACTAAGTTATTTAGAGTCTATATAGTAAAATTTAAACGATATAGAAACCCCGTCAGTCGCTTACGCTCCTTCCTTGGGGTTTCTATATCGTCCAAATTTCACTATCTAGCCTCTAACTAATACAAATACCTGCATGTTCTCTCAAACAATGCATTAGGTCAATAACTTGCATAAACGTTCAACGAGTAACATGTAAACCGTGATGTCAAGACGGTCAAATACATAAGCATATCTCATAAACGTAAATTGAAGTCAAATCTTCAAACTCAGAAAGGAGTAATAATAAGCAATGACTAAATTAGGATTACGAAAACTAATATATCTTTTGTTCTTTGGTCTTTCGGAACCACCTGTGATAGACATTATTTTTTATTTATTTATTTGTAATGGGTCATTTCAAAAAGGAGATATAAAGGCTTACTTGGCGGCAAGAAGTCTATAATTATGACATCAGAAAGATCACTCCATCTATCTTCAACAGACTTAGCCTTCACTTTGATAGCATAAGAAGTTTCCTTCTCAACAGATATTGTAACAGCAGTCGTGGGTCCATCTGTATCTTCATAGTCCCACAATGACATATCTTCAACCAGAAAACTGCAGTAGTATACTCTATACATGGCCATCAAATGTTCTTGTGATGGTTCATCCCAAGTCACTTGAATAGTTCGGGATGATGTCCGTACAGCACGAACATTTTCTGGAGTCGGCGGTTCTAAAAGCAAAGTAAAATTTAATCTAGTTTTATCTTTAATGTTATTTATATACCATAATGCATTCCTAGACCTTCGTATGACATTACATTCAAAGAGAAAATATAAGATTCGGTCAATTGCGTTATTTTTGATAGATAAATCTTTCATTTCAAATTATATTTTGAGACATACAAGGTAAAATTCATCAGATCAAATACCATGGAGATCATTGCTTCAGATGCTTGTCTTACTAAGGCTCCTAAAATAATATTTCTGGGAAAAAAACACCAAAAGTATCATCCAAATAAATGAACAATTTGATGTCAATTCAGTCGAATACATATATATTTTCACATAAATGTAAATGGGAGTAAAATCTTCGATCTTAAAAAACAAGCATAAACAATCGCTAAAACCATGAGACCAAATGTGAGACCCCCCACTCATAATATTTTTGCTTCCTCATTAAATTGCAAAGATTGTAAAGATATTCAAAGGGAAAGAGTTAACGCTATAGGATAGCTTATACTAGAAATATTTTAGATTGAGAGTATCCAAAGAGAAGAACAAAGACAAACTAAGCAAATTAGTATGGAATTTAACTTATAAATCATTGTTTAAAAATGGACAAACACAATACTCCGAAAAATTATGCATTAAATAAAGAGTAAGCTTTATGGTTATCTGAAAGCACCTATTATACTTGTAAAACAAAATGTAATGACAAACTCTTCTATAATCTAACATATAATCTATATGTAAAGTTACATAATAACATATCTATAGCTAGGTCTAGGGGTAAAGTGTCAGCCTCAGGAGACGAGAGCAATTCTTTCTATTCCCATATATAGTTGAGTCCACTTTGCGATTTTCCATTGATATGCATTCAATGTTAGTGCTGGTTATGTATCAAGGACTCAAACATTGTTGTTAGAACTTGTTTCACAATTATTGTATAACATCAATTTTATGTAACAATTGTGTATTCGAAATCCAATTATTGTTACTGTTTCTTATCAAGATTTTCTTGTATAGTATTCATTGTTATTATAGGTTATGTATCAAGGAAGCAGAATGAGATTTATTAAACATACTTGTCTTATTAACATGCCCAATTTGATGATGAATAACTAAGTTTCTTATACAAACCAGGCATTTATCAAACAACTTAACAAATATGTAGAGCCCAAACAGTTTATAAGGATTTCTAAAGAAAAGTGTCAGGAAATATCCTTTAAAGCTTTCTATAAGCATTGTCACTTTAAAGAAATCGTATTCTTGTTGTCTTGAGATATATATCTCTAGACAACATTAAAACACATACTAACCTTTTTATGAACTGTATAGATTATTAGTCATTGATTATGTAGTTAATTGGGAGAGAAACTAAAGGACAGTGTCATTTGTATGCTAAAGTACGTTGGGAATGGTGTCCATGTAGACTGGGATGCTGTTCTCATACACTGAGCTATGCATTACACAAAACGGCATTCCTTGGCTTTGTGGGTTTCATACTAAATTAACTTCTCTCAATATAATATTTTGCTCAAAAATATTTGTTAAATGCCAGGGATAACGTTTTAAGTGAGCAAAGGTTTTGAAAAATAAGGATGCACACAAAACTGGTATGATTTGCTTCAAAAGAAAGCAGAGTTATTGCACTAAGATTGGTCTGTAGCCTTACATTATGAACCCTAGTCCATGTCTCAAGGTTAAATCCGTTCCTTTTATTAGTTTATGAGAAACACACTTGCATGTAAAACTTTGACCAATATTTTGTAAGTATAAAAAGACCGTTATTTGCTTGAATCAAGACCAAAGCTATAGAACTTGGTCAGGGCCCAACATTATGACCTTGACAATAAGTATTACGTTCCAACCAATTCCATCCAGTAGTTAACGGGATACAAATTTTAATGTAAAAATTAAGTGCGAAATGACATCAACACTTGGTTGAGTACCATAGCTCCCCTTACTATTCGAATAGTAAAGCTAAAACTTCAATAAATGTGCGAAGGTAATGAAGTGGAAAGAACATTCACATAGGTATATACTTTGTATATACAAGAGTACATCAGAGAGCAGTGTTATTTGCCTTATGTAAGGCATGACACAATTTGATAAAAATCCACAATCTTTCATTCGTGTACAACTTGACATCTGTCATAAACTGACGCAATATCATTAAACCAGTACGGCTATAATATCTATTAGTTCTGATTACCGTAGACCAGACAAAACAACATTTCCTACAGTGATGGAAAAAATGGATGGAGATAAAGAATCATAAAACAATATTTCAATTTTGGCTATAGAAAAAGCTGCTTACTTCCTTCTGGTATATCTATGGTAACTACAGCTCTATCTCCATAGTCTATTTCATTCATTGCCAAAGCTCTAAACTCATATCGGACACCTCTATCTGAAAATGTAAAATTTAAGTTCAAACCAACGTTAACAAGATACCAGCTTCATCATAATTATGTGATTACCTTACCAATGTACCGAAAGTATTGTTACGTTCGTTGAACGTTTATGCAAATTAGAAAAATGGCGCATTGTTGACGAGAACATGCTGGTATATATATATATAGCGGATACGTTTATGCAAATTAGTAACCTAACGCTTTGTTGACGAGAACTTGCTGGTATATATATAGACAACATAACCGCTCAGTGAACGACAGTGTTTTCCACTGATCGGATGTGTTTGTGTCTGTGGGAGGTTCATTTGCTTGGTTCGTTACAGTATTGTTTCGACACCACTGACTGCTTCCATTCCTCAACAAAAGGGAAAGGTAATACACAGTATTTGCAAAGGCTTCATTTCAGACAAGAAATGATATTGAAAAATGTATTTAAAACTCAAAACATCTGTATTAAAAGGTTTCATGGCAACAGCGGCCCTAATGTTCCTTTAAAGATCCTCTCAGAGATGTGTGCACTTGGAATAAAAAACGTCATTCTTTTACTCACAATTCTTGTCACCAAACCAAAGACCGTCTTCAATTTCTTTACTTATTAGGTGCTAAAACCCTGTTATTTCGTTAATTAACGTGAAGAGAGTCGTTGCATGTCTATTCTTCTTTGGGAAAGCCGGTTTATAAATATATTGATGAATTATCCTTTACGCGCTTTGCTTTTTTCACGTGACAGCTAAACTATATTGCGTATTAATTACATCCCTTTTATTTTCACATTGAAATTGAATTTACATGAAAGAAGTTGGCAAATAAAAAGTCCTATCCAAGGAAACATTTTATGATATGAAACTTGATTTCAAAATGGCATTTGTTCTGTTAAATATTAAATCGTGTTATTCTGAAAGTACATTTTCTTAACCTTAAGCGTAGATATATCCTAAACATCCTATATATAAATAATACGCTGTTTGTTTTCCTCTTCACTCGACCCATTGTCGTTTGATGGAAATGATGTATGCGTCCATGCACATGTGTGAAATCGGGGTTTTCCGAAGACCCACGTGACAATGGTGTATCTAAAATTACCACTTCTTACTTTAAGTCTGTCTAGACGTTGTTTACAAAATAAACCCGTTTACGGTCATAGATATGTACGATTTTATTGTTCTGATACTATTTGTATAGCTACGAGCAGGGTTGGGAAACTTTCAATAAACTAGCTATCTATGTTACTTTAGAAAACGGCGCTGTTCTTTATACGGTAGAAAACAATTTATTTCAAAAAGTTTAAAATTACATCGCTGAGGGAGTCTCTTTAAACTGGTTCAGAGGTTTTACTGCTAAAGACAGGTATGAAAATTAGCCACTAAATGATTTAACCATTTCAATATTGACATAGCATTTTACAATCTATCAACATGTTGTACTTTCCTTTTTGTTCTATTTCTAATAATCTGTCATGGGTTGTATTGTTTCATACACGATTATTGAGACCATTTTCGGTAGCAAGACCCTTGATACCTTTTATAGATTCATCTATTTGAAATAAGTTACCCATTATACAAAGCGAAGATGATCAAAGTCATTTTGCAGTACAATTAAAAAATAAGGACAGACGTATTTCTGAGTAAGCATTTATGAGGAGTGTCTGTTTAAAGAGCAGGTTTACTACAGACAGACTGAAAAATATATAGATCCTAAAAGGCTGTAATGGGCTCATGAGGAAAAAGAATTATTGGAAAGCTGCTTTTCCTCCAAGTTGAATTGTAACGTGTAAAAACGGAAAGTTTTGGGGATTGGGTAGATGTTTTATATAGATGTAGGATGTAGTTAAATTACCCAATATGTTAGTGATGTATGACTGTTGATTTGGCTTCAGTAATATTTGTTGGTATACTTTTCCTATTGATCCCCAATATAATTTATATCCCAAGAGTTCCCCGTGAATATGTTCTGGCTTTTGCCAGGTGACCTGCACAATCGGTGGTTCTTGTTGTATGAACTCTGCTACCAGGTCACGAGGACTAGATGGAACTGAAAAAAGCGAATATCAATGTACATTTTATTACAAAACTACAAGCTTCATAAAATTCAACAGTCACTGGCTATATACTATCAATCTCACTTGTCATATTTGAAATTATGAAGTTAGCTACAAAGAGATTTGCAGTCTTCTCAAGTTTTTATTTTTCCAATTATAATTTTTACATATTTCCCATCCCAATTTGATTATATTTTTCAAAGGCAAAATGTTTTGAAATAGATACAAAGAGATGACTCAGCTCTTTCACATAACTCTGTGCTCAGTGGTTGCATCAATCTTTTTCAAGATCCAATACACCAATAGCATGTCTTCCGACGAAAGAAATTCTACCACCTAAGGTTTATCAAGGTAAACATTAATACAGGGTCTTTTTTACTCATTACTTTCATTCTATTCATATTTGAAGCAATTACTTCATACAACGTAAAGAAAAAATAAAGCAAATAATTTATCTTAAGAGAATTAATCGTATACCTGCCCCCTTTGTTGTAACAATCCTAGGTTTACTACGCACGCCATCTCCCTTTCTTGTATATCCAGCTACAGTCAACGAATATCGAGTGTCAGGTTTTAATCCAACAATCACCATCTCATTTTGATTCCAATCACTTGTCTCTTGCATCCGTTCTGTGTTCAGTTTGGGTTCATAATTATCATTAACCTCCACATAGTACACGTAGTACCCTCGAATAATACCATTCTGATTATTTGCCTTAGGTGGACGCCACTCAACATAAATAGTTGTTGAGTTGACAGGTTGAACTTGTACTTTCTTTGGTTCTCCTGGAACTAGAATAAAACAGTTTATTATATTAAAAACTTACAGATTAAACCTTGCAAAAAAGAACAAATACAAAGAGATAAGAAATAATTTATGATATTATATCAAGTATTCTTTTCTCAGCAGAAAAAATATAAATTTAAAAAAGGATTTATCCATTTTGATGAACAAATTAAAAGAACATCAAACAAAAGCAATTTCTTCAAGCTGGAGATAATTCAACAATGTATTTATTTCTAATCTATTATTTAATTGATGTTTATAAAAAAGAACTAGCCCTGAAAAAAGAATAATGTTAAAGGAAATACGATGCGTGTTAAGATCAAACATACTCATATTTATGTTGAACGAGAAATATATTTTGTTTGTGACAAGCATTAGGAAAGATTGCAATTTCAAATTGGTTATCTTTGATAGAGTCTAACTCCACATACTTGAAAAACAACTTTAATCAAAGTTGACGCAACTTACGAAGTGTACTTTCCCATGTTCTTTGATTAAACATTAAAAACAAAAGCAAAATCATAGAAAATCAGATATAATATATAAAAAAGATATAGTATGCATGGAATCTGGTGGTTTAATCAAAGTTAGATTCAGTACTTGTAGTGTGTTGTACATCATATTCGCTGCTTTGGTGAGACAAATTAATCCTCACAATAGATTTTTCTGATTGAATCAACAATATTGCCCCAAAGAATGTCTTAAACAATGCTAATAGTAGTGCATACCTTATACTATCCTGTTAATGTAGTGTTTCACTATGTTTAAGATAGTTTTTCATAATATATACCTCAATTTACCAAGTTTTGCAGTGTTTACTAAGTTTTGCAGTGTGTTGAGTGTTATTTTGCTTTTATATTTTCCTATTGAGCTGCATCAATTCTAAGTTCAAAATGAGTCGTTATGTCTTAAGAATCAGTTGATCTTGCACAACCAACGATAATAATAACATAGGCGTAGGAGCCGGGGGGGTGGGGGTGGGGGCAGACTATACTTTGCCCCCCCCCCCCCAATATTCACAATGGCAAATGAAGATATTTGAAAAGAAAAAGAAAAGAAACGAAATTTCGAAATTTAACAGCAGAATAAAAATAAATGTGTATTTTTGTGCTTTATCTAATTCCAATTCGCCTTTTGTAACGAACAATAACCAAAATCTTTTTGACGTCATCATCGCAAATGACAATCTGAACACATCGGGTTAATCCAATGAAAACTCACCTCACAAAAATACACGGGAAGTTCTGATTGACAAAAGAAATGATGTAATAGAATTCGTTCTAATGCGTCAGACTCAATATTGTCTTCAATTGTTAGCTAAAGCTTGAAGAACAATTTATTCTCGTTCTAACAGTAGAAGAGTCCGTGGTTGTGACAGTCTGGTCGCTCCTACTTTTTGTTTAAATCAATACATTTGATTTCCGCGTAAGATCGAGACCTGGCATATCCCTTTTTTTTATTTTTTTTTATTTTTAAAGATACACATTTTCATACGCTTTCTTTTAATTATCATAATGTTATTGAATTTGTGAATGCATGAAGAGTCATTAAAAAGTTTAGGAACATTTATTCTTAGACCGGTCTTCATCTGAAGTTGCCCCCCCCCCCCCCCCCCAATGTTGAAAACGCTCCTACGCCTATGAATAATTAAAACACAAATAAAGTTCGACATCCTTCATCCCTTACATTATTTTATTTCTATATACTTAAAAGGGTTTTCACAGAGAATTACATGAATTGAAGGATATGTCTTTTGATAATCTCAAATGACAACAATTGGATTACAATTTAAAAATAACAGTTCAGTAAAAGGAAGCATACCCTACTATATCATTTTGACCATTTTGGAAGAATTTCAACCATCTGTGTTAAGATCTAAAGAGGATGGCTTAAAACCCTTGTCATTTGGGTGTCAAGAAAGAGTTTCAAATTTGTCCCGCAAGTCAAATGAAGATTGTTAACCCAGGCTAATTTTCATCCCAGAACGTGATTTAAAACCCTTTAAATGATGTTGCACACTTTTGTCTCTGGTATTACTCTAGTTAAACCAGTTAATCTCTTTGAAAGGACCTCTAGACAATGAAGTACACTAAGCACATGACTAAGCACTTTCCAATTAGCAAGGTTTGCATTTCAAATTATGACCTTATTAATATTTGCATCAACTATTTGAACAATTTCAAGGACCACCAATTATCAAAGTTAGAAGTTAATAAGTTAAAAGAGAATATTGATAACAGACAATAGATACTTTGAAAATGTGTGATCAGGTATGCTGAAATGAGCTTTCAACATCAAATACAATCTTTGTTAATAAACCTGCTGCATTTCCTATAGTAAGTTGTCTAATGTTTGTAATCTCCATTGTAGCAAGCAGAACATGTTAATACACAAAAAGGTAAACTTTGGATATGATATTGACCTCAAACCCAATTGTGAGTACTAAGCAATTTGTAAATGATTCTCTTGAAAAGCTGAACGAAAAGACATGAATGATCCCGATTATAATGGTTATGTTGTTGAAATTGTTGAAATTGACAAATTATCACAGTATACTATTAAAGAGATAAACCATAAATGGACTGTTCTGGATCTACACAAATAAATAAAAGAGGGAAATGTGAAATTTGTAAATGACAAATTGGCTACACAGTACTTCCTATGCTGATTCAAATGAAAAGTTGATATATTTCGACAGAGTTATGTTACAATAGAAATTAGGTAACATGGATCGCAAATTTTTCAGCCACTTCTATAACATGGTAACAATATGCAATAATTGAAACTTGTCCAAAAAGAACTTACTGTGTTCTAATCCTCTCTTTGACCAAAGTCAACAATCATACGACTTATGTGAACATTTAGAATTAAATGCATTGTTGCCTAGTTCATAAAAGTTATTTCGCTATTAATTCTTTTTACCAACAGTATATTGTATTGTTCTAAAATATGAATGGGTCAAGCATGCGGCCTCTGCTATGCAACATGGTACATTGAGATTTAACATGGAGCTCTTTGACGCTAGACGACAAATATTCAACTTCAATGTAAGACTAAACAAAAGATCATGTTCCCGTTGCCTATATGCAGTCTCTCTGTGTTAGATGGGTTCAGTTTATTTACCAGAGAAAAATTAACCATTGATGACGTACACAAAAAGATAACTGCTTTTAATTTGACGTTGACATTTTCTCAAAAGATTTTTCATCATTTCTACATGCATGAAGATCTTAAATAGGTGAATTGTTGTGTGTCTGAATTCACTAAAAACTTAAATGTAACAAACAAAGATCCTTTATTAATTGATGTCCTTGAACTCTTTATGAAAATCAGTGTTGAGAGTTATCATTCTATATATCAAACAAAATCAGAGCTATTATTATGGTTTCATATTATCTTTTTATCAACACATGTCCAGCTTCTATATATGATTCAGGGAAGGAAAAAGCGAGTGTGAAGATTTGCAAAGTATATACTATTTCTTACTGAATTCTTGTGTCTTAACTTGTACTAATACGGTCTTGGCTCCTTCACCGAGTGCGCTCCGACCAGCTAGTTGTATATGGTAGATAGTATTTGGTATGAGTTCGGAGAGAGTATATCGTGTGGCTGGTGGGTTGAGTATGATTTTTCCATTCTGGTGTTGCGATAAATCATAATAGTACAAAGTATAGCTGGTGATCTTTTCCATGTCTTCTGGAGGGTTCCAACTGATTTCAACCTCAGTAGGTGAAATTGCAACAGCTTTTAGATCTCGTGGCTGAAGTGGCACTGAAAGTTTGAACAAACATAAAACTATTGGCTATGTTTATGTAAATAACACTACAACAGAAACCAACTTTTGTAATGTTGATAAATCTGAGACAATGAGTTTGTGTTTTAAATATACACTATCAACTATTGACAAATGTACTATTAAAACTTAATCACAATATCATGTAACACGTTAGATTTTTATGAAGAAATTTAAAAAGGATTAAGACAGGTACAAAACTGAAATGTTTAAGTAAAAGGTAATTATTCTCATTTTACAGTGTTAACTAGAAATAATCGAGACATGGTTTTGGTTTCTAAAAATCTTAAGCATGATGGAAATACATCATTGTATCATCAGCAATAAAAACTTCCAATACATCTTTAGATTGGACTTTTGCACACATTTTAATTATTTTAACACAAACTATGATAAAGCTACTGGTAAAATGAAGCATGAATGAATGGACAGTCATTGACATTATCTTATTGGTTGCAAGATGTCAATTACAATGTTGACCATTCGCCCGCAATATGAAGACTCTACACTTATGTCCTATGTGAATGTTTCAGCTCACGGAAATACCCTAGTATTAAATATTGCATTTAAACTTTTATTTTGCATTCGGCGTGTATAAACAAATGCTTTTAAAAAATGCTTAAAGGGTAAAGATTTTTTGTCAATTTTCAAAAATTCATTACTTCATCAGTAAAGAAAACCATTATGATAAAATAAATAAAAGAAGTATCAATTAACGGCATCGATAAACTGACCAATAGAAACTGATTAAGTAAACAAGATGTTTAGCAATAGGATAATTGGAAGAACATACTTTTAATACTTTTGTCATTTACAAAGTGATATCTATGAAGGAAGTTATGTAAAGAATTTGGCGATAAAAGGCAAACAATATCAAAACTAAGGTGTTGGGTAGGACGATACTTATAAATTCTGAACTTTTGGTTTACATGATTGAAGACGGTCCTTAAAGTGTCGAAACTTTAAAGGCACATGAAAGGAGATGAGTAAAAATACATTACTGAAAAAATATATGGAGTTCTTTTTTTATGTTCATTAAAGTCATGAGAATTAATTTACGAATGCATTGAGCCATATAAAAAAGACTCCTTTAACATAAGATATTTGTGCTTGAAATATAGTTGTCTCCAATTCAATCATGTTTATCAACAACCTGTTTGTTTACATAATCAAAATACCGAACTCTGATTGGTCGGTTCAAAAATATGTGTGTCAACTGACAAGGTTAGAGGTGAAGAATCAGGCACAATGAATGATTAAACTAGCTAATCTTGGTTATTTCCTGTTGGCTTTAACGTTTGAAATTATTCTGATGTTTTTGTTTTGGTGATACATATTCGAATATGACAAAATGTTTACCAAATAGTGTAGTTTGATAAAGCGTTAATCTCCTTTTATGAGCCTTTAAATACTGAAATTGCTTTGTGGATTGTGTTTACAGGGCGAGACATTATAAGACAAGTAACTGTGAATCAGAAAAATTACAAAAGGTGGACAATTCTAGCCATTTAACCAGATTGTAAGGATTCTTCTTTCATAATTTCATAACATTATCAATATTTTTTTTTATGTAGGGGGGGGGGGATGCGTTGAATAAAAACAAGGATCCTCCAGACATTAATTTCAAAAGATTCTTAGCCAGTACAAAGAAAACGGCATGTGAATTCTTAACACATCTTTCAGATAACATCTATGTTAGACCTGTACAAGTTTGTTAAACTTGTTAAATCGTTTATAAAGAATAATGTCTTTATCACTTTTCTAATGTGACATGTTTTAATTATAATTTATCTATGAAAGACTTCTAAATACCTACACATGTATTAATATTCGTGAATCAATACAAGTGTTTAACCTGTATTCACTTTACACATTGCATTTTACCCTAATTGTATATGTTACAGTCCCAGTGCATATATAGCTTACATACACTAATGTGCAGCCATGGTCATATTGGGCCACAGATAGAGAATATTTGGAGTCAATGCATCTGAATTAAGAAATGGTTATTGAATTACCAATTTAGAGCCAAAGATTCATCCGAATTTAAATTCTTGTTAATGAACTTTGAAATATCATATTACAGTTTGAGGTGTATAAAAAAGAGCAATATGATATATTTACCTCCTTGTCTTGTGAAAACTTGCACGGGCTGTGAAAGCGGTCCCTGGCCCATCTGGGAAAACGCAAGCACACTTATTGTGTATGTCCTGTCTGGATCAAGATTTGTAATGGTAGCCATGCGCTTGTCACTATAGATTTCGGAGTCCCAAAGAACAATTGGAAGCGTTGGTTCAGTTGTGTAAAAAACTTTGTAGCCCTGAAAAGAACATATTCATTACATCAATTCATATCACATTATTCAAGGTTTCATTTCAGACACATGGGGTAAACAAATGCCTTGACGTGTTAAGGCATGTTCAAGAACAAGTAAATGCTAGTTTTGTTGGCAGACATTTTTCAAAGGCCAACACAGTGTCCAATATACTTTGACAGCGTACTTTAAGACTATTTTGCACTACAGGCAAACTCAATTTATTCCAACACGAACTATAAGAATTATAAGAAAACCACCCTCCCAGAATATCACTCTAATTCCTCCAAATGAATATCACTCCAATATGTGACCAAATGGGTGGCATATCAAATGACAGGCAAGTCAATTATATTTAATACAGTTATAAAAGTTAATCCCAGATTAAAGAAATACGTAAGCACTAAAGAGGTGACAATGAATACTATTAAACCATTTGTAAATAGTAATAAACAAGCATTAAAAGAAATTAGAAATAAATAAAGATGAAACCATAATAACTACAGATATTCTATTAGAAAAACTGCCCCTGTTGTACATATTTCTTGTGCACATTCCACCACGATGTCAATATATCTAATCGTTGCGGCGGAGGGACACAGCATTGGGTATATACTAAGGTCATTTGGGGTGACTCATTTTGTAGAATCTCCCTAAGCCCGCAACATCGAGATAGGTGTCTTTTTGAAAATCATGTTTCGTGTGCTGTACCACTGATTCTACCAATTCTTATACAAGTAATGTACTCAGGGTACTTCACATTCCTGTGTTCTATACTTCACAGTCAAATGTACGACACCAAAGATATGTCACCATATATTGTGCCATACAAAGGAAACTTCACAGTTTAATGAACCATACCAAGGGTACTACGCATCCAGATGTAGTAAACAAAGGATACTTCACCGTCTTATGTTCTATACCAAGACAGACAACTACGCATCCCCTTTGTACTATACCCAAGATATTTCACATATGGATGTACAATACCATTGGAACTAAACACTCGTGATTACTATAACAAGGTTTAGCCCCACACTTTGTATCCTACATTATGGGTACCACACAAATTAAACTGTACAATACGAAAGATACTAAACAATTGTTTTTATGCTTGTTAAAAAAAGTCCTATTATGAACACAAACATCTCAATAACTAAAGAAAGATTGGAGCTTAATTGTTTTGATTAGGAAGCATATTCACCCTTGCTCTGGACAAGTTTCAAAATGTTAAAAGAAGGAATTTTCCTTTAACATTTTAATCTAATTAACCATCGGGAAGAAACATTTGAACAACTTTTGCAAAGGACCGACCGAAAACGGATCATGTGTGTGCTGCAAAAAATGAATAAGTGTAATTGAAGAATAGGTCGATAATAAACTAATTTAGGACTGATGGATGGCATTAAAGCATATTGTGATAAGCAAAATACACAATAAAAGTTATCATGAACAATAAAAGTTTGGTATCAACATAAAATTTTAGTTGTGTACTTATGTCCAGCTCGTTTGTCCAACACTGAAAATAAAAGAAACGAAGGTTATACCAAATTAGTGTCGTATAAAACAGACCAGGTGTCCCTCAGTCATTCGGATCAAACATGTTATGTGCTTTCATGGGATATAGATATCAATAAAAATTAGTACAGAAAGTAATAAAGGAGTTCCTGTTGTCCATGAAAATTTGACTCACAGTCTGTCTAAATGTATGTACAAATTCATTACATTGACAACAAGAGGAAGACCTATTTTGCCTCTCTTCATTTACTTTAACAAAATCATTGTACTATTTGACTTCCCAATAAACCTGGCAACTTGGTTCCAGGATTCACCAGCTTGCAACATGCCTATGCATTGCCATTTCTGAGCTTCTGAGATACTGCCATGATGGCATATTGCATTGATATGATTGTGTTTCATTTTTATCGTATCCAAAAATTCACGTGAGTGCACAGGCAATACATATAATGAATACATGTTACAACACTTTATCGAATATGTTCGATTACACGGTGTCATGAGTTTGGGTTTACGGATTATGAAGAGGCAGATTCTCCCAATCCTATCTAGAAAATAGTGAACAGTAATAGGGTTCCCTTATTTTTGCATCTCAATATATTTACAGACTCGCTTTTCCATTTTGTATCGTTCTTGCACAATTTCTGCATTAGCGAAGATTGCTCCCCGACATTCCCCATACCCTCAGAAACGGTCAAGAAGGTATGTCTACAAGAACAAGGATTTCGGTCGCCCTTTGTTTTACATGAGCATTTTAATTAAAGGCAATTCATAGTATTTGATAAGAACTGCTGTTTTTTGGAAGTGAACAAACTTCCTCGAGTAAACCTTTTTGGTACCTACGCCTTCACTGCATTTTTTTGTACACAATCCTTTCGAGAAGGACAATTTGAACATCCATTAAACACAAACATTGCAGTTTTGCTAATGACATCATCAGAATATGTTCCACGTATATCCAACAAATGATCCTCCATATTTCGAAGGCAAACGTATGAACAAAGCCCTATCGTCGTGTACATATTGAACTGACTCATCTAACTATTTATTGCCACTACAGCCAACCTGGGCTTATATTTTATTTATCGAGGAAGGTTTGTCAGCCAGTTTCAATAACGCAGAAGACCCATATTGTGATGGCGGGAAACTACACAGCTCTTTCTTAAATATTTCTCCTTCATTGTCATGTAATATATCAACCGGAGCTGTTAAACGCAAATGCGGACCAGTTTGAGCTGCTTCTCCAATCACTCTTAACGTTAATTGAGAGTTTGGGGTTACGGAATGGCTTTAACCCATAAAACTGTATTCTGAATCGTATTTATAAACCATGTTGTTAATATTCAATTGGCCTTCTTCCTTTGCATAGTCGACAATTACACAATATATACTCGTCGACCTGACACAATGTTATCAAGTGTACAGTCCGCAACGTGGATGTCTATGTTAAGGTTGTCCGTATACAATGCAATATACAATACAATATGTTTATTCAGTCAAAGGCCTCTGGCCCATAATACAATTTACATGTTAAAATATACAAATGTGTAAGAGTTGTTTATAATACAAAAGACTAAACATCTTTGTGTTTCAAACTTTCTAAGTTTTTGAGATTAAACAATTGTTCCTGGATTCTTAACCAGTTTGCGCATTTAATATTGTTTCATTATCATAAAAACATATAAGGCTATTTTTCGTATTTGGACTTCATTTTCTGTTCTGAGGAGGCTATAAACATTTTCTTCACCATCATTTTCGTGATACCAATTGTAGAGATATGAATTACGTTGTTGTACATATTTTTCGCAATGAAAGAAGGCATGGTATTCGTTATCTATTATTCTAGTGTTAGATTCATTGAAACAAAAATTACAGATTCTGTCTTCTCTTGGAATGATTTGGTGTCTCCCAGTTTCTATCGTTAATTTATGGTTCGAACATCTAAATCTTGACAATGCCTTTTTAAATTGATAAGAGAGTCCAATAGTCCGTATGATCTTTTTCAATCCTCGAATGAATGGTTTCTACATGCTGATCATTTGTATATTTCTGCATTGCATTATTGTAGTATGTACATACAGGAATTGACGAAAACCATTGGTTTCTCTGTGATTCTTTCAAACCATTACTTCATCTTATTCTTCCTATTGTCTTAGAACTTCTAATAAGGACCTGTTCAAAAACTTGATCTGAAGAAACTATTGCCGATGCGAGATTGCTTTGACAAACTATATGGTTTCCTTCATAAAAGTGAAGAAATCTGGACTCTGTAGGTAATGTTTGGCTTTAGTTTGAAGATATAGTAAAACATAGGAAGATAACAGAGCTCTAGACTGGGGCTACACTTCTCTGATGGCTTGAATTTACAGTTCTCAGCCATACAATCATTTGGCTTTGATAAACATGTGTAGTAGGTCAGCCATTGTTTATATATGAAACACAACTTTGAAATGCGATTTGACAAACAAAGGGCTTCTTTTCAAGTTTGTCCTACATCTTCTGAAAACTACTTCACCACATACTTCTCCAACTGTTTTTTTTTTCTTGCATAAGGATTTCAAAAATGTTTAACGTTTTATCATTTCATTGGGTTCAACCTCGCTAAAGGTTTCAGTATTTGTCTTTGGTTTGGAGGTCCAGGTCATGCTTTCAACTTCATGTATTGTGACTTCCTCTCAAAGCAATGCAGTTTTAAAAGAGATTCCCATAAGTATTACATTTAAAAATTTATTCAGTAGGAAATGGCCTCAAGTTGCTTTGGAAATAACCGTGTCATTGAACATGTGAATCACCACATTTAAGAAATACTGAAAGTCTGGTTCTTCCATTTATTGTCCAATGCAACGGAAGAAGCTCAAAATGGTATGGAATCCACAATGTTAATGTGACTTTCTTGCACTCTTGATAGTACTATCCATTTTTACCTGCAAATGAAAAATAGATAAAAAGGCATGTATCATCACTTGTGCGTTGATTTTGTCTGCAGCATTTTTAATATTTGTATTATTCAGTTAACATCACGTCAAATGAAAATATTGAATTAAACATAACCACACTTGCTTTATCTTACTTTTGATTGAAGGTTGTACTTTAGCGTAATTCACCTTAATTTTCATAGTTCATACAACATATGTATTAATGATGAATAATAATTAAAAACGTTATAAAATTATAGAACAAATGTGACTATAATGATATTATACAATAGGTTATAGTAATAAATGCACCTTCAGAGTAAATTACTATCGCCACCAGATGATATTTGCCGACGATTTTTTTCTCATTCACATCTTCACTCTTCATCTTTAACCTTCAATTCGATCTATAATAATAATAATAATAATAATAATAATAATAATAATAATAATAATAATAATAATAATAATATTTTATTTACAGAGGGTGAAACTCATTTAACATTTACAGTACATATAAATACTGCTGCTAATCTCCCATGAGGCCCTTTGTGAAAGAAACATATATGTTTTTGAAACCTAACATTCTTGGTCACACCTATAGCAAATACGATCATTAGTAAAAAGGCAAAGTGATTCAAGACTGTTAGTGAAATATTAATAAAGTTTTGGTGCACATAGTAAGTGTAGCATTCATTCTTGAAGGAGTTAAGACAACTTGATGACTTGACATGTATTGGTAGTTTGTTCCAGATATTAGAACCTGAGTATGCAAATGACCTTTTCCATGCATTTGTTCTTGGTTTTCCCAGTCTTAGGTCTTGGTTAGTCATTGATCGGAGGGAATAGTTGATATGATCGTAATTTGATTGTCTAAGTCTATTTCTCATGTAGTCTGGAGTTAGGTTATTAATGGTTTTGTATATTAAGATACATGTATGGTACTCTACTCGCATCTGGAATGGAATCCAATTTAAGTTTTCAAACATATCAGCAGACGGTGTCATTTTATTTTTATCTAAAATTATACGGGCCGCTCTCTTTTGTAGTTTTGTAAGAGTTTCAATATTGTTATTGGAGCATGAGCCCCATACAGTGCTGCAGTAATCTAGTAATGGTAAAATATATCAGTTTTCCAATTTTGCCATTAAATAGATTTATTTCATTATTTGCAAAAAATACTTTAAGAATTGAATAATTTTAACATATGATCATGATCGATTTAATTGAGTGAGTAAGAGAAACTTGTGCTTTCGTCAAATCATTATCTACAATGGCACTAGTGGGCCACCGTAGTTTAAAAAAAAACAGCTATTCCGAGGTAAATATTTTATATTTATTTTATATATTTGTCATTGTAAGGTGCATTTTTGTCCTTTTGTTCATGTTTAAAGATATATTTGAGTGTGAATGGTCATAAAATCAATGTTTTAGGCAAAATTAAACAAAACAAACACTTTTTAAATTACCCACGAAAACTCATTACAAAGCATTCTGCAGGCTATTTCAAAAATAATTTTTCATCTAAAATGTAATCATGAACATACAATTATGTTTTTTTTTATAAGATAAAGGCATATATTAATGATAATAAGCTCAACTTACCCTTTCATGTGACTTTCAACAGCAAGTTGACCTCGAAATTTACCGATGACAGTTCCCAATATCTACCTTTCTATGGTGGTACTTTCGAACCATGCAAAAACTCGCACTTTTCAAAAAGTTTAAATGCATTTTTCAGTATTTTCCCCTGGTGGGATTTCTGAGGACTTTTTATACGTTATAAAGGAAGTGTGCAGCTATAATAAAATCACAAATTTGTTTCTGTTGCAATTAGTTGTGGGTTGACTTACAGATTGACTGGACTACTAGTCAATGCACAATAGAGCATAACATATTGTACTAGCCAAAGATCCATGGAGTAAAGCCATCCAAGCTATTCTACTAGTAAGAAACCATCGCAGGAATTGTTCTAGCCAGTGTACCATGAAGAAACCCCATTCGAGCCATTGTACTAGCAAGAGTACCATGGAACATAATCACCGCAGTCATTGTTCTAGCCAGTGTACCCTAAAGATTCCTCATCCCAACCATTGTACTAGTCAGAGTATCATTTGGCATAGCCATCCCAGCCTTTGTACTAGCCGAGCTACCATTGAGGATAGCCATCCAAGCCTTGCCATTGTACTAGCCAATGTGCGATGGAGGATAGCCATCCCAGTAATTGTACTAGCCAGGTTACCATTGAGGATAGCCATCCCAGCAATTGTACTAGCCAGGTTACCATGGAGGATAGCCATCCCAGCAATTGTACTAGCCAGGGTATCATGGAGCGTTGCCATCCCAGTCATTGTACTAGCCAACGCACCATGGAGCATAGCCATCCCAGCTATTGTACTAGCCAATGAACCATTGGGCTTAGCCATCCAAGCCATTGTACTCGCCAAGGTACCATGGAGCATTTCAATCCAAGCCGTTGTACTAGCAAGTGTGCCATGGAGGAAAGCAATTATAACCATTATTGTAATTATAACCATTATTGTAGCAGAGAAACTAAAGAGCATAATCATCCTCGCAATAGTTCTATCCAGGGTCCAACATAGATCATGGCAGGCATCTTGCCTTTTGCATTTTCTGTTAAAGGTTCTATCAATAAGTCATATAAGAGGGGTCTGGTTTAATCATTGTCACAATTAGTATTCATATAAAAGCAAAGGTGTTACCTGTATAACTCCATTTGGTATTTCTGGTTCATCCCATTCGATCACAATAGTGTGTTGGTTTTGTGATCTTGCTTTCACATTTCTTGGAGCTGTTCCTGGTGTTGTAATAATAGGAAAAATATAGTAAAGTCATTCATTAAAATGCATTACTAAATGCGTATTTTCATCCAAAGTGGCAAAATGTATTCAGGTTTTCAGGTAAATCGCTGGATATTAGTGGTAAAAATGAATGGATTCAACGTGTTACTCAAATTACATGCAACATATGAGCTGATGAGTACATATTGACATCTGCCAAATATAAAATAAACTACAGATTCCCAGTTTGTGACAGCCAATATGCAATTGATCAACTTGTTATTTACACCTAAAGAAGATTGATAATATTCTGCACTTTAAATATGATCTTTTAATATTGATCGCTAATAACAAATAAACAGTGGCCTAAATGTTTGTTGCTGGTGTTAGACGGTTTGTCAATTGGCTATATAAAATATATCTCAACAAATCGAGGATCTAAAGCGCGTGGAAAGAAGATGACACGGCTGGTCAATTGGTTTCTTCAATAATAATAAACAATCAACGGCGGATGAAGAAGAACAACTGGGTTGTTCGATAATCAAAATTACTGACATGAACATATTCAAATGTAAATGACCTTCGCAAATTTGATTTTTTGTACGAATGCTTTTCTAACCAAGTTTAAGGAAATATCCAAAGATCCAAGGAATAGACTAAACTGTAATACTAAAAAGTAAAAGATATACAAAAACACCAAATTATTCAAACATTCTTGAAAAAAATCATGTCATAATCAATTCTATCTTTGAATCAAATAGAAAATAACAAATGCAAGATAACAAGTAAAGGTATTTTTGTACACTGTGGATATTATGTCACAACATTATCTAATTGTCTAATTGTACATGTATGCCGTTTAGTCATACGAGTTTCTCTGCTACTTTTACTGTTGCAGTAAAGTGGTGACCTATAAGGTTTCAGATAGGCTGAAATTTGAATAATCAGATAAAAAAAGATGAACATTTCACAAAGCTCCCTAGTATTCAACCATTAAGGTCCGTAGGCCAAACGTCTTCTTGCATAATAGTGTGAAACTGTTTCATTTTAGTAAACTCTTATTCATAATCTTACATGTGAATTAGATGCATAAATATACATTGTGGTCGACAATGATGCAGTGGTAGAGCGTCGGCATCTTGTACCAAAGGTACCTGGTCCAAATCCCCGATACGCGAGATGAAATTTGCCGGGACTAATCAATGAATCGGCGCAAGTACTGGTGTAGTATCCAGAAAGCAGTCAGCGATAATTAATTTTTATAAGCTTCAAGCTTCCATCACAGTCGATGTCAAATGAATTAGTTTATAGCTATAACAGTGCTCATAAACACTAAAGTTGTGAACGTTCTAGGATTATTGACATCTAACGTATAAGCACTGTTAATTCGCTTTTACAAAGTAACTGAGAAGGTACCAGGTTCAAATTGTACTTTTAGAAAAGTGAATATGATAAGTTTTGTTCATATTTCTGGATAAAACAAGATCAGCCGAGAAACGTTGTGAACAATGAAATCCAAGAAATTCTGCCTTTTTAATAATTATGTTGTTGGTATTGGATAAATGACAGTATTTGTATGTGTATCACGTGACCAACATTCGTTTTTCCGAGCGCTCATCGCTATTTTAGACGCAACGTGAAAATAAACTATGAGGTCGAACAATGGGTACATAATTAATGAAATGGAACTTTGAAACAAAGGTAATAAATAGTGCAGGCGTAACATTGTCATGGTCGTGTGATGTTTCACTATCTTTAAACATATTCTTTTTATAATTCATAACGCATTTCCCCAGTTTTGCAGTTTTTTTTTTATCGCTAGTATGCTTTAAAATATACATTATCTTTACTCCTTGAACAAATAGATTCAAAATACCATTTACTAAACATTTGATCAGGGCTTTTATTTTATCAGCTATCTTGACTATCTATCTATTTTATCCTTAATGTAACAATGTTTTCAAATTCTGCCTCTTGATAGATTTTGCAGGCAAAAACGTTTGAAAGAAAATGAAATTAATCAATATACCACCTACTATACTTTTGTGTGTGATAAATAATTTTAAGCGTATAAAGTAATTTAATTAAACCGGTCTTCTGAGGTTTAACTTACATGGTAAAATGGAAAACAAAAAACGGTGGCTTTGTCGAAAATGCAACTCCATTTCAAGCCACAATGACTATAACTCGAATCTGTTCATTTTAAATATTCAACCTCTTAAATTGATTTTAACTAGTTTGGAATAATGATTAATCAAACACCCTAATGAAGATTACTTAAACAATTAATATTAGATATGTTCTTGGCTCTGGTCGCTATATGCTAAAAAAGTATATCTATTTAATATATTTTTGTTTGTTTTTTCTCTTATTGAAATCAACTGTTATATGTGTTATTTTTCTTTGATTTATTTGAGATGGGCCATTGCGAAAATAGCAGATATTAAATCCTACCTGGCGGCATGACGTCTATTAGTATGACATCAGTAAGAGCACTCCATCTTTCATCAACGGACTTAGCCTTCACTTTGATAGCATAAGATGTTGACTCCTCAACAGATATCGTAACAACAGTTGTAGGTCCATCTGTATCTTTAAACTCCCACAATGACAGATCTTCAAGCAAGAAACTACAGTAGTATACTCTATACATGACAATCAAGTGTTCTTGTGATGGTTCATCCCATGTCACTTGAATAGTGCGGGATGACGTCCATACAGCCTGAACATTTTCTGGAGTCGGCGGTTCTAAAAAGTAAAGTAAAATTCACTCTAATCTTTTTATATAGTTTTTCAAATACATGAGCGCATTCCTGGATCTTCTTACAAAATCAAATCCAAAGAAGATCTGTAAGATTCTGTGTTTTGCAAAATTGATAAAAGTTGTATTTCAATTATGTGAACTAAAACTCTATCAAAGAGTAACAATTCGACCTTGCAGTTTTTCCTAATGCTTATCGGATTCATCTGTAGCTAAAGCGCGTTCCTTGTTCAACTGTAATGTGAGTGTATTTGATCTTAACACACATCGTATTTTCTTTAACAGTTTTCGGGTTGTTGTTTTTTTTTCAGAATAGAGACGGTGATGATTTTATTGTTGAAATTGACTATTGATCACAGCATACTATAAAAGGGATAAAACATAAATGGACTATTCTGGATCTACACAAACAAATAAAAAAGAGAATTTTTATGACATTTGTAAATGATAAATAGGCTACATAGTACTTCCTAAGCTTCAAACGGAAAGTTTATCTATTTCGACTGAGTTATGTTACAATAGTAATTGAAATAACATGAATCATAAAAAGTAAATTCTTCAATCACTTCTGTAACATGGTAACAATACGCAATAATTGAAGCTTGTCCAAAAAGAATTTTCTTTGCTCTAATCCCCTCTTTGAAGGAACTCAACAATCATACGACGTATGTGAACATTTAGAATTAAATGCATTATTGCCTAGTGCATAAGATTGGCTCCAAGAAAGTGTTTCGAGCTTGTCCGCAAACTTTATGAAAATTTGACCTTTGCTATTAATCGTTTTACCTACAGTATTTTCTATGGTACTTAAATATGTATTTGCTAAACATGTGGCCTCTGCTATGCAACATGGTCCATTGAGATTTGAAATGGAGGTCCTCTCTTTGACAATAGACGAATAATCTTCAACTTCGATGTAAGACTAAACAAAAGATCATGTTCCCGTTCCCTATATTCAGTCTTCCTATGTTAGGTGGAATCAGCTTCTTTACAGGGAAAATATTAACCATTGATGACTGGCTGTACATGAAAATATAACTGCTTTTAATTTGATGTTGAAATTTTCTCAAAATATATTTTGCTTCATTTCTTCATGCATTAAGGACGTTCTCGGTAGTTTTTTCTGCGCACTTCATCTGCGTACCCAAGGGAGATAAAAAATATGTTACCAAAGAGGAACTTGCATAATGGTCGGATGAACGTTTTATTCGGATGAAGTTTACTCTATTCATTTTTTTTCCAAGAATAATCATATTATCCAAAAGACTATAAAAGGTTATTAATATCATTATATATTTCTAATGCAACTAAAGCCCCCAGCTTCTATATTTCGAGTTTAAAGTTATGTTAGTCGTTTTAATAAATGTTTTTCAAATACGGTTACCATTGAAACTATCATTTTACAGAACAACTATTTCGTCAACATATACTTATTTCTATATTTTGTATATCAAGAGAAAATTTTACTTCACACACTGAAAAATAAGAAAGTTCTATTTAAGGAATTTTTAAATATCGTCATTTTTTTGTAATAAAAATATCAATTTTCATTGATTTTTGCCGAATCCAAAAATTTGAAAAACTGATTCGGGTTAAAAAATATGTTCAGATTGTAATAATTTAAGATAACTTTGAATTATAATGTATTGAAAGTATGAATTCATGTTTTATGTGTTAAAAAACTTTCCAGAAATTATGTTATTACCTTTGAATGTGGTATCGGCATTTTGACATTTTTGCCCCACATGGTTACCATGGAAATATTCATTATACCAAAAAATAACTCGTCGACCTACATTTTTCTTTTCAAATTTGAATTCACAATACGATTTTGAATGACATATAAAAAATATAGAAGGTTCTATGAAAGGATAATATATTTATAAAACTGTAGAAAATGTCCTCAAAAGCTGAGATAACGGAATTGTGGCGTGTCAGAATAAATTAAAAACCTTTATGAAATAAACAAGATCCTTTATTGATTGATATCCTTGAACTCTTTATGAAAATGTTGTAAGTTATCATTCTATCTACCCACAAAATCAGAACTTGCATTATGGTTTCATATTGTCCTTTTATCAAAACATGCCCAACTTGAATAGAATATTCTGTATCTGTTCTCTACACTACATTCCATATAAGATTCAGGGAAGGAAAAAGCGAGTGTGAAGATTTGCAAAGTAGATAACATTTCTTACTGAATTCTAGAGTCTTAACTTGTACTAATACGGTCTTGTCTCCTTCACCGAGTGCGCTCCGACCAGCTAATTGTATATGGTAGAAAGTATCTGGTATGAGTTTGGAGAGTGTATATCGTGTGGCTGGTGCGTTGAGTATGATTTTTCCATTCTGGTGTTGCGATAAATCATTGTAATATAATGTATAGCTCGTGATCTTCTCCATGTCTTCTGGAGGGTTCCAACTGATTTCAACCTCAGTAGGCGAAACTGCAACAGCTTTCAGATTTCGCGGCTGATGTGGCACTGAAAGTTTAAAATTAATTAATTTACATTATACTATATGCATAATGATCTTATTGGTTTATAGATATTAATAACAATGTTGTAACAGCTCTTTCAGAGAGAAAACCTTATACATCTAATATCTTTTCAAGCCAAAGCTCAAACAAAGATATTTCAACAAAAGGTAACACTACATACCATCCTCAAAGTGGCCTTACGTTAGTATAATAGGGATGTAACAACACATTTAAGTCTTCCATTATATCATAAACTACTTGATTGTAGGCATTATTTGCCTTGAAATCGTTCAACTTGAGTAAATATATGATGATACGGTCAGTTTTTCAGAAGGACTTTTCTCGAAGAGTTGATATCTGCCCAGTAGCCATCCATTTAACAATCTCAACTCATCGGCGTCTATGAAAACACCTCTTATTTTATAAAGAAAACAATTATGCATTACAACGTAAAATTTCACTAGTGTGTATGAGTTGCCGATCAAAATTAAATAAATGATGTTCAACATCTATATATATATTGAACTGTTCAACATTAATGAACATAGGAAATATGTTATTAGCCGGGCACAATTCATCCGAAATAGTGTAAGTCTACACTTATGTCCGAGGTGTATGTTTTAACACTCGGAAATACTCGAGTAGTTATGATTGCCATTTTAACTTTAATTTCGCAATCGACATGTATAAAAACCCACAAACATTAAGTTATTGCTTTTAAAATAATGCTTAAGGGTTAAGACTTGCGTCAATTTTCAGGAATTCGTTACTTCATCAGTAATCTTTATGAAGATAATCTTTATGATACAATTGATAAAAGAAGGTTTATTGTAACAATATGTCTAGCAATAGGATAATTGGCAGAATATACTTTCAATCCTTTTGTCATTTACAAAGTCACATGTATGAAGGATTTATGTAAATAATTTCGAGACAAAAGACAAACAATAACAAAACTAAGGTGTTGGGTAGGGGGATACTTATGCATTTTGAACGGTTGGTTTACATAATTGAAGACGGTCTTTGAAGTACTATACTTTAAATACTGAAAGTGCTTCGTGAAGTTTGGTTCCTGGGAAAGACCTTATAAGACCGGTAACTGTGAATCAGAAAAAGTAAAAAAGGGGGACAATGGTAAGGATTCTTCTTTCATTACATGTTCAATGATTTGGTGGTGGGGGGTGGGGGTTAAAGAATAACAAGGATCCTCCAGACATTTCTTTCATATGATTCTTCGCAAGGAAATGGCATGTAAATTTATAACCCATCTGTTTGATGACATCTATGTAAAAATTGTACAAGTTTATTTTTTTGTTTATTCTTTTTTAAAGAATAATGTCTTTATCCCTTTTCTAATCTGACATGCTTTTTACATCATATTTTTTCTTTAGAACACTTTTAAAGACCTACACATGTATTAATATTCGTGACTCAATATAAGTGTTCCAAGTTGTATTCCCTTTATTCACATTGGATTAACCCCTTATTGTATATGTTACAGCCCTAGTTCATACACATGTATAGCGTACTAAACTAATGTACAGCCATAGTCATATTGAGGAACAGATAAAGAATATTTGGAAGCAGTGTATCTGAATTAAGAAGTGGTTGTTGAATTAACAATTTAGAGCCAAAGATTCATCCGAATTCAAATCCTTGTAAGTGAACTTTGTAATATCATATCACAGAGGGAGGGGTAAAGAAGATAGTAATGTAGTATACATGTACCTCCTTGTCTAGTGTTAACTTGCACAGGCTGTGAAAGTGGTCCCTGACCCATCTGGGAAAACGCAAGCACACTTATTGTGTATGTCCTGTCTGGATCAAGATGATGAATGGTAGCCACGCGCTTGTCTCTATGGATTTCGGAGTCCCAAAGAACAATTGGAAGCGCTGGTTCAGTTGTGTAAAAAACTTTGTAGCCCTGAAAAGAACAGATACATTCCAGTAATCTAAGTCGCACAATTCAATACTTCATTTCGGACACATTTGGTAAACAAAGGCCTTAATAAATGAAAGCATGTTCAATAACATGTTGAATAAATGTTAGTTTTGTTGGCAGATTTTTTCAAATGTCATCACAGTTTACCATTTACTTTAGCAGCGTACTTCAAGATTATTTTGTACTACAAGCAAACCCAATCTATTCCGACACGAAATATCAGAAAACCACCCACCCAGAAAATCACTTCAATATCTCCAGTTTCGAAATCATGATGCTACTGTGACCAAATGGGTGACATATCAAATGACAGGCAAGTCTTTTATATTTCATACAGGTAATAAAAGTTAATCCCAGATAAAAGAAATACTTGAGCACTAAAGAGATAGCCATTCTTAAGTTTATTTCACTTACACATTTGCTGCTAACATTGTATATGTCTTGTTTGAGTGTGTATAATATGATATGAAATATGTAATACTATTCATGTATGCATCTACTCAATTTTAGAAAGGGACATGTGATGCATAATTGTAAGTGTTAACGTGTATTCATTATTTTTCATTGCAGTCCACATAATATTTGCTTAACTGATTCAATCATTAAGGTTAAATGGACGTTCAAGCATGACAATTAAATAATATTAAACCAACTGTAAAAAGTAATAAACAAGCTTTTAAAGGGATTCGAAAGAAATAAATATGAAAGCATACTAACTACAGGAATTATATTGGAAATATTGCCCCTGTTGTATATCTTTCTTGTTGACATTCCACCACGAGGTCACGATGTCATGATGTCCAATCGTTGCGGTAAAGGGACACAACATTGGGTATTTTAAGGTGATTTGGGTGACAAATTTTATGTTAACACCCTAAGCCCGCATCATCGAGATAGATGCCTTTTGGAAAAACCATGTTTCGTGTACTGTACCACTGGCACTACCAATTTTCATACAAGTAATATACTCAGGGCACTTTACATTCCTGTTTTCTATACTTCACAGTCTAAGGCACCACACCAAAGATATGTCACCATATATTATGTCATATTAAGGATAGTTCACATTCGAATTTACCATTCCAAGGATACATCACAATTTTATGAACCATACAAGCAAACATCACCGTCTAAAGTAGTATACCAAACATAATTTACCGTCTTATGTAATTTACCAAAAAGACTTCACTCTCTAATGAACCATTCCATGGGAATTTCACCGTCATATGAGCCATACCAAGGAAACTTCACATCCAGATGTACTATACCAAGGATACTTCACCGTCTAATATACTATACCAAGGATACTTCATCGTCTAATATACTATACCAAGGATACTTCACCGTCTAATATACTATACCAAGGATACTTCACCGTCTAATATACTATACCAAGGATACTTCGCCATCTAATATACTATACCAAGGATACTTCGCCGTCTAATATACTATACCAAGGATACTTCATCGTCTAATATACTATACCAAGGATACTTCACCGTCTAATATACTATACCAAGGATACTTCACTGTCTAATATACTATACCAAGGATACTTCGCCATCTAATATACTATACCAAGGATACTTCGCCGTCTAATATACTATACCAAGGATACTTCATCGTCTAATATACTATACCAAGGATACTTCACCGTCTAATATTCTATACCAAGGATACTTCACCGTCTAATATACTATACCAAGGATACTTCGCCATCTAATATACTATACCAAGGATACTTCGCCGTCTAATATACTATACCAAGGATACTTCACCGTCTAATATACTATACCAAGGATACTTCACCATCTAATATACTATACCAAGGATACTTCGCCGTCTAATATATTATACCAAGGATACTTCACCATCTAATATACTATACCATGGATACTTCACCATCTAATATACTATACCAAGGATACTTCGCCGTCTAATATACTATACCAAGGATACTTCGCTGTCTAATATATTATACCAAGGATACTTCACCATCTAATATACTATACCAAGGATACTTCGCCGTCTAATATACTATGCCAAGGATACTTCGCTGTCTAATATATTATACCAAGGATACTTCGCTGTCTAATATACTATACCAAGGATACTTCACCATCTAATATACTATACCAAGGATACTTCACCATCTAATATACTATACAAAGGATACTTCGCCGTCTAATATACTATACCAAGGATACTTCGCTGTCTAATATATTATACCAAGGATACTTCACCATCTAATATACTATACCAAGGATACTTTGCCGTCTAATATATCATACCAAGGATACTTCACCATCTAATATACTATACCATGGATACTTCACCATCTAATATATTATACCAAGGATACTTCACCATCTAATATACTATACCAAGGATACTTCGCCGTCTAATATACTATACCAAGGATACTTCACCATCTAATATACTATACCAAGGATACTTCGCCGTCTAATATACTATACCAAGGATACTGCACCGTCTAATATGCTATACCAAGGATACTTCACCATCTAATATACTATACCAAGGATACTTCGCCGTCTAATATACTATACCAAGGATACTTCACCGTCTAATATACTATACCAAGGATACTTCACCATCTAATATACTATACCAAGGATACTTCGCCGTCTAATATACTATACCAAGGATACTTCGCTGTCTAATATATTATACCAAGGATACTTCACCATCTAATATACTATACCAAGGATACTTCGCCGTCTAATATACTATACCAAGGATACTTCGCTGTCTAATATATTATACCAAGGATACTTCGCTGTCTAATATACTATACCAAGGATACTTCACCATCTAATATACTATACCAAGGATACTTCACCATCTAATATACTATACCAAGGATACTTCGCCATCTAATATACTATACCAAGGATACTTCGCTGTCTAATATATTATACCAAGGATACTTCACCATCTAATATACTATACCAAGGATACTTCGCCGTCTAATATATCATACCAAGGATACTTCACCATCTAATATACTATACCATGGATACTTCACCATCTAATATATTATACCAAGGATACTTCACCATCTAATATACTATACCAAGGATACTTCGCCGTCTAATATACTATACCAAGGATACTTCACCATCTAATATACTATACCAAGGATACTTCGCCGTCTAATATACTATACCAAGGATACTGCACCGTCTAATATGCTATACCAAGGATACTTCACCATCTAATATACTATACCAAGGATACTTCACCATCTAATATACTATACCAAGGATACTTCGCCGTCTAATATACTATACCAAGGATACTTCACATCCAGTTGTAGTCTACAAAAGATGCATTACCGTCTTATGTACTACACAAAGGGCACTACGCACTCACTTTGTACTATACCAAAGATACTTCACATATGGATGTATAATACCATTTGTATAAACGTTCTTGATTACTACAGCAAGGTTTAGCCGACAGATTTGTATCCCACGTTATGGGTACTACACAGATTATTCTGTACTATACGAACGATTCTAAACAGTTATAATTCTGCTTGTTTAACAAAAGTCCGATAATGAACACAAGTATCTCTATAACCAAAGCGAGATTGGTGCATAATTGTTTTGATTGGGAAGCATACCTTGCTCTGGGCCAGATTCAAAATGTTAAAAGAAGGAATGTTCTTTTAACACTTTAATCTAATTAACCATCGGAAAGAAACATTTGAAAAACTTTTGCATAGGACCGACCGAAAAAGGATCATGTGTGCTGTAAAAAATGAATAAGTGGTAAAGGATGATTGAAGAAAATGTTGATAACAAATAATTCAGGAATGATGAATGCCCTTGAACCGCATTGTGGCTAGGTAAACAAAATACACAATGTTATTATGAAAAAAGAAAGGTTTGGTATCAACATAATATTTCAGCACATTATTATCTATTAGATTGTCCAACACTGAGGATTGTCCAACACTGAAAAATGGAGCAATACCAAATCAATGACGTATACAACAGACCATGTTACCCTAGACTATCTTACAAGTAGTCATTAACTCCAAATATACTTATAGTCTGTTTCAATCACAGTTCGTTTTTTTTTAATTAAGACATTTCAAAATGATTGTGAAGCAACTTCTTACAACTTTTATTAATAATCCTTCATTGTTTCCTGAAAACATAACCAGTTTTCTACCTGAAAGTAGAAGAAAAAAAGGTCACATAATGGACCAGGCTTCTCACTAGATTCGAACCGATGCATATCTCAAAGTAGAACTAGATCCTGCACACAATGTTATCTGTTGGCTACAAGTTAAACTACCCTATGAGTTATGCATGTATAAAAAAATAGGTAGACAAAATTAAAAACTGTCCCACAAGTTTATAATTCCATTTCCTGGAAGTTTGCTGGACACCGTGGGATATTCCTTACTGATAATTACAGTTAACGCACATAAAAAACATCACAAGCAACCAGTGGGCCAGTCATTCGGAACAAACATGTTCTCATCTTTCCTGGGATATAGATATCAATAGCTTTTTGACTCATTCAAATAAGTACAGAAACGATTATTTGTGTTTCTGTTGTCCTTAAAAATTTAACTCGCTGTCTGTTCAAATGTATATTTAAATTCATTCTATTGACAACACGAGGAAGACTTATATTGCCTCTTTCATTTACTTTAACAAAAATGTCTTCATGTACGTCCCTTTTAGGACCAAGAACAAGCTTTTTAGTTATAGCACTATCCCCTGTTCTCGGGGAATTATGGAGCATAGACATTACAGTCATTGTTCTAGCCAGGGTGGCATGGAGGAAAGCCATCCAAGACATTGTACCAACAAGGGTTTCATATAGTAAAACCACCCCAGCCATTGTACTAGTCAACAAACAATAGAGGAGCCAGGGATCCATGGAGTAAAGCTTTACATACCATTGTACTAGTAAGGAACTTTGTTGCATAACCATCGCAGCCATTGTTCTAGCCAGTGTGTCATTCAGGATAGTCATCCCAGCCGTTGTACTATTAAGGTAGAATGGAGCATAGCCATCCCAGCCTTTGTACTATTAAGGTAAAATGGAGCATAGCCATCCCAGCCGTTGTACTATTAAGGTAGAATGGAGCAAAGCCATCCCAGCCGTTGTACTATTAAGGTAAAATGGAGCAAAGCCATCCCAGCCGTTGTACTATTAAGGTAAAATGGAGCATAGTCATCCCAACCGTTGTACTATTAAGGTAAAATGGAGCATAGCGATCCCAGCCGTTGTACTATTAAGGTAAAATGGAGCATAGCCATCCCAGCCGTTGTACTATTAAGGTAAAATGGAGCATAGCCATCCCAGCCGTTGTACTATTAAGGTAAAATGGAGCATAGCCATCCAAGCCGTTGTACTATTAAGGTAAAATGGAGCATAGCCATCCCAGCCGTTGTACTATTAAGGTAAAATGGAGCATAGCGATCCCAGCCGTTGTACTATTAAGGTAAAATGGAGCATAGCCATCCCAGCCGTTGTACTATTAAGGTAAAATGGAGCATAGCCATCCCAGCCGTTGTACTATTAAGGTAAAATGGAGCATAGCCATCCCAGCCGTTGTACTATTAAGGTAAAATGGAGCATAGCCATCCCAGCCGTTTTACTATTAAGGTAAAATGGAGCATAGCCATCCCAGCCGTTGTACTATTAAGGTAAAATGGAGCATAGCCATCCCAGCCGTTGTACTATTAAGGTAAAATGGAGCATAGCCATCCCAGCCTTTGTACTTTTAAGGTAAAATGGAGCATAGCCATCCCAGCCGTTGTACTATTAAGGTAAAATGGAGCATAGCCATCCCAGCCGTTGTACTATTAAGGTAAAATGGAGCATAGCCATCCCAGCCGTTGTACTATTAAGGTAAAATGGAGCATAGCCATCCCAGCCTTTGTACTATTAAGGTAAAATGGAGCATAGCCAATGCAGCCATTGAACTAGCCAGCGTGCCCAGTTTTCCAGGTATATGGCAGACACCTTACCTCTGGTATTTTCTGTTACTTATACTTAGGTCCTATCAATAAGTCATATTAAAGGGGTCTGGTTTGATCCTTGTCACGATTAGTATTTCTATAAAAACACAAATCGTGCCTTGCCCGCGAAACTGTGCTATCTGTTTTTTTCTAAATTTTACAGGAAAGCTAAAAAAAAACTTCTCATTTACTTGATATTGCTCGATTTTCTTTTAAATTTTGTAAATATGTGTTAAACAAAACTTTGATAAAGCAAATCATATTAGATTTTAGCATTCATTTTGAAAAAGATATTTTGTTGAATTATGTTACTTAGAACTGTTTCGCAGTAAACTTTTTTCTAAATCACAAAATTTATTTACCGCGAAACAGTTCCATCTGATTAAACCAATTTGAAATATTGCTTGTAACTTCTCAGAAACATTATTGTAATTCCCTATCTGCATTGTGGGGAACTGAACTATTTCAAATGCCCCAAAAGCATGCTTTTCAGGCAGTTTTTCTGTGCTTGTTACATTTGTCAGGACTGTGTATTTTATTTAGGAAAGCAAGTCAAATTCAGCACATAAATACACCTTTGGGCTTTTCAGTATGATCTACAGCCAATATTGTTTTAAACAACCACTCTATTAAGCAGCCAACCTTCCTATTTAAGACTAATACAGATAATTCACAATATTTGTTTTATAGTGTATTTCAATTTGCACTAAAAGTGCCAGGGGACCTCTGTGGCCGAGTGGTTTTCAACTAAAATCAATCAAACATGAATATTTTCATAAAGATTTTAAGCATGCTGGTCTCTTTAGATTTTCATTTTTTTGTACAGGGTTCAAAGTATCTTCAGACACAATTCAAAAACATGTTCAATGTTCAATTCTGGTACAACAGAAACTTGTTGGGTAAAAAAATTGCTAATACATTTTTAATAGCAATTTCTCCTTTTGTTTAAGTACTGTTAACTGAATTTGACAGCAGACATGTCAACAAACAGGCTTGTTCCAGCAAATTGTTATTAAATCTTTATGCATCTTTATAACAAAAGTCTAAAATGTATTGGAAAGAACTCAACAGATGCAGAGGCTAGTCTTATAGTTCTGAACATATTTTCTGTCTCAATTATAATGGTAAATGTTTTTTATTATAGTGTCACCCCTATTGAAAGGGCCAGCCATTAAATTTAACTAGCTTGTGGCTAATGAGCCGGCTATTTCGGAACAAGTCCCATGAGAAACATTGTCTTGACCAACGCCTCCCGTGGGGCATGAACCTTCAACCTTCCCATTCTGTGGCAGACGCCTTAACCACTAGGCCACGGTGACAGTATATATACTTATATTATTCTGTTATATAACATACAGAACAAAATACATGTAGCATGAAGATTCATGTGGTGCATACACAGGTAACTAATGAAAAATGGGATACTTGTTAACCCATTCCCTCACATAAAAACCCTTTAATGGGTCAGAAAATGATCAAAGGTAAATTATCTAGTATCTACAGATTAACTTAAAGATTTATATACACAAATTAAAAGTTGCAGTAAGTTATGGAGGTGATAAAGCAAACTTAGCAGCAGGACTTCCCTATTGCGCAGAAATAAGAAACGGGGTCCTCCATATAGAATACTATTACATCATAGCAATTCTAATTATGTCAACACTTTATGTTGTTTTTGAATGAGCAGCAGATAATTTGAACCAAAAATCAGACTGTGCTTTCTGTGCAGTTTGATCTTTAGTATTCATGTAAATATCCCATTATGACCATAAGTCATTTTGAAGGAGTCCAAAGTTGATAAAAGGGAAAACTACTATTCTGTGAGAGATAAAGATATTGATGAAAGCTATGTCATGTTTATTAAAGAACATGTTGGTTAATATCAGACAAAAGGGCACTTCAGTCAGTCACACTTTATTATTAAGATCTTAATTGTTTTAATTAGTATTATTACATGAAACAACTTTCAAAAGGTAATTATATTAAGTATTATAATTTTATGCAATGAAGTATTTACAGTTATATTTACATCTAGTTTTCATGTAGTAATAAACAGGGGTGTGGAATTATAGAATTTTTCAACTTGTCCACGGACAAGTTAGACCCAATTTTCTACTCGTCCGAATCTAAGGTTCACTTGTCCAATGAAAAGAGTGTGAATACCGTATACTATTTAATTATTGTTTTATTGAACCTTTATTATCAGTAGCTGTAGCTGGACTAGTGCATGTTGAGAGGATCCCATACAGACTATTTTAAGCAGTGAGAGTGTCTTTCCTTTGTAACGCATCAATTTGCCTTTGCTACGAATAATGCCGTAATGTCGTATCGGAGCTTAGGGTACTTTGGATAATTACAACAAAAGAGTTCAGATTGGTCACCTTTATGCAGCCAGATCCCGCTGTAACTTTGTTTTGCGTTTTCCTGTTTCATTGAACTACCTGATCGAATAAGAAATTTGTTCATTTTGAGATGAAATAGTGAACAATGTTTACTAGAGTGTCAGGAGGTTGCATCGATACTTTAAACTTATCAAAGAACTTGTTTCGGCTCTCCTACTACGCAGAATGATTACTTGTTCTTTCCAATAGCAATTTAACTGCTTCCACTGAGAGACATCACTCTTGGTAAGTAGTTTGTGAATCAAGGGACTTTTAGTGGTAGGAACATGGGTTATATTTTATTCTAAAGACATGAAAGATCAACTTTGAAATAAGAATTGAAAATGGGCTTTATGTTTCAGCAAAATCCACTTGTCCTGGTACAAGTGGAGCTGGAAAACCTACATGTCCAGTGGCAAATAGTCCCGGGTCGGACAAGTCGGGCAAAGTAATTCCACACGCCTGATAATATATATATATATATATATATATATATTATATAGAAAATATGATGTGCCTTTGGTATAATTCCTGACACACAAATAAACATCAGGTCATTGTATTTGCCAGCATTAATCAGAATAAGATCTTTTCAAAGCTGAACAAGTTTTATACTGTTTGGACTTGGAATTGAATCCCAAGATTGTCTTACACAAATGTGGAGATTCAATTTGCCGTAGCGTCACCGCAATGGTCATATTTAAAGCAATACTTATTATTTGGATCATAAGAGTGTATGCAAAAACTTTTCATTCCAGATATATATATTCTATATCTCTCATCATTGAATTACCCAGGTTGAAAATGGTAAAGTTGTATGTGGTTAGTCATCTTTTATAATACAAAGAAGACCAAAATGACTTAGGTGTAAGTAATATCTCTTCAAGTTAAAACAAGCTAATATAATGTCTTCATGGGTTTTGGCTTATGTTTTATCCAGTTCTTTCGATTTCTGAGAGCGTTTTTTGCTTTGCAAATCTTTATTGTATTCAGATAACAAACTTGTTTATCTTGTTCTCATGCATTACTAAATGTACAACAGGAATAACACTATAATCTTTACTCAGCTGATGAAATCCAATATTGAATTCCGTTTTGAAAATATTTCTGTAAATATTTTACTTATAGTTTTGCTAAAATGTTTTTGTCATAATTCTCACAGTATAGAAAATACATCTTAGTTACACTTAAACCAGGTTCTTAATA
The DNA here is from genome assembly GCA_947846245.1 of Cerastoderma edule. NCBI lineage: Eukaryota > Metazoa > Mollusca > Bivalvia > Cardiida > Cardiidae > Cerastoderma > Cerastoderma edule. The sequence goes on along the minus strand of OX401405.1, from coordinate 8,584,620 downwards.
TTCTTTACCCTTTCCTGCAATAATTTGATCCAATTGCACTGGAAAGGAAGTATTATGATCCCTAACCATAGAGGAATCTAAGTAAATAACTAGAGTTAGAACCGTTTCGCAGGAAATATTATTGCCATTTGGAGATAGAACTAAAGGACAAATCATTAATAACTTTTTTATTTATCAAGATATCACCTTGAATTTTTGTCAGTATATGTGTCAGAGGTTTAAGAACATAATTCCATCAAAAAGTGATTTTGTGAAAAAATGTTAGTTAGAACCGTTTTGCGGGCAAGGCACGAAATGTTACCTGTATAACTCCATTTGGTATTTCTGGTTCATCCCATTCGATCATAATAGTGTGCTGGTTTTGTGATCTTGCTTTCACATTTCTTGGAGGTGACCCAGGAGCTGTAAAAAAAAAGGAGGAATATTGCTGTGTCATACAATAAAATGCATTAATAAAAGCATATTTTCACACTAAGTGGCAAAATTAATTAGATGTATTTCGTCATAAAACAGTTATTTGAATTCTACTTAAAAAAATATTCCTCATTGACAAAGTCAACAATATCTCCCAAATGATATAAAACTATATCTAAATCATCATGTACTATGGAGTATAAGCAGAACAAACAAACCTCCGAATTTCAATCTAAATCGACCGAGAGTTCTGCGGAATACAATCATTTTACTTTTGTACTGGGCTGCAGTTGGCGATATATATCATATTTCTTTATGAAACATCATTTTTAGGGAGTCAATCGAATACATACGTTATAATATGGTTTGTGAATCTTGTATGTGAAAACATTTTATGATAGTGAACGTACATTCTTCATCAACTTAGACAACACAAAGATGTAAAGAAATAAAAAGAAAGATAAACTATAACTGTTTTAAGATAATTCTGGTATTCTGACATCGGTTCTGTTAAATACTCCGATTCATGTAAAATATGTAACCTATTGTAAAGGCTTCTGATATCATAACTTACAAGCAATTGTACAATGAAAGGACAGAGTTTTGGAAAACATTCGACGATATTGTTAAAATGAGCAGGACAGTAGAAAACGCAAAAAAACTCTTGATAGATTTTATTGCAATGGAAATTATAATTTGATAGCGAATTCTTCTAACAAAGATTAAAGAAGAAAACAATTAGAGACCTTAAAAGACTTATACACAATAAAGGGCTAAAAAAACATTTCACAGTAATGTTTATTGTGCTATAATGTCGATAACTTGCACTAAGGGAACCGCAATTTAATTGACAGGGTGCATATATATATATATACTTTTACCTCTGTAACGAACCGAGAAAATGAACCTCTCAAAGACACAAACACATCCGATCAGTGAAAAACACTGTCGTACACTGAGCGGTTGTGTTGTCTATATATATATACCTGCATGTTCTCTGAAACAATGCATTAGGTTCCTAATTTGCATAAACGTTCAACGAACGTTACATAACTCCCACTTCCGAGAAGACTCGTCCCGAGTCTTGGCCCTTGGGAGACACGTGGGGACGGCAACTCCGATAGAAGGATAGAATCGGTCATCGATCTTGAACTAGAACAGCATGAAATGTTTAATGTACTTCTAAAGCTGCTTTACGTGTACATAGAAAGCTCTTTATTGTGCTCGTTGTCTATGACAACATTTAAATAAACAAAGATATAAACTAAGTTTGAAGATTTGGATTTTACTTTCATTTACATTTCGTTCCACTGGCATAAACATGTACCCTATCTGTGGACATATGATCCAACGTATGTATGTATGTATCTTAAATTCTATTGAGTTAAGAATTATCAACAAGAATAGGTGAATGTGTGTACGTAGTAAATTTCATGAACCTTTCTGTTTGATCTTATTGATAAAATCTCAAATATGTCACAAACACATGATAGAAGTTGGGTCTCAAAAGTTTTGACACAACGGTTGTATAGATTCATTAAGATTTGACAAATTACATTCATCCAACCGTAGAACGGAGATGTGCGATGACCATTTAACCATGGGTCATATAGAACGAAGGGATTATCCCCACGGTTAATCAATTAAACTATTTTAACAGTTTATAAAGAGTAAACGTTGGCGAATCATCTGAGATGGACGACTTATTATTGTACTCCGCCTACAATCAGAAGGTCGGAAATGTCGGAAAGAGAAACTACTGAATAAAAGACACAGATGCTAAAAACAATGAAGAAAGGGACAAATGCATGTCATCTGTATTTTAGTTAGGGGCAAACGGTCATCGTACACCGAAACGAAAAGAAATTCACAGAGGCAAATATGCCGATAGCTGTGTAAAAGAATAATCATTTGCTATGGAGCTCTTGCTTTTAAATTACAGATCTTTTTACTGGAAATAAACAAGTGTCCAATTACTGATTAACTCATAGCAATAAGATTAGATAAAACTGAGTAACAAAACAGGTTAGCTGTATCGGACAACACAATAGTTTTGTATCACATACTGGCTTTTATAATGATAAATAAGCTCTGTTAATTTTGTAGTGCGTGTATGCATTTAGACCTGTTAAACAAGTCTAGCTAGACAAAATAGACAGAATAAGAGCAGTTTCCTGGTGTCGAATTACAAACCTTTACTCTCTTATCACAACTAACCGAATTACTAAACGATTTACGGAAAATACTTGCGCAAGACAAGAATGATAAGCATGTATAGTATCTTAAACGAAAACACAAAATTGCAATGTGACATGCCATTGGAAGCGTCTCGGAGATAATATTGCTTAACCCAATATTGAAATAAGAGGAATTGTTGTTTTAGACTAACGCAAATCCTAAGCGTAAACTGTTTAGTAAAACGGTACCCTGGTGTCGAATTACACGCCTTTACTCTCTTATCTCAACTAACTGTATTACTGGTGTTAAAGCACAGTCACAATAATACAGACATGAACTATTTGAGAGGTCAGTCAACACAAACCACCATCAAATTTTAGACAAGTAAATGAATCAAGATTCCATAGTGGCAAAAGAAAAGAATGGTTGTGATGAGAAATTTCCCCATTTGTCCAGTGTTTACAGTGGTTTCTAACAAATAGCAAAGAGAAAAAATATATATTTCTACAATGGGATATTTTTTGTCTGCTGGTGTTCTGTTGGACCTGTCATAAAGTAACTCCTTAAGTTGACTGAATAAACAGCAAACCAGAGTTTAAAGTAATTGATATGCATACAGAAACTTTGTGTAAATCTTTTACAAACATACACCCTGTTGTTAGAAACGACGAGTTGATATGTGTTAGTATAAGGAATGCAACTTTTCACTAACAAGTAAGACCTTGATGTCGTTTAACTCTGAACGGTACACACCTACTTCACCAGTAATAACCTCGATGGATGCACTAGGGAGGCTACGACTGACTTTTGTCTCTGCTGAAACCCAGAACTCGTACTGTCTGAATGGTTGTAGCTTTTTAACAGTGACTTCTGTCCCTTCTATCCTTATAGTATTGCGAAACTCTCCAGGGTCATCCTTCATTTTATATTGGACAACATAATAGTAAATTTCCTCTGGGTTTCCAGCAGGCTTCCATGACAGTTTTAGAGAGGAGGGGGTTATATCCGAAGCTATCAGTTCCACTGGGGGGCTCGGTAACACTGCAGTAGTAAAGGTTGTTTGGTGAAACATAATCACTGAAATCCACAGAACACGGACACACTGGGACAAGGACACTGTTAACAAACCATAATTTCTGCTATAATTATTACACATGATGTTGATAGACATGATGATGTTGACACGGAACACAGTGCTTAGCAGTACAAAAAGTTCCAATTTTACCTAAACCCTTGAGACCTTATACTTCATAGTATAGATATTGATAAACCAGTTCCTATTTTGCGAACACAGTTCAGTTGTTATTGTTCATTGATAGTGCATACCAATTCAACTAGTAGTAAACTTTAATGCAATTAATCCCAGGGTTGATTTTTTTGGAACGCAATCCTTATACACATGAGAATACACGTGAAAATATATTAAGATACCTTGTTAGTCAGAAATATAAGGTACATGTATGTGTGAGAATATTTGAATCACTGACACTACACAATATAAAAAAATAACCAACACGAACAATCCTACAATCTATCCACTGTGAACAACAGTAACATCAGAATCTAGCTGCGCAATTCCCTCTGTGGATCTTTTGACAAATAACTACCAGCAACAGAATAAAGTCTTAAACTTCACACTTATTACAAGGTAAGAGAAATGTCTATAATGAGAATCCCCACCAAATCAACACGAAATTATCTCCAATATTGTTCAACATAATCTTAAAACTTTATGTTTAATGATTTTAACCACTACAAGGTTGCTGTAAATGCAGGTTGTGCGTAATGTTTTTTATTCTATGGAATGCAACTAGCTATTCCTCATTGATAAATTGGCCTATCAGAAACAGCCTTCCATAAGTCATAGGGGATTTGTTGATAAGAACATATCTCTCGTAAGCCTTCATCTGATTGGACTTTACAGAATCACTCAACCTGGTGCTGTGTATATGTATCTGTATTAAAGGGGGGGGGGAGAGAAGCTCTGGCATTATAGCAAAATTTATCTTGTAACTAAAGTAAAAACAAAACAGGGAGAAGAGAGAAGCTCTGGCATTATAGCAAAATTTATCTTGTAACTAAAGTAAAAACAAAACAGGGCATATGTTTTTACTGATAAGCACTAGAATATTCTTGTTTGGAAAGGCGATAAAACTATCCATGGTTAAATTAAAAACTGCATCTTCATCCAAACTAATGAAGGATTTTACAAACATTAATTGTTATCGAACGCGTAAATTTGATTTCAAGTCTAATTACAAGAATCAATTAATAAAAATGCACTATAACAACAACACTAATTACCAAAGAAGGGGGAAACCTTGCAAGAGAACAAACATGCTACAAATTTATATTTCTTAAAACATATAGCTTATTTGGTTTTAAAACATCTTTTATAAAAAACACAAACCTGCATAAAAAGATACATGAAATGCTTCTTTACTAACAGTTTCAAATTGTTCCGAGATAGAAAGGAAAATCCTTTTACAACTGCAAACGATAGAATACTGCTTGGTCAAACACTTATTTGCCAATTTGTTTATCCAAAAATGAAAAAAACAAATGCGAAAATGGTGCCACAACTTTTAAAGGTGACATAAAGATTACTCAGTTTCGAAAACCAAAGCATTGACATGACCCGAATCACTGAAATCCCTTTCAAATGTCAGAGCCTTCCATTCTAACACCTTCATTCGAGTCAATTTAATCAGTAGTGTAATGCAAAGCTATGTACAAGCTTGAAAGAAAGATCCGTCATAAACAAGTGGGCTACAAGAGTATTTGGAGACATAACTTGCATATGGTTCAATCTTTACAGTTCCTCCTTTGGTACTTCTAGCAGATATTCAGCTAAACATGCTTCTACAAAACAAACACCAGCAATGAATGAATTATTCTGATGATAGCTTGCTCTTTAATTAAGAGGTAAATACTACTTTAATGTAATATGTAGGCTGTCATCCATAAACGACCCGCTAATAAAATTGAATTTTTAGCTCAATAATAAAAGTATTAAAGGTATGTTCCTGTTAGTCACTGTTTTTCCCTTGAAAGATATGATAATCACAGAAAGACTAGTCGTCATGACCATTGTCAAAATATTACTCTTAGGAGAATTGGTCCTAAAGTGCTCTTCCTGTGTGTTTAGGCTCTGTCTTAGTGTCATGAAAACTCCACTTTGGCAGACATAATTAAGCAAGTCTGCTGTTATGCTAGAGGGTTATTTCAAAATTCATTTTTCATCAGAAGAGAATTTGCAGTGTGGTATGTTGCTTGCTTTCAAAAAGTATTTATTAGTCTTCATAGAGGGTCTCAGCTTTTTCCAGAAGAAAGAATACTTATCCAGAATCGACCTAAGACTTACATATCGTAAGGGATTACTTCACTATATAATCCTTTCAATGATTAAAAATTGCAAAGATATCTCCTAAATGTTAAAAAGCTACATCTTAATCACTATGTATATTGAGTGTAAGCAAAACAAATAAACCTCCGATTTCCAATCTAAAGTGAACGTGGGGTCTGCAGAATAGAATCATTATACCTTTATACGGGGCTGTAATTGATATGTTTAGAAAACAAATGTTCGAAATTTCCCAAAGTGCAATGGACGCAAACCTCTTTTATGATAATTCCGGTTACCCTCTTTTTGATTTATAGTTTGTATCCCTGACTCCATTATTTTTTTCACCCTTGACTCCATGATTTATAGTTTTTAGTTTTTACCCTTGACTCCATGATTTATACTTTTTAGGTTTTTCCCTTGACTCCATGATTTATAGTTTTTAGTTTTCACCTTTGACTCCATGATTTATAGTTTTTAGTTTTCACCTTTGACTCCATGATTTATATTTTTTAGTTTTCACCCTTGACTTCATGATTTATAGTTTTTAGTTTTCACCTTTGACTCCATGATTTATATTTTTTAGTTTTTACCCTTGACTCCATGATTTTTAGTTTTTAGTTTTCACCTTTGACTCCATGATTTATATTTTTTAGTTTTTACCCTTGACTCCATGATTTATAGTTTTTAGTTTTCACCTTTGACTCCATGATTTATATTTTATAGTTTTTACCCCTGACTCCATGATTTATAGTTTTTAGTTTTCACCTTTGACTCCATGATTTATAGTTTTTTAACCCCTGACTCCATGCTTTCATACAGCAAAAACTTAACAAACGTTTGTGACTAAATGATAACTTGCTTGTTACAATTTAGTAATTACGTGATTTATTTCGTGATTTGAATTGTTTAAATCAGATACATGTATTAAACGTTTGTTTCTCATACAGGAAATTGTGAAAGAGTCCCGTTCAATGTTTTATTAACAAGGAGTACACGTGTATAACACTCTCGCTTATCGCATATCTTTTATCTGAAATCGTATGCACTGTTTACGTTTATCAATTTCCCAATTTTGGGTTCATGTGACTGGTCCAAATTGTAAGTTAATACCAGACGCCTTGTATATACTAAACTGATTTTTTTTAATGGGCTTATGAAAGAAATCATTGTGACAAAAGAAGAAATTGCTCCAGTTGAGCAATTTCTTCTCTATCTCACAATGGTTTCTTGCTTCGCCTGCCATCTACCTGTTACAAAGCATAAAAATAAGGACCAGAGATTAATCGATTTACTATTTCAAGTAACAAGTTTTTGAAATAGACAATTTCTAAACATATTGTAAAATAAGCGGATCTTTTATTCAATGACCATTGTTAACATAATCAGTGTGTCTGAAGGATAGTGTTCTTGTGATGGATCACTATAGACAAAAGTCGTCTGTTGCAAAGGCGCTTGAAGCTATTTCAACAAACCAAATAACCTTTTGAATTTCGTCTGCAAACATAAGAAAGGTAATTGTGGCCAAACATAAACGATTCGACATGGGCTTGTTGGAAAGAAGCTCCACAACAGACTTGTGGAGGACAGTGGTCCAGGGGTAGAGCGTTGGCTTCTGGTGGACACGAGGGTCGTTAGTTCGAATCTCCTGAGTAGCGGTATCAGCCTTGCGAGTTTTCATTAATCCACATTCGGCGCGAGTACTGGTTATGTATCCAGGAAGCAGAATCGAGAGTGATTAATCTAAGTTGGAAGAACTTGTTTCACAATCGATGTAAAATAAATAAGTTTAAATTAAACAACAGTCATAAGTGACATATATTAAAGGGTTCGTTATAAATCCATGTACAAAAAATGAGTATAATAAATAAAAACAGTAGCCATCTTGTTTCAGTAAATAGATCATCTTTAATAAGAGTACATATTTATTATTTCATGAAACATAAAGGTCTATTAAGAAACACAATTATCTAATTGGAAACATACTTTTTTTTAAATTTACACACAAATATGAGTAAAAGTACTGGATGTAGCTGGAGATAACGCGATAGTGTAGGAAAATAGGAGTTAATGTATTTTTTTTTTTATCACAATCGTAGTATCGTATTGGAAAATGTTAAATATGTGTTAAAACAGAGACATGGATACCAAATACTATGTTATCTATGCCTCTGCTAAAAAGCATAATTTGTTGCGTTATAAAATTCGTGTTTTCAATATATCCGTATCTTAACACTGAGAATGCTGGGTAATTTTCTAGAAATAGATTTTTTGCGTCGTCTGCTTTCCCAAACCTTAGAATTCTGCTTAATTTCTAGGAGGACTGATACTGAGAGTAGTATTCAGGTTATATCACAGGCCAGCTGCCAATATACTTGGCAGCTGGCCTTGAATTTACCTGTTTGCATAATCAAGAAATCGGTTACAGCACTATATGGGTTAAAACTATATGGCAACACATTATAACACCAGGAAACAAAACAAGTAGACCCAACCCATATTTATGTATGACAGAACAGTATCAGTTTTTGATCAATCCCTCATAGAACAATTTGTAATAAGTCGGAATTAAAAGCATTTTCTGTAAAACTGTTATTAGGAAGAATAGTGGCAAATAAGTAATTACTCTTCAATTAGCTGTGATTGGTCAGAGCCATAGATAACATATATAACAATAGCTTTGTCTCTGGATTGGTTAATGAATCACAACAATCGTATCGATTAGATGTGTAGTTATCTCCCTTTATGTGATTGGTCACTGTCACCTCAAATGTATCATGACCATCGCTGCTTAAAACCAAAAATGGCGTTTAAAGATGGCGGCAAGACCCTAAACATTCATACATTTTAGCTTTATTTGTTAAGGAAATAAACGATTTTTTAATTCAACTGGTCAGAAATCAACACAAAAAGAAAGACAATATTGCTTAATCGACTACTATATCCGGTAAAAGGAAAGGCATCATTTTAATGTCATCCAAAGCTGGATGAAATTCCTGTGATGGCAGTGGATGATGCAGCGTAGCAAGGGGAGATTACTGTGAGAAGTTTGTCCCTGAAAACGGCTTAGCTCGTTTCAAGATATTTAAATAATGTACAAGGCTGCATACCTTTTGTAACATAAATAACACTAATTGAATCTTGGTTCATGACTAGAGTATAAAATATACATAAAATTGTATCAAGAAGCAAAAAAACGTATGAGAGAAAATATATACTGTATCAATAAACTCTAACTGTACCATGATACATGATTCGTGTACAGTCTAACATGTGTGAAGCAACCACCCTTTTAAGCAGCCAATCTGCCTTAAACAACCACTACAGAAAGTCCCATTGTTAGATATAGAGTGTACATCATTTTGTGTTAAGCAGCCAACCTGTCTTAAACAGCCAATTTACTTTGTCCCATAGGCTGGTCTTTTAACACTAGTTTGACTGTATAAAGAATAGCACTTGTTGTATCAGAAGGGATAGTCAGTGTAAACATAGCCAGCATGTCAGGAATGTCAGTTGTAATGTCAGGATACTTAACTCATTACCAAACAATAACGACATTTAAACACTTTGTTGCAGAAGACTCTGTACAGCATTACGAGTCATTACGAGCAGTTTATCTTGTTCCATCAATGTTTTCTGCCCTATCAATTTTTTTTTTCAATTTCATCTCATTTTGAAATGTCGTCTGCAAACTCTTTCAATTTGGGACAGTCGAAAAATTGGTGTTTGGTAAAGGGCTAAACACTGTATAAAAAACACGTGTTGGTCGTGGTACAAACAAGGTATCGTGGTACAATCAAAACATATGTCAGGAATCACACTTGTAGTACAGGATATTAGTGAATCTAACAGGAATCAAACATATCATACGGTGCTATTTTACCAGTCTAACAGAAATTATACTTACTATATCAGCAAACATAACCAGTCCATCAGAAACCATTCTTATCATAACAATATTCATAACCAGTTCATCAGAAATCATACTTATTATATTAGCAGTCCAACAGAAAGCATACTTATCGTAATAGCATACATAAACAGTCCAACAGAAATCATACGTAATATATCAGCATACATAACCAGTCTAACAGAAATCATACTTATCATATTAGCTTACATAACCAGTCTAACATAATTCATACTTATCATATCAGCATACATAACCAGTTTAACATAATTCATACTTATCATATCAGCATACATAACCAGTTTAACATAATTTATACTTATCATATCAGCATACATAACCAGTCTTACAGAAATCATACTTATCATATTAGCTTACATAACCAGTCTAACATAATTCATACTTATCATATCAGCATACATAACCAGTCTAACATAATTCATACTTATCATATCAGCATACATAACCAGTTTAACAGAAATCATTCTTATTGTATCATGTTCTAAAACCAGTCTACCAGAAATTAAACTTATTATATCTGGATATGTAACCAGTGTATCAAAAAGCCCACTGATTTCATCAGTATTCGAAACCAGTTTACCAGAAACCACACTTGTTGAATGATACCACGGTACCAGAACAGTTTTACAGAGAATGAACTTGCCCTATCATGTTACATAACCAGAAAACGCACTTATTACATCTTGAAGTAAATGATCGGTCTATCGGAAGTCATTATTATTGTATCATAACCAAGTGTTTCAGGCAAATCACTTGTTTGTGATCAACCAGCGTATTGGGATACACCCTTTCTGTATCTCGGAACATAACAATTCGAGGGGTCAGCGCAGTACCATAGTAAGTGCTTCACGTTTGTGAAGCACTTGCTATAGTCTTGCGTTGAACCCTCGAATAAAGAAAACCACACTTGTCGAATCGTATAACGTAACCACCCCTTATCATACCAGGATGACTATCCAGTGCCCCGGGAAACACAAATCATATTAGGATATAAAATCTATCCATCAGAAAACCGACTTTTCGACTTATGACTAATATCCAGTGAATTGAAAAACCACCACTTATCATATGAGGATACATAACCAGTATCTTTTCAAAGACTCTTGCTGTATCAAGATACTTAAGTAGTATATCTGGAAGCGCCATTATCTTATCAGGATACAAAACCAAAATGTCAGGAAATACTCTTGTAGTAGAATCATCATATAGATCCATTAAATTGAAAGATCACCATTCATTATATCAGGATACAAAACCAGTGTTTAACCCTTTCCCAAACAACAAATTTTCGACTATCCCCAATTGAAAGAGTTTGCAGACGACATTTCGAAATGGGATGAATTTGGGAAACAATATTCTGATAGGGCAGAAAACATTGTGGGAAAAGGAAAAATTGCTCGTCACGAGCAATTTCTCCTTTTCCCTCAATGTTTTCTTAAGTCGTCTGTAACAAAGGGGTCAAACGTCGTTATTGTTTGGGAAAGGGTTAAGGTAACACTCGTGTTGTTTTGTGATGCATAAACAGTACGATGTACTTGGAAACACCATTATATTGTCAGGACACGAAACCAATCCATCAGAAAATACACTGGTACATTTAGAATAATGATTTATTACCAGACTATTTAACAAACAATTATTATACCAGGGCCCGCGTTCTCAGAAATGAACAACTTTGTACTTAAACTTAAGAGCTTAAAGATTCTAAAGTTCGGTTATTGTCCCCAGCTGAGTAAGATACCTGTAGATGAGCCTTTTCTTGACTTCATTTTATTGAGCAAGTATCACATCAGTGTTGAGGTTGATATAAAGTCATTGCTTAACCTTTTAACAAACGCTAGAAGTTCGTCTGAAAGAGTTTGCAGACGACATTTCAAAATGCGATGAAATTGAAAAGTAATATTCTCATAGGGCAAAAAACATTGTGGAAAGGGAGGACTAGCTCGTTAAGAGCGATATCTCCTTTTCCCGCAATGTTTTCCAGAGTCGTCTGCAACAAACTGGTTACATGGCGTTATAATTTGGCAAAGGGTTAAACTTGAATTTGAACAAAAAAGCTGAGAAAGGGTTCATTTCTAGATGAACGCATCACGTCAATGTTTATACATATATTAAAAAATAAACAAAAGTTCTGACCTAAAGCAAGATTTCAAACTTCAGTACGTTTTAAGAACACGGGCTCAGGTAACACAGTGCGTGTGTTAGAAACAATACAAAGTTGCATCAGGAAACAAACGCGAATATATCGCACACAAGTAAGACGAAGACCGTCTAATTTAAGGCCACCACCAGCACAAGTACGAGGGCGAAGGTCCCAGTGAAGGCAAAATGTACAGCCAGCAGAATTGTCTTTGTCCTGTCCGACTGAAAATATAAAAATGCGGTACGAGGGTAAGTTTCTAGATCGAACCTTTTCTCCTATTAAGAATTGTGTGACTGGTCGAAATTGAAACACAACAGACGACAATTACATAATTATAAGGCATTAATGTTTGATTTACATTACTGCGTTTTCAAAAATAATATAGTGAAACGAGCGCTCACTGCTTTGATTTTGAGCTCTTACACATTTCGACCATTTTGCACGCGGGAAATAAGATATTTCAAGATAAGATGTGCACATCGCAGTCAAGAGTTCGTGATAACCACGTGATGATGGTATATAGAAATACCAACGCTCTCCTATGTTTGATTCAATTTTAGATCATTGTTTACAAAGTAAACCGTTTAAATAGTGTACTTCATCTGCAACATCATTGGGCCATATCCCCACCACAAAGTCATGAAACGGTGGTGAGGAGCGTATCAATAACGAAGTTAGATCTACAATAAATATTTGTAATGTCAGTTTATTTATAGAAGAGGTTTATTTATTTGTAAAGTCATTTTAACTGTAGAAGTGATTCTAAAAATAGAACCGAATCTGAATCCGTGCGATAGTTGCTTTAACCCTTTACATGACGGCAAATTTTCGACTATCCCAAATTGGAAGAGTTTACAGACGACATTTCAAAATGTGATGAATAAGGCAAACTATTTTCTGGTAGGGCTTAAAACAGTGTGGGAAAATGAGAACTTGCTCGTTATGAGTAATTTCTTCTTTTTCCACAATGTTTTCCAGAGTCGTCTGCAAAAAGTTGTCAAATGTCGATATTGTTTGGGAAAGGGTTTATTAAGTATACTGACCGTTTTCACTTTGCCCTTTGACATGGTATTTCCGTTCGGTATGGGTGTATCTGCCCCATTAGACGCCGGTGTACTGGACATCTCGACTTGCTCTACTTTCCCTGTAAATAGATTTCCGAATAAAACAAGGGCCTTAAAATAGAGTAATGTGATCATACATTGTATGAAAACTGTTTCTGCTCCCTACGTCGCATGCTTTTTCAAACAGATAACGTTGAATGTATGACGTTGACGTCACAATGTCTGTGACCAAACACTTTTCAGATACTAATAAAAGTATCTATTTCTTATCCGGCTTTGTCCAATCCTTGAAAAGAAAACTAATTTCTTGGACTCGTTCTTTTGTTGACGTGATTTCTCTCGGCATGCTTTTTTTGCATTCTTTTTATGCATTCAACGTGACAATTCGTGGGAGAACTAAATATGCATAGCATCATTCATTGTATTGCCTACTACTGGTGGTATACGCTTAATGAGAAAAATGTTAATAACCTTTATGTTTTTTATGTAAAACACATACCCATCATGCTTTTTCATGAAACTGTTAAGAATTTTCATACAATGAGAAAGAGTGTATGCTGCCAGCCTTCATAAAAAAACTTATTTTCATTCCGAAACTGAATAGCATCTTCTTTTATAGTAAAACACGCAGATTTTAGCATCATTTCTTTAACCATTTGTTCCCTATTCCACATGTGGAAATCTTTGACAGATTCATATTGAAATCAACAGCAGACGAAAGTGATATCATGAAACGAATTATTTGTTATCCGGTACAAGTAATGTAGTCAAGAACTATACACGTCGAGACAGAAATGGGGATTTATACATAATGAAGAAAAGTACACTTTTGACAATATAATTGGTTAACCCTTAAAGAGCTGGAACCGACTCTATGTTTATGCAAATAGGCTGGATCAAGGCAAGCCGCTAAGTAAACTGGCGGCTGGGCTGTGATATAACCTGTTTGCTACTCTGAGTGTCTTTCTTCAAAAGAATGAATCAGGTTTGTAAGGTTTTGGAAAGCAGTTGACACAAAAATTTTTTTTAGAAAATTACTCAGCATTATAAGGGTTAACTATCAAAAATATCTTGCAAAGAATGTACACAAGCTTTAAAGCAGATTGTTTTCTTTACATATTCTGATACATTTGAGACAAAGGGTATTAGTATAGATAACGAGTATGCACCGAAATATTTGGATAAATCAGAATAACAAAAGGAGAAATCCCTGGTCATTGAGAGGACGTTCTTCTTTTGTCACATTTAATTAAACCCGATAACACAAATGAAATATTTATTATCATACTATTTCATATATACCGTATGCTACTGCTGTTATTGTGGACCGGTCTAAAACACATGGAATTATACTAGAGAGATAGTTGCTGCATCATTCTATGATCCGAATGTCTTATGCGTATACATGTGTAGCACTGTATGATTCGTGTGTCTGATTAGTATATATATGTAGCACATAATGATTCGTTGTCTGATTAGTATTTATGGGTTGAAATGTATGATGTGTGTGTATGATTAGTATATATGTGAAGCAATAGTGTATATGTGTAGCAATGAATGATTTGTGTGTCTGATTAGTAAATACGTGCAGCAATGTATGATTTGTGTGTTTTATTAGTATATATGTGTGCAGCAATGTATGATTCATGTGTTTGATTAGTATATATGTATGGTAATGTATGATTCGTGTGTCTGATCAGTAAACATGTGAAACCCTGTGTGATTCGCGTGTTTGATTAGTATATACGTATAGCAATGTATGATTTGTGTCTGATTAGTAAAGATGTGCAGCAATGTATGATTGGTGTGTTTGATTAGTATATATGTATATCAATGTATGATTTGTGTGTCTGATTAGTATTTTTGTGCAGCAACGTATGATTTGTGTTTTGATTAGTATTTATGTATAGCAGTGTATGATGTGTGTGTCTGATTAGTATATATATGCAGCAATGTATGATTTGAGAGTCTGATTAGTATATATATGTATGATTCATGTTCTGATTAGTATATGTGTATAGCTATGTATGATTGGTGTTTTGATTAGTATATATGTATGCAGCAATGTATGATTTGTGTTTTGATTAGTATATATGAATAGTAATGTATGACTCGTGTGTCTGATCAGTATTCATGTGAAACCCTGTATGATTCTAGTGTCTGATCAGTATACATGTAAAACCCTGTATGATTCGCGTGTCTGATTAGTATCTGTGTGTTGCAATGTATGCTTTGTGTATTTGATTAATATATATGTATTGTAATGTATGATTCGTGGTTTGATTAGAATATATGAATAGTAATGTATGACTTGTGTGTCTGATCAGTATACATGTAAAACCTTGTATGATTTGAGTGTCTGATTAGTATATAAGTGTAGCAATGTTGATCTAATGACTGATAAGTGTGCATACATATCCCTGTACTATTTAAGAGTCTGATTAGTAAATATGGGTAGCAATGGTGCTCGAATGAGTGATAAGTATGCATGGGTAGTAGCACTGTACAAATCGAGTGTTTTTGATGAGTATGCATTGTATATGTATAGAACGCTATGGATCAAGTGTCTGATAAGTAAACATGTTTAGCAATGTTTGAATCGTGTGTCTGGTACCTTTAAGAGTTTGGCACGGCATGAATAAAGTGTCTTATATAAATACATTTGAAGCGCTGTATGAATCAAGTGCCTGATTAGTATACATATGTGGCACTGTATGTAAGCATTGAGAGTCGGAGTTATAAACCTTTTAGAAAGCTTTATCAATTCATTTGTATAAAGCAAAAGAAGCAATTTATTTTATCGTTACAGTTGTTTCCGAATGCTTCTTTAGCATGTACAGCAAATCGGGGTAGCATGAAATAAGCCATTATTTAAACTCAAATAATCAAACAAAGCTTGAATAGTCTAAGTTGTATGCAAAAAAAATGTATAAGACACATACATAACGAAGTAATATAGTTGTTATGAAATCGCTCTCATAGTACAAATCCTTTGCATTGAGAAAATTCAGCAATGGAAGATTGTGAAACCTTTCTGACAAAAATGAGAAAAGAGAAATTAAATTTCTGAACATAGTGTCCTCACAGGTAAAATTATCTAGGTGTTAAGCGGTACCAGCTCTTAAGTTTATTTGTCTGGCCAATTAGAGCAAAGCGAAGAGTCTGAAATTTCACATGTATATTCCATCGCTAGTACAAACCTGGTGGGTTGATGCAAAGTGGTTAGGAACGACAAAAGCATGGCGCAAGTGTAGCTTTAACCAATTTACAGGCAATGCCGAGGGTCGGCTGTAGAATACCTTTGAAATGAGTTTCGGAAAAGAGAAATTCCTTCTATAGGCAATATGTACAAAAAAGGTTTTCATTCATATAAAACAAGAGGGAATGGCCCTGGTAGTACTCTTATCCGACTATACTCGTCGTCTGAAAATATCATCTAAACTTAAGCGAAGCACGTAGATAGCAGGATAGTCAACAGCTTCCATTTACAGGATGGAATATAAAAGAAAAGTGAGGGCCTATATATTGAATGATAATAAACTTTACAATGAAGATATATCAATGTTAATGGGCTGTTCGAAGTTCTTTACTAACATCTGATAGTAATGAGATGTTCAAAGTTCTTATTTGATATAAAATATTTATCTTTGGATTTCAATAATCGTATTTTATGATAATAAAGTCGCCGTTTTCGCAATTCATAGGTATACTGTGAACGTGATTTGAAGATTAAAAGAAAATGAACTTCATTGTTTTTTCGATACCAGGAGAAGAGGTAAATATTTCACTGTACTGTGAACTTGTAGTATTTGAAAGTTCAAAATATTCATTCTTTATCGTTCTTAATTTAAACTCATTCAGCCAGGATGCAGACATACTCTCTCCTCTGATTGTTCTAAGCTTGCAAATAAAGAGCAGTATAGAAAACGCTCGAATGCTTTTGGAGCAGACGAGATGAAGAGCAACTACTCTTTTTCCCAAACTGGTAATAAACTTGTATTTAATCAATCTCTTTCGAACATTTTGTTCTTCTTCATCATTAATTAAAAAGATGTAGAACAGAACGAAATGCCGGCTCTAAGTTGTAAAAGCTCCTGGAGACAAGAAAAAAAGGAAATTTGTATCGAGCGAAAATTGTTGTTATTGAATGTGTCCTGGGTAAGCTTTTTTTAATCCCAAACGGCTCTTTCGGGTGTTGAGCATAGTCTTTCAGAAAATTCAAAGCCGAAACGTAAGGTGAAATATGGATACCAAAAAGTACCAGTGTCGGTTAATCTTGCTCTGACTGAATGAACAGTTTCGATGCGACACCGTCTCTTTAGTACGAACATTTTCGCTTGATACTTTACAGAATTCTAAATAGTTTTCGTTTTCTTAACCCTTTCCCAAACAACAATTTTTTTACTGTCCCAAATTGTAAGAGTTTGCAGACGACATTTCAAAATGTGATTAAATTGGAAAGTAAAACTCTAGATAGAGTAGAAAACATTGTGGGAAAAGGATAAATTGCTCGTTACGAGCAATTTCTTCTTTTCCCACAATGTTTTCTAAAGTCGTCTGTAACAAAGTGGTCATATGTCGTTATTATTTGGGAAAGAGTTAAAAGCTGTAATAGTTCTTTACACACACTCTTATAATATAAAAGGGGTAACTCATACATACTTGATATTTGGCTGACTTCGTATTTAACTGTTACAAGTACATATACAACACTTGGTTAAATGTAATTGTTGCGACAAAGAAATACCAATACAATGTTTTACTAGAAGGAGTACAACGTATGACATTTGGTTAATCAAAAGAACACTTACATGCAATCAAGTCGACTTGACATGATCAGAACAAGATGATTTGTTAAATATGTCAAAACACATATTTGTTAACAAGTTAAAGTTGCTTGTTCATAGAAGAGAACATTTGAATCAAGATAAAATATCGATGAAAACGTGCAGTTTTTATATTGTTATTCGAAAATTATAAGTAGTTATTAAAGGCATGATTAATTCAGGACGTGTCAACTTATCTTAGAATGTACAGCTTATTTGCGGTAGATCCCAAAAGCGATATCACGCTTTTGGATTAAAATCCATCTAATTTCAGAGTATGCACACTTTACATAAGTAAAAACGATCTTATTTTGCTTCCAATGACAATTCTTCATTACAAATTATATAACATGACAGCTTTTGAGCAGTTCTTAAGAAAGAGAGTTTTAACTAAAAAGTTTCCTCAAATCTGTTAACAAGCACCTTTAACTGCAATAAGTTAAAGAAAAATGGCTAGGTCTCTGAATACACCTAAAGGCGTGGAAGAAAACGGGCAGACAAAATATATCCGAAAATTCACAACAGGCAATGCCACAAAAACAAAATACGACTCAATAAAGTTTAATTTGTTTTTGTAACACAGTTTTGTACTGCTAAATCGATTCAAAATTACGAATTGTATTCCCTACAAAGTGACATTGAGTAAGAAGAAGAAAGTATGACTTGTGTTAAGAATGGGTTAACCCTTTCCCAAACAATATCGACATTTGACCAGTTTGTTGCAGACGACTCTGGAAAGCATTGTGAGAAATGGAGCAATTCCTCCATTCCCCACAATGTTTTTTGCCCTATCAGAGATTATCTTTCAATTTGATCACAGTTTGAAATGTCGTCTGCAAACTCTATCAATTTGGGATAGTCGAAAATTTGGTGTTTGGTAAAAGGTTTTTCAATAGTAACGTTGGTTATAAAGGTGTCGAAGAAATGATATTTGAGTGCATAATTATGTGATGTTATGACGTTCAGTATATGGTTAATTTGTTCGTCGTCTCGTGTAAATTGAGAGCGTGAAACATACATACTTGAACAGTGATTGACTTCATAAGAAACTGTAGTAAATAAATAAATTTATTGTATTATATAAATCACAAAACTGGGCACCAAGCAAAAACATACTTTACGTCGTTTGTTTGATTTGCCTCGGGTAATGAAACGCATCATTCCGAAAATGTTTCTGTCGTTTTCATAAAATATCACTTTCATCCAAAGAGACTTAATCTTATTCATTTGAGTGATAGGTTTCTATGCTACCGTATAGAACCTCTACTGTGAAATTTAGAATTTCACTGGCGAATATCTTTTTTTATGTGGTTGTCAAATATAAGGAACTTATCTCTTTTATTTCAAGATGTAAATCCTTTTGCCACCATGTTAGACATTAACGTAAAATGTCACTGTCGAATATCTCTATAAAATCACTGTTAAATAATAAGACATATGTCTTCTTCATTTGAATTACACATCCCTTAGTTGGCATGTGGAACTCTTGCCGTAAAACGTCACTGTCAAATACATATCAGGGTTTTTAGTTTGAAGATATAGCAACTCTTACCAAACGCACGCCTAGCTATATGCATAATGGTGCAGTTTGAAATTCAACTACACTGCAGAATGAAGATAATTTACAGAGACCTACTGAAAGCCATTTGTCTTACAAAACAGCAAAACACAACATTTAAAGCGACATGTTGTACATAGAAAGCTTATTGACCTTCACTGTATACCTTTTCTTAAAAACTTCAAATTTGGAAAGGCTGAAAGTGATAATGAAACAAAATGCGTCTACAGTGATGTCTCGTTAATCCGAACACACCCGTTCCAAACAAAAAGTCCGGATGACCGAATCATCCGGACTATTGAAGCAGAGCATGTTCTTATACTCATTAAGACATAAACAGACTGTATGCACGTGCATACTTATAACCCTTTAGCAAATGCCAAATTGTCGACAGTCCCGAATTGAAAGAGTTTGAAGACGGCATTTCAAAACGTGATGAAATTCAAAATAATCTTCTGATATGGCAGAAAACATTGTGGGAAAAGGAGAAATTGCTCGTCACGAGCAATTTCTCCTTTACCCCCAATGTTTTCAAAAGTCGTCTGCAACAAACTGGTCAAATAATTCCGTTCCCTTACAATTTCGTTCGGATTGCGAGACATCCGGATTATCGGGGTCCGGATAAACGAGGCTTCACTGTATATGACTTGTGCCAATACTGCTAGGTACCACCTTGTGTCTGATCACAAGTGACAACCTATAACACGATTAGTTTTCGGATAACGAAAATTGGTACATGTCTTGTTCTTTTCTTCTTGTAGGATATATGGAAACTTTTTAAAAGAGAATCGGAGACTTCCTTTTGTTTAGGTTATATGAAAGTATTACTGAATCTAGGAAATTGTATTCTATGATAAACGGAAACTCTTTCAATTTGGGACAAAATTTCTTGGAGGTTATATTGAATATATTGTATATTCTTTGAAGCTTTCGTGTATGATAACCTGTAATTGGAACAGTTCACACAATCGAGGAAATTTTTGTAGGATATATTGAAACTTTTTCAGAATCGTATATAAAATACTTTGATACATGGGAAAAACTTTTCTCATAAAGTACATGTACATGAGAAAAAGTAAATTTCTGATATTTTACACATAATCATCTAAATTAGAAGGCGGTTTTTGTTGCAAACTATATATTTCTATCAACAAAAATACGATGGACGTGTACAATGTAATATTTACTAGCAGTATTCATCAATTTTAGGAAATGTCATTCCTGTATGAGATCAGGTTAGCTGGACCTGCCAAAGCCAGAAAGACATTTATCCTTGACCAACTATGGTATTTTGTGATTGGTCCAATTTCAAAGCAACAGCATAATACATGTTTTATAAATGTACTGGATAAAATAAAGCGTTTCAATTCAAATATAAGTTAAAACTCATTGTTACAAAGGGAGAAATTGTTCATCATGAGCATTTTTTTCTTTTGTCACAATGAATTCTCAATCATTCTACAATAGCTGCATTGAAAAATGTAAATATGAAGAACACCTTCTCTACGTGAGTAAAGTTTTCTTCTGTCAAGCCATTGTATTGATTAATCCATTACCAAACAATAACGGCACTTAACCACTGTGTTGCAGACGACTATGGAAAAAAAATGGAAAAGGAGAAATTGCTCTTAACGAACAATTCTTCCTTTTCCCACAATGTCTTCTGCCCTATAAGAAGATAATTTTTCAATTTCATACCTTTATGAAATGTCGTCTGCAAACTCTTCCAACTTGGGAAAGTCGAAATTTCGTATTTGGTAAAGGGTTTAACCAAAGGTCATAGCCGAAACACACACTCAGCCTTTCAATAAAACACACACTTTCGGAAAAAAAGACAAAGAACTTTACCTTTTTTCTCGCGTTTAGAGAGCACCTCCATCATTTCTAGGCAGATATCGAATATGATGATGTATATAACGTAGGCTATCATGATGTAGATAGCATAATCCGGGGTGTGGGCTTTACCTAACTGGAACCCGAAACAGATACAGATTGCTGTGGAAAAGAAGAAAGATAGTAGACTGTATTATAAAGAATATGCTTTTAAATAGACAATATTTTATTTTGAAAGCATTACCTGCTTGTAATTGTTTTGCTTTTGAATACCATTAATTCAAGAACGTTTTTTTCTAATCTGTCAACGTATTCTTTGCAATTTTGGAGTGGTAAAAGAACACCTATTTTTGCGTTTCAGAGATAAACTTATGACTACAAATACGATACTTACTTGACAAAATATATGCCGCCATTCCTACACCCCAGTGCGCCCAATTGAAGACGGGTCGCTTCGAATGATCAGGACCCGGTCGGAATAAAGCCATAACGGGCTGATAAGCAAATGAAAATATAAATGTTACACTTATGCACTTCTCATTAAAATTCCTGAAATATCAATAACATGATGAATAACATGCAATCAACTGAAAAACGTGCTCTTAATTTTATAAACAATTTACATTTGCCAACGATATGAGAATGGAAATGAAATGATGTCATTTATTAGTCCATTACCAAACGATAACGACATTTAACCATTTTGTTGCAGACGACTCTGGAGAACATCGTAACGAGCGATTTTGACTTCCCTCACAATGGTTTCTGCCTTATCAGAAGGTTATTTTCTAATTTCATCACATTTTGAAATGTCGTCTGCAAACACTTTTTGAAGAAACGTTGCGTAAAGGTGAGCAAGTTCTCTATATGTCAAAATTGTATCAAATATCGTCTGCAACATATGCGTAAAAGTTTGTTGCTAAGGAGAAATATTATGATTGGTACTTACATTTGCGAGGGATAAAACTGTTATGATAATTCCAAGCACCGGATGTGATCTCAAATACGTTTTACCAGGAATGTCTGGAATCTGCAATTATTGAAACAATCTTAAAAATTATTATAGGATTAAAATATAACTTATTAATATCAAGATTTGGTATGACCGTGGCAAGCCTTTTTATGTAACGATATAAAATTAAGGATTTAAGATAGAAGCATACTTCAAAGTAACGATGTAATTATGTCACGATGTAATTATGTAACGATACAATTTTTTTATTTCAGTAAAAAGGCCTCCGGCCCACAATACATATACATATTACAAAATACAAATCAAAATCAGATATGCCCTACACTATCATCAATATATTATTTGCTGTTATGTTTTAAGGATAAAAGGAAATCAAGTAGAAATGTGCTCTAGTAATTTTGATACAAAGAAAGCTAGGTTTTTCAATGTTATTTCGTCATTACATTTAAAAAGATTGTAAAAATTATCTAAGTTTGGACGAGCTTTAAACCAATTATATAAATAGATATGTCTAATGTCTCCAAACTTTTCACATATAAAAAATGCATGGTATTCGTCCTCAACAATCAAGATATCTTTGTTGAGAAAACAGTATAGACAAACCCTGTCATTTCTATCAACGTTAAAATGTCTACCAATTTCAATGTTAAGCTTATGACTTGAGCATCTAAAACGAGCTAAGGCACGTTTATAATAAGGTTTGATGTCAGAATTAATATATCGTTCTACATTCAAAAGTGATTTAAAATTTCTATAAAAGTCACATCTTGTTGAGTTACTTATGTCACTATGCCACGTTTGTAAAGAACAGTCCGTTAATCTCTGTTTAAAAAGTTTACAAAATTGGTTTGAGTCCCCTATTTCTTGTGAAATCCAAATAAAACCATGTAACTATGTAACGATATAAAATTAAGGATTTAAGATAGAAGCATACTTCAAAGTAACGATGTAATTATGTAACTATGTAACTATGTAACTATATAGAATTAAGGATTTAAGATAGAAGCATACTTCAAAGTAACGATGTAATTATGTAACTATGTAACTATGTAACTATATAGAATTAAGGATTTAAGATAGAAGCATACTTCAAAGTAACGATGTAATTATGTAACGATGTAACAATGTAACTATATAAAATTAAGGATTTAAGATAGAAGCATACTTCATAGTAACGATGAAACTATGTAACTATGTAACTATGTAATACTAAGGGTTTAAGATAGAAACATACTTCAAAGTAACGATCACACAGAATGAGTGTTTTGGATATGAAATGTTTTCTACTTATACACGTAGTATGCAAATACAGATCTGTAAAGGTGTTCATTCACAAAGAGAGATATTTACTGTCAAAATGAACTGTTGTTGAAACAATATCGTTTTTGTAATACGTTGAAAACTGAATGAGATTTACACGAAACGTAACGATTGTCGGAAATAAACTATTTTATTTTACAACAACTCCAACATGAACGAGAAAACACGTTCGTGCGAAACTTTAGCGGACATATGCTCGATCACTTTTGAGGCGATACATACTCATTGTTTTACTAACCTTGCTATAACCGCCGACTTCCACAAATATGATGATAAATGCTACAGCATTACACAACACAGCTGCCACCATAGAAAATCGATGAACCTAAAACAAGGAGAGGAACATTGACGTTATATTATTCATTTTTTAAAAAACAGGGAATCAATAGACCAAAATATGTTCATGAAAATGATCAATCATTATTCATCACATGTTGTTCCAGTCGTATGGTATGGAATATATAGAGGATATCGTCCAAAAAAGAATTTGATAACTGAAAAGTAGATTGCTACATATTGAAGGTTCTCAACACATTTGCACACTGAAGAAACTTGCTCAATCTATCGATGATATGTGATGAGGTTTCTGACATAAGATTGGCGCATTTTGTTTAGTTGGTCATGTAAAACAATATCTTTAAATGTATTTGGGTATATTAAGACCGTTGCGAATAAGACGGCATTCGTTTTCTATATTATCAAAACTGCTATTTCGACGAATACGTTTATGTCTGACCAGTTTATGTATCTACCTTGTTCAAAAACAAGGTAGATACATAAACTGTTTTATACATAAACGTAATTTATGATATTCTTTGAGGTTAATGGTACATTTGCATACTAAATAAACTTTATTAATCTATTGATGATATTTTATGAGATTTTTGACATAAGATTGTTTGATATTGTTAGATCGGCCGTGTATAACATAATCGTTTAACGTAAATCTGTATAATAAACGCAAATGTGCTAATATGTGCGATTGTATTCCGAATCTCGCGAGAGTTGTATCTGAATCTTTCGTTTTTTTGACAAATCCGACTTACCTGAAACCAGATTTTTAGCTTCATGAACGTCTTGTCTCCCCAGACATTTTTGTAATATCTCGCTGCTACGATACCTACACCAGTAAACAGCACCCAGGCGAATATCATTAGACAGCCTGCAACAAACGATATATGAGATATAATATACTATGTACGCCGCAAAATACTATTTATGTTTGGGTTTTTTACCTTGTTTCATTCAGGAAAGTGTGTATTTAAGACTTGTGTCGTTGAATTTGCAGAGGGTTTGCAGAAGCGAGAAATCAAATCCTGACAACGAAAGGGACCTTATAATATAATTAAGACATTACAATCAAAATCCCATATATTTTTACCGAAAAGGCTTCGAATCGCAAACGATTATTCAAGAGTTGCCTCGAAATATTGAACAGTTTGATAAACAGTTCGTCTTGAACAATAAAAAATGACAATACAGACCAGCTTGCAGCATTAACATATTATGCGCTAAGAAATAGAAATTTCCCGTCAGAATATGGTAACACGAATAACACGTATTTCAACATCGAAAACAAAGTATGTTTCTTTGTGTTAAAATATGGTAAAAGATAGAAAAGGATTTTTTACTGTATACATGCATCTCTGTAAAAAATAAAATCAATGCCGTACCTCCATTTAGTTTGCTCATGCTTAGACCGTTTTAACGCATAAAAAATGTTTTCGTTTGAAAATGAATTAACAGCAGACGATGATTATGAATTGTAAACGATAAATGTTCTTTATGGTTTCAGGCAGAAACTTTACAAAAGGAGATATTGCTTTTCGCGAGCAGTTTCTCTGTCTTTCAGAGTTGTTTCTAAAGTATTTGCTGCAGATGCATCAAGGCTTGGTTTTACGGAACAGGTGGGAAAACATTCAGTCTCGACAAATGAAAACAGGTTAGCTGACCGTGTACTTACCATGCGCCTTAACAAGCGGATATTTCGCGCCACTTCCAACCACCACGAACGATTGGTAGTCCACGCGCACCGCTGAGGTTTGTGGGTAATTATCCGGCGACAAGGAATGCATGCTGATTGACCAGGCTGGAACAAAAAACATAAAGACATGTATATATTTGATTGATACATATCCATTAGAATGCTGGGTCATTTCCTAAAAATAGATTTTTGTGTCGTGTGCCTTCCAAAACCTTAAGTATATCTGCTTAATTTGTGGGTCACTTTTACAACCAATCACTTCTTTAATATACTGTCAAAAGATCGTAAAACTGTGTATATAAGCTGTCTATAAAACAGTTACTCGTACAGTGAAGAAAGGAAGTAAACCTCTTTCCAAAACCTTTAATATCTGCTTTAATTTTAGTCAGAAACGATACGCAGAGCAGCAAACAGGTTAGATCACAGGCTAATCGCCACTTTTCTTGGCTTCTGGCCAGGATCGAACCTGTTTGCATAACCATGAGGTCGGTTCAAGCACCATAAGGGATAAGGTCATAGGCCCAACAGTACACAAGAAATAAACACTCAAGAAACAGACCATTTACATGTATCACAAACTACTATACGGGAGTTAATGCTATTTCCCAATTTGCCATACAGAAATTCGTTTATTCGGTTAGTATACAAAGCTGTTTACATGAGGAATGAGCGCAATTAATACACAACTGCTTTAAAAATTAAATAAAATTTCATTAACTTATACATAAAAACATACCACATCATGCAAACTCGTACATTTTTAACATAGAAATACATACAATTCAACACGGATGCAAGGAACATGTATATTAAAATATGTCTTACTACAATGTGTCAAGGAAGACAGTATTATTATAATCAGGATCAAATTTGAATTGCTTTTCCTTGTATACCTATATCGTTACGTTACGATCGTTTAAGAGATAAACAGCATCTGTCTGTCTTCGATATAACAACTCAAGGCCCCAACAGCCAGGACTTAATCCGAACCGCTGGATGACGGTAGATATTTCCAGGACTGCTTTTGTTAAGGAATGCTCAAGCCTGAAAGTCTTTTCTTGGAGCCTGAATTTAAACATCTTTTATATGAACAAAGAAGATAAATTCAAAATTTCAAAGCCTGAAATAAGGACAAGGCCTTTAAACCAGAAATCCCAACCTACCTGGTACGGATAGAGCACGTCCGTTGGCTTACATGATATGTCAGTCCTTATCAAGGTCAAACACCTGTGGATGCCGATATATATTTCCAACCTACCTGACACGGATAAAGCACGTCCTTTTGCGTACATGATATGCCAGTCCTGATCAAGGTAGAACACCTGTGGATGACGATATATATTTCCAACCTACCTGGCACGGATAGGGCACGCCCGTTGGTGAACATGATATACCAGTCCTGATCAAGGTCAAACACCTGTGGATGACGATATTTATTTCCAACCTACCTGGCACGGATAGAGCACGCCCGTTGGCGTACATGATATGCCTGTCTTGATCAAGGTCGAACACCTGTGGATGAAGATATATACTTCCAACCTACCTGGCACGGATAAAGCACGCCCGTTTGCGTACATGATATGCCAGTCCTGATCAAGGTAGAACACCTGTGGATGACGATATATATTTCCAACCTACCTGGCACGGATAGGGCACGCCCGTTGGTGAACATGATATACCAGTCCTGATCAAGGTCAAACACCTGTGGATGACGATATATATTTCCAACCTACCTGGCACGGATAAAGCACGCCCGTTGGCGTACATGATATGCCTGTCTTGATCAAGGTCGAACACCTGTGGATGAAGATATATACTTCCAACCTACCTGGCACGGATAGAGCACGCCCGTTTGCGTACATGATATGCCAGTCCTGATCAAGGTCGAACACCTGTGGATAAATAATCTTCTTTTCTCTCACGAAGCTGCACATGAGGATTCCGTTGATATATGTACCCTGGATTTGAGATAGTCCGAGCTGGGGCTAGAATGAGTTAAAAAAGATATCAGGAGTTATATGTCATCCTGTGTAATGGAAAACTGGCAATTGATTCGGTAAGAGAATAAGTTGAAATGTACTTCATGAAAGGTTTATCTTTTTTAAAGATATTCATCAAGCTAATTTTCTAAATTTGTCTGATTCTTGACCTTTTTTTTTCGCGGGAGGGGGTAACCTTTAAAACGGCCCAACAAATATGAAACGGAGACACCTTATTCACATAAAAAAAATAGAGATTTAGATAACTAAATGGTACGTTACTAATATGATAAAACGTAAACTCTGACAAACAAAAAATATCAGAATTTACGACACAGTATAAATTTGAAAACGAACACTTGGTGGAAAAAAACGGGACTAGCACACAAATTGGCGCGAATACTGGTCTAGTATCTCGGAAGCAGTCATCGAGAGTGACTTTGATATGATTAAATAAGTTTCCATCACAATCGATGTAAAACAAATCAAATAAACACACTTACATTGTTTACTTTAACGTTCGAATAGCCAGGGTTGTACGAATTAAATGCTTGAATCATTCCATTTGTGTGAATGCACTCCGTAACACTGTCTTCGCCCTGGAAACAAAATACACAAAACATTACACATATACGTCTTATGTAGACTTTTGTCTATTGTAGCCAGATGTTAACCCTTAAAGTGCTGGACCCAACTTTATGCTTATGCAAAAAGGTAAGATCAAGGCCAGCCGCCAAGTAAATTTGCGACTGGCCTCTGATCTAACCTGAGTAACCCTGAGTATCTCTCATCATCAATATTATGCAGATATTTAACAGCTTTGAATTTTAGAAAATACGCCAGCAATTGAAGGGTTATCGTCTGGCCTTCTCCGGCCTGTTTTGACTGGTAAGCCCGTTCAACCTCGCTTTGAAATTTGAATTGTGGTTGTTAGATGCTTTATCACTGAGTATTTTTTGCCATCAAAATTAAACAGATATTTGAAAAGCAGACGACACAAAAATCTATTTTTTGAAAAATACCCAGCATTCAAAGGGTTATAGAAAGTGGATGGAAATATATATGTATGAAAATTCTTACAGTTCTTGCAAATTGATTATGATTCCGATGTTTGACCACCCTCGTTCAACATGACACGGTCAAATTAATCCAGGGTTTTTCTTTAAACCCCAACTAACATAGTAAATGCCCCCCATAAAGCCTTGAATATTATCATATTTGCAGATTGTGAAAGAGCTGAAATACTCTTCACGAAATTGTCTCCACTTGTCACAGTGCTTTCTTACAAGTTTAGCCATACATGCGATAAAGTAAACCACGAAGAAAAAAAAGCTTTGAATATACATATATATATATATATAATACTGTAGCAGTGGAAAAGTCCCCATGACACAAGGGGGCATTTTTATATTTCAAAGTTCGTTCGTATCTTCATACGTACTTCACCCATTACCAATCAGTTACGACATTTAACCAATTTGTTGCAGTCGACTCTACAAAACGTTGTGGGGCAAGGAGAACTTGCTCGTGACGAGCAATGTTTCCTTTTACCACATTGTGTTTTTGCCCTATCAGAAGATTAATTTCTAACGTTATCACATTTTGGAATGTCGTCTGCAAACTCTTTCGAATTGAGACGGTCGAAGCCGACTTAAGATTAATCAATACGAAGTATCGCTGTTGAACAAAGCGATACCCATAACAACTCACTGTTCTAGTATCGGTTGAAGAGCCAGCTTCGAAGTATCACTGTTGAACAAAACGATACCATAACAACGTAACAACTCAACATTCTAGTATCGGTGGAAAAGCCAACTACGAAGTATCACTGTTGAACAAAACGATACCATAACAACTTAACAACTCGCCATTCTAGTATCGGTGGAAAAACCAACTACGAAGTATCACTGTTGAACAAAACGATACCATAACAACTTAACAACTCACCATTCTAGTATCGGTGGAAAAGCCAACAACGAAGTATCACTGTTGAACAAAACGATACCATAACAACTTAACGACTCAACATTCTAGTATCGGTGGAAAAGCCAACTACGAAGTATCACTGTTGAACAAAACGATACCATAACAACGTAACAACTCAACATTCTAGTATCGGTGGAAAAGCCAACTACGAAGTATCACTGTTGAACAAAACGATACCATAACAACTTAACAACTCAACATTCTAGTATCGGTGGAAAAACCAACTACGAAGTATCACTGTTGAACAAAACGATACCATAACAACTTAACAACTCACCATTCTAGTATCGGTGGAAAAGCCAACAACGAAGTATCACTGTTGAACAAAACGATACCATAACAACTTAACAACTCGCCATTCTAGTATCGGTGGAAAAGCAAACTACGAAGTATCGCTGTTAAGCAAAACGTTACCATAACAACTCACCATTCTAGTATCGATTGAAAAGCCAACTACGAAGTATCACTGTTGAACAAAACTTAACCATAACAACTCACCATTCTAGTATCGGTGGAAAAGCCAACTACGAAGCATCGCTGTTGAACGAAACGTTACCATAATAACTTACCATTCTAGTATCGGTGGAAAAGCCAATTACGAAGTATCGTTGTTGAACAAAACGTTACCATAACAACTCACCATTCTAGTATCGGTGGAAAAGCCAACTGCAACCCAGGCCTCGGATGCACCTCCTTCCGGCCGTCCGTAGATCTCGAACCTGATGGCCGTACCGATGTCACGCCACGTTACCATGAAGTCGCAGCTCTCGCCCTGACACTTCACGAAACAGCCCTTGGACGAGCCGCACTCTGGGTCGTAGGTTATCTCGCCATTCTAAAAGATGGGAGATATGATCGCTTAGGGACGTAATTACGTTATACTCGTTTTGGGAATAAATAAGTACTCGTTTGCTTCTTTTGAAATTTTAACTCTTCCTGGAAATCGCAACTCTTTTCCGAAATTGGAGTCTTTTCGGGAATTGATAACCGTTTGTTTTCATCGATTTAAAACAGAACGGTAGCCAATATTTCTTCGAATCCGGAAAATATGATTTTCATTTCGCACAATAAAAAATCGTTTTACCGCAAGTATTCTTTCTTGATCCTACTAAGTTCAAACACTTTTCAAAAGTGTTGTACAGCTAAATGTCCTCCCATAGAAAGTTGTTTTTTCCTGCCGTAACTAGTCACATTTGCGAACTTGTTATTGTTACAAACTATGTGAAACTATCACATAAACTTCAAGTATTGGTTGACTGGATGATATTAATCCTGTTTATGATATGTTCAAATATATGGAAGAACGAAGAAGTTGAGGAAATAGTCTCGTTATAACTTTGCAGCATTTCGGACACATAAGTGTTAACAAAATTTGTAAATGTTTCCGATGTCATCCATGTTAAGCTGAAAACATCATGCTATTCATTTCATGTAAATACGTAATATGGCCATTTCCCCATCAAAGAATCGCAGAAATTCCAATCTACAATATAATGTCAAACAAAAGCTGTTTTAATAGACGAACATTCATAATATAAGCATCTTGTATCGTCTTCCCTGTCTAAACTTTTCAATTTTGGGACGACTGAAATGAGCTTTATTGGAAATAGATGCGCCTACGCATGAGCCTGACATTAACCTAAATAAAGATATTTCAGTTGTTTCCTTTGAACTTAAACATCGCTCAAATTAAAAATATATAACAATACAACTGGTGAATTACAACTGGTAATGGCCAAATGAAACATACAGTTTCCGCTGCTATTTCAACTTGACCTATTTCCTTTAGATAATATTCAAAGTATCTTATTACATTTCAAGTCGTTCCTATAAACACAAGCTTAAGTTCAGCAACAGTACAGGAACGGCAATCATGCGCATATTGCATGCATTTAAAAACATATTCATGCTATATCTTTATGGGGAAATACAGTGCCACAATATATGACAAATATTCGTACATTCTTTGTTCCATAAATGCGACCCGACCAATTTAAAAAATCAAGATGCTTTACACAATATCAAAATGATAATAAGGAAATCTATTGAATGATGTACATATAGGTTGTTTTAGTAGATAACATGAACCTTGTATTATATAGTTTAGATGATAAACGTTGTTAAACGTTAAAATTTGACAGGGAAATGTTAGTGGTAAACACGTAGGAACAGTACTAGGAGAGATTTGTTATAATTAGAAAATGTTAATCTTGAATCATATCACAAATTAAAAGGACTAAGATAAGAAAAATAACGACATTGTAATTGTTGCACTTAATTGTTCTCTATTGAAATTCTTAGTTCTAAATACGCGCATGCAATGCAACTCCGGCGTTTTCTAATCCGACTAGGTTCCCCTATACACTCGTGCAAACCCTGCGATCCGATTTTTTCCCGTTATCAGATATATCATGTTATTCATTAAAACAATAGGTAGAGAATTACAGTGTTGATAAACATACTGTGTTAGCTATATGTATGACTCATGGGTGAAAGTTTAAGAATTTCCAAAAACCGGAAATCTGTATTTCTTAATCGTGAAAAGACATGTTTGCTATATCATTATATAGGGACAAAAAGTCTCCAAATCCTGAAAATCAGGAATAATCCTGAACACTTGCACTCATCGTATATGTATAATGAATACTACGATTTCATTCCAATAAATGTTCCCACGACAAAACTAAACCCACATATTTTTTATTTCAACCTGAATTTAAATTAGCAATTATATGTTAGCATCTGATTAAGCAATAGTCTCTAAATACAATGTCCCATATTGTCGAATCAGAAACTAAACGATTACGATTTATACAGTACAAATTACTCTTCCACAATCTCCAATAAATACTCATCATACAACATATCCATAAACATGCTACTTATAACCCATTGTACAGGATGTTGTTCTATTGTTCTATTTTATACATGTATGGCCTACCCTTTCCCTTTACCGAAAAGTTCATCACAAGCGAATGACAAATAGCAGAGTCCACTATCAATGCGTCTTCGTAACGCACTAATGAATTCTGAGATACTTTTGATGAAAGAGAAACGTTATTCTGGTTAGGAAGCTTATTCAGTTGTCTGAAAGTTTCAAAAGACGTCTACAACATTACAAGTCGTTTGTTAACCCATTACCAAACAATATCGACATTTACCAGTTTGTTGCAGACGACTCTGGAAAACATTGTGGGAAAAGGAGAAATTGCTCGTAACGATTTCTCCTTTTCCTACAATGGTTGCTGCCCTATCACAAAATAATTTTCAATTTCATCCCATTTTGAAATGTTGTCTGCAAACTCTTTCAATTTGGGACTGTCAAAAAGTTGGTGTTTGATAAAGAGTTAAGGGAAAGGGTTCACATCATACAACCCCCAATCTGACATTTAACGTTGTCTCTATAGGTAACAACAAACTCTCTATCAAAGCCTCTGAGTTTTTTTTGTTTTTTTGGCGGGGGGGGGGGGTTCGTCTTTTTCCCGTTTTCGATAGGCATCTGACAAGGAATCAATTCGTTACATGTAATATATTACTTCATAATTACCTTATGGAATATCAGAGAAGCGACTATGTTCATAAAGGGAAGGTGACCTGAACAAATACGATTCAATCATAATCAATGCAATTATTCCATTGGATGGTCATCTCTCTTCTCTCTATATACATAGTGATTCGATAAATTCCCTTAGAACATAACTTGGCTGGTTTCCTACCAATTACTTTCAACAATGCCCTAAATTGGTTCTTTATAGAAGGTCTTCTAAAAACCCACATACTGTTACATGTATCCAGTGGGACAAATTCTGCAATCAATTAATATTAACACTTAAAATACTGGGTAGTTTTCTAAAAGTAGATTTTTGTGATGTCTGTTTTCCAAAACCTTAAACATCTGCTTTATTTTGTTGGGGAAAGATTGTCAGAGTAGCAAACAGGTTAGATCACAGGTCAGCCGCCAATTCATTTGGCGACTGGTCTGGATCTTACCTGTTTGCATAAGCAAATAAGTCGGTTCCAGTACCATGAGAGTTAAACAGTTGAGTGTATTCTTCAATATTTTAAGGTGAGCGACAAGGAATTGAAAGAGAAGAAATAACAAATTTCAAGATATACCAATTGTATTGTATCAACAATGACTTGAACGTTTTTTTTTCAGGTCTTTGTGCCAATACAAAAACGGAAGCATTATGATGGACCAATCAAATTGAATGGTTCGAATCGCAGTTCTTACACACGTATTGTGTGTTGTGTCAGATTGGGGATAACGTTTTTACAACCATGCAATTCCATAAATATTACTACCTCTACGGCCCACGGATAGGAGGGCAATGGCACCTTGACTACATCGTCGAACACTATTGGTGCTAGTGTAATGACGTCAGACTCCTAAAATGCGTCGTTATGGTGATAAATGTATATCAGTATCTATCATGACAAATCACTTGGTATTGCTCTATTTCATTTTTCGTCGTACATAGTTTCAAATCCAATATGGTGAATGTGGCTAGCGGATTTAAACTTTAGTTCTATTTTAAGGCTATAATTTGCAGGACACTGACATTTAAATAATGATTAATGACCTTGAAGCTAGATCTAATTACTAATTGTTTAAGACTAGTCAGAAAGTATCAAAAATTACATTCGAATAGTACAATGATTAATCATCAGATATACGAAATGTATAATTAGTATTGCTAGTCATTCGTTATGTACTTCAATAAAAAAAATGACTCTTTTTGTATCCTATACTAATTTTCGCACTGCATTTCGCCTATCAGATGCTTTTTCGTGAGGCAGAACTCCACTTAAGAAAATGATTGTCTTATGAACAAATATTTGTGTGTTACAGGTCGTCACTTTCCATACTGGGTTATCTAACTACATATTGTGCACGTTTCTTCCATTTGTTACAATGCCCATATAGTAAAGGTTGCTTTCGTTTGCAACAGCAACTCCAATGGCGAAAACATCATTCTGTTGTGGCTGCACTAAACCTTTAAGTTAAAATTACCTGATAACAGCGACACTCACTCCGAATACGTAAGCGTTTGTCATGCATTTTCTAGCGTACTTTCTAGCCTATGTTTTCTATAGAGTATACCTGTGTTCCTGTCAACAGTGTCTTTTCTTGGTTCCGGCTTTCAAGAATGTCAAGAGAATCGTCGACGTTTTCATGATGGCTCCCAATGACGTTATCATACAGGTCCCCGGTCGCTGTGCCAAACATATGCGGGGTCCAGGCATCTGTATGACGTATGTTAGCAATCTGATCTGTCTTTGTATGTGTTTTCCTGCCTATGTCATCTAAACCTGTTGTTCTATTTGATACGAAATCGGATTCGTTGAAAGTTGCAACGGTATCGGTAATAACGTGAATGGTTTCGTTGTGAAGTTGATTTGGATTTTTAACCTCTTGAGTGACTCTTTGGCTATCGTTATTAGTACTCCCGAATGCGATTGTGGTGGTGGTAAGTTGTTTATTTGATGTCGCCTCTTGTTGTACATCAGGAATGTTATGACTATCGTTACTAACAATCTTGTACGCTGTTTTGGTGGTTAGCTCTTTGTTTGTTGTCGTCTCGTACTGTACAATTTTGGACGAATCCGAGATTTCTTCAAAAGCGGATTTGTCCAATGGTCCTTCATTTATGCGCCTTACGCTAGGAATCGTTGTGGTTGTAATCCTTTTTACTATAGGGGAGACTTCCCGTGTTGTTCTAACTGGTGGTGTTGATGGATTTTTCAAATTGTACGGCGTCGTAGTGTTAACGTGTTCTGGTAATGTACCAGTAATGTTTCCTTTAACTGTTGTCAGGTTATTTCCTTCTGACATACTGGCAGATGTGTTAAGCGGGGGTAAGGTAAAGGTGCTTACGTTTTTCAACTTGTTATCGTTTGAAATAGTTTGCGGTTCAAAACTCTGCGTAGTTATATCTTTCTCCGCGCGAAAGTAGTGCGTCGTCATAGACAAGTCGAAATTGTTGCGATAATGCGATGTTGCAAGCATATTTGTAGTTAACAAATCATAGCTGCTCGTCGTACCGCGAGAGAAGTCAGAGGCGCGGTTAGAATTTAAACCGGTTACGTGTGAGTGGGTGGGGTAAGGGGAAGTGAAAATGTTAGTGTTTACCTCAACTTGAACGGGTGGGGTAGTGGTTAGTTTAGTACTACCCCCGGTTGTGCTTACAAATGTGCTTGTCTGTGGCTGTGGGGTGACCGTAACAAGGTCTGGTGTGGCGATTGCGTCCTCCGGCAGAACTAAAAGGTCGTGTTTCACCCAGAAGGTGGTGAAGTCCTGTACAACCGTGGCCCTGTAAAAGCGAAAAAATAGGTAAGCATACATAGTGGTTAAGTGAAATCCTATAGAGTTAGTCTGTTAAGTTTGAAAAAGAGTTACGAATCATTCATTGGGTCCTTAACCCTTTCCCAAACGCCAAATGTTTGCATATTCCAAATTGAAAAAGATTGCAAACGACATTTCAAAATGTGATGAAATTAGAAAATAATGTCATGATATGGTAGAAAATATTGTAGGAAAAGGATAAATTGCTCATTAAGAGCATTTTTTCCTTATCCTATAATGTCTTCCAGAGTCGTCTGCAACGAAGTGGTCAATTGTCTTTATTGTTTTGCAATGGGGTAATTAGTATGAACTTTGTTCAGAAATGTATTTCCTTCTTTGTGGTCAATAAACGGGCCAACATATGTGCGCATTTTAGTGGATTGTTCTTGAAATTATTTTACACACATCGTCTAGACTCGTTTAGAAATCAAGTGGTTTTTCGGTTAAAGTTTGACATTGATAGGAAAATTATTGCAAATTTTTTTATATTCCTCCATTTCATTTTGGTTATTATCGTTGCGATTGATAACTGTTTTTAAAGCAAATTTGATCAAATTAGTGATGTTTTTTGTAACCATCAATACTTTTTTGTCACAACAGGAAATACATTCTCCACATATCATGAAGAAAACAAATTTCTTTTTAATTGATACTTTTGTATAATAATTTGTACTTTGCTTTTGGTCTAGTTTCAGATTGGTCACAAATTCAGATTCTGTCGAGTCTCGCTATCAATCTTTTCATTTGCTAAAACGTACTTACTTAAATATGACGTCACCGACAGCGTTGCTAGGTGCTTGCCAACTGAAAGTACTCGTCTGCTTGTCGCTTTTCTCCTTATGTGTAATGGCGTCGTTACCCTAGATTGGAGAGTGCTTCATTTTAAAACTATCAAATTGTTTAATGAATGATTCTTTTGAAGAGAAATGTTGTCTGTAATACGAACAAGTTCCACAATGACCCCTAATCACATTGTATGTATATCGTGTCCATATAAGTATAATTACAACGAGGAAGCTATTGAAAAGGCACTTTGAAAGAGAAAGTGTGCTAATTACAAATAGCGATTTGATAAGATCAATTCATGTTTATATTCCCTGAACATAAACATACAACAATTTGAAACAATTTGATACAACAATTTGAAACAATTTGATAGAAATAATTGATAAAGCGTTTCTTCAATTCATATTCGTTATGGAGTTCAACATAATGAAACTACAACAAGAAGTGCATCAAAAGTGGATGAACGCGGAATGTAAAATAAAGAAGTTAGAATTGAAGAAGATTATCGCTCACCACACAAATTATATATTCATAAATGGTCATATATTCTGTTTTTGCCAAGAGGATTTACAGTCAATACGATTAAAGACATTTCATGTACTTTGTAATCGTCTTCTGCCGTTGTTTTCGATCTGTACGAATTATGATTGCATTTCTTTAACCCTTTCCCAAACAATAACGACATTTGACCACATTGTTGCAGACGACTGGGTTTTCTGCTCTATCTGAAGCATATTTTCCAATTTCATCACATTTTGAAATGTCGTCTGCAAACTCTTTCAATTTGGGACAGTCGAAATGTTGTTGTTTGTGAAAGGGTTAAAATCAATACGAAAAACTTGAACTTTGATGTGAAAGAAAAAGACCATTCTTGACGTCACAAATCGACGAAATAATGCAAAACGGCTACTTCCGGTCGATCACCTGATGTTTACTCCACTTACATTCGTCCCGCAGCTGACTATTTTCTGATTGACTGATGGAAGCATTGTGCCAACAACATTGCCGTCCGAGTCCTCAACCTTGATAAGGAATCCCTTGTGCTTTTGTGTTCCGGACAGTGTGACTGGAATATAGAACCTTTCATTGAAAGCGCACAGTGTGGTGAAAAGGTATCAGTTTTTAAGGTTTAGCTGAAATTTTGTTATCCATCAATTCAAGAGACCATCTCACAGATTTTGGTCTGTTGGTAACAAACTTTACAAAGATGATTTAATCAATCTGTGTTACTGAACATAAGTCCGTATTTGATGGCTTAGTTCTAAAGTTGCCGAACACCTGTCTTTTCATTGAAAAAAATGAAACAAGATTACGTGACTTTCAGTGCTTTGATGGCAAACTCTTACACATTTAGAGGATTTTGCAAAACAGAAACAAGATGAACACGTGGTGAACATTTAAACTTTTAAACTGAGAAACACGTATGATAATGGGTACTTAACTAAAATACCGACCCTTACCAACACTTTCATGTTCATATCATTGTTTACTGTCAAAACGAGCAAGTCTCGTCTGTATTTGTTTTAATTTGTGTAAAATAAGGATGACAAAAAAGACTGTGATTGTTCACTCATCCTTTTTGCAAGTCTGTTTATTTTTTATTTGAGAAATCTCTGTTACAAACGGGGAAGATGCTCGTGATTTCTGCCTTTGTCACAATGGTCTCTTTTCAAATGTTTATTCTCAAACATTTTAATTGTAGGTTTTCGTTGTTGTTGTTGTTGTTGTTGTTGTTGTTGTTGTTGTTGTTGTTGTTGTTTAGGTCCGGCCCGTAGACACATATATGGAAATATGTTTGGCAAAACTACATACTCTTTGAATTAACAGATCAAAGAGGGCTCAAAAAAGTTATTTTTAAAAGGTTTCAGAATTGTTTTAAATAACGCCTGCAGATTGCAATATCATTCTTAAAAAACATTAATTCCACCACCTTGCTATATAAATTGACTGATAGTTACTTCACCAGTGCTTTTTTCTAAATTAAATGAATGGGCTTTTTTACCAAAACTTTAAAATCAATGAGGTTTTCTATGGAAAAAAGATTAAAATAAATGTAAGAAATTAGTTATTTGGAAATTTTATGAGATTTTTTGGGCCAAAAATTATCACTGCTACGCTAGTCCTAGCTCGCTTTGACCCGTAGAATGCTGGGTAATTGTCTTAAAATAGATGTTTGTGTCGTCTTATTTTCAAAACCTTAGATCTATCTGCTTAATTTTGATGAGAAAACATGTTCAAAGAAGCAAACAGGTTAGATCACAGGCCAGACGCCAATTCACTTGGCGACTGGCCTGGATCCAGCCTGATTGTCTGAGCATGAAGTCGGTTCAAGTCTATAAGGGGTAACTGTTTGGTTCTTATGCTAGTATTGCTGTGACATGTTATCGAGACATGATGATTTTCAACATACCTTGAATAATATCGCCTGCACCATAACCAGTTTCTGCTGCAGTCAGCTTGTATGGTATGAACGAGGTCTGACCCGGCAGACTTCCATGAAGCGGCAACATGGACGAACATTGCGAGGCTGGTGCTCCGGCGCTAAACCCATGAACGTGACGGACCAGGAACCAGCTGACGAGAACGAGGCTCGCGATCAAGCGCGACATCCTGATTGATTGGCCTGAAAAGAAAAACCATGAACAGGCTTAATAAGGAATATTTTGTTGGTGTCTTACTATA
The DNA here is from genome assembly GCA_947846245.1 of Cerastoderma edule. NCBI lineage: Eukaryota > Metazoa > Mollusca > Bivalvia > Cardiida > Cardiidae > Cerastoderma > Cerastoderma edule. The sequence goes on along the minus strand of OX401405.1, from coordinate 8,545,274 downwards.
GTCCTGCATTGAACCCTTGATGTGTTTTATGGTTAGTGTCGGATATCAAAAATTTCTATACGGCAACTTGGTATCGGTCCCAAAATGCCACTAGTGACAGGCTCGTGTTATCCTGTCACCAGGGCAGTTTCAAGGCCGATAACAGGGTGTCGTATAACATTTTAATATCCATCACTAGATCATGTGATCGCTTCGCGCACCTGTCGGTATTGACTTTTTGTTTTCTTTCAATCTTTTTCGTGTCTTTTTTTTTTCATGTTTTGTTTGTTTATTCGAATCCCATAGGCGTAGGAGCCGGGGGGCCAGGCCCCCACCCCAATATCCAGACTGGGGGGTGGGGGGGCAGAGTATACTTTGGCCCCCAATATTCACAATGGAAGATGAAGATTTTTGGAAAGAAAAAATGAAAGAAATGAAATTCAACAGCAGAATTTATATAAAAGTGTATTTTGTGCTTTATTTAATACCAATTCACCTTTTGTTACGAACAATAACCAAAACATTTTGAAGTCATCATCGCAAATGGCAATCTGAATACATCAGGTTTATCCAATGAAATCTCAGCTCACGAAAAGTAGTTTCAACTAACGAAAACAATGATGCAAAACGTACTCTAAGCAGTCAGACCCTATATTGTATTAAAATATAAATCTATTTTTTGTTCGTAATTGTAGACGAACTCGTGGCTGTGACAGCATGGTGGCTGGTACTTTTAGTTATTATCAATACAATATGCTTTCCGCGTGAAATCGAGCCTTGGCCAATCCTATTTTCTTTTTCTTTTGGTTATTTTGTCTTAACTAAGATACACATTTTCATACACTTTCTTTTAGTTCATTTAATGATATTGAATTTGTAGATGCATTATAAGTCATGAGAAAGTTTAGGAATATTTATTCTTAGACCGGTCTCATCTGAAGTTTGCCCCAATGTTAAAAACGCTCCTACGCCTAAGAATCCACATAGGTAACAAGATAGATAGAATAGATGATTGGTGTGTTTGAATTAGTTACATATATCTTAAATTTAAAAGGAATATGCGTCGTAATGGGTAAAACAAATGAATCAACGTGACGTTCTTTACCACAAGCCAGGTCAAGTGCATATTTCATGAATGAAGCATCCTGAATACGCTAAACATATTTAGAATAATCAAGTGACCAGGCTATCCTCCATGAATGTCTTGCGGTCCGTGTATTTGATTTAAAATTGTATTTAACCCTTTCCAAAACAACAAATGTTGGACTATCCCAAATTGAAAGAGTTTGCAGACGACATTTCAGAATGCGATGAAATTTAAAAAATATTCTTCAGATAGAGCAGAAAACCTTGTGGGAAAAGGAGAAATTGCTCGTTACGGGCAATTTCTCCTTTTTCCACAATGTTTTCTAACGTCGTCTGCAACAAAGCAGTCAAATGTCGTTACTGTTTGGGAAAGGTTTAAGGGGGTTGTTTTGTGTTTCACGACGCCTTCAAGATCGTATTGAGAAGTCTTCGATCTTCACAGGATGAATTTGAAATTGATTTTTAAATGTGTCGTCTGCTTTCCAAAACCTTAATATCTGCTTGATTTTGTTGAAGAAAGATACTCAGAGTTGCAAACAGGATAGATCACAGGCCAGTCGCCAATTTACTTGGCGTGTGGCCTGGATCTAACCTGTTTGCATAAGCATGAATTTGGTTCCAGCACTATAAGCTAAAGGAAGCATCAAACGGCGTATGCAGAGTGTGGTTGAATAACAGTTTCATATCCGTTATGATATTGGATGGAAAAAAGTGTAAGGTACTGATAAAATACATTAGCCCTTTACGACACACTTTTGCGACTTGCAGCAGACGACCCTCGAAAAGCATTGTGACAAAAGGAGAAATTGCTTGTCACAAGCAATTTCTCCTTTTGTCTCAATTATTTTTTCAATTTATTCACATATCACAACAGCAGAACTTAAAAAAAAAATTCTCGTGTTAACAAAACAAGGGATTTTTACAAAATACCACAATGGTTTCTCCATACCACGGTAGGGTCTGATTGTTTTAGTGCACATAACTCCAAAAGATGGAATAGGTTCTAGGGATGTTGTCTATTTGTTCGATTGTTTCAACAGGCATTTGCATCAGCAATTCAATTCAATTCAATTCTTTATTTGGCAAAAACCAGCATATAAATGCCTTTGGCCAAGACAACATTTACAAATATGGTACAGACATATATAAATAATATACGTAAACATGTTAATATATACAAAGAAAATAAAAAACAAAGATTATCAAATCACGAAAACATACAAGTCACGAATTTAGTTGATCTATCACATAATGATATATAATAAAGGTTAATACATTAAATAATTTCATTGCGACATTTAAAGCTCTCTTTTAGATAATATGCAGTTTATAGTTATATAGTTTATATAGTTAGAATATATTGACGTTTTGAAGATAAAATATTAACAAATGTATTAGTGTTTGGCCATGGTAAATGTCCAAAATATTTATTACGAATGTTTGCATAGGCCGGACAGCACAATAAAAAATGATATTCAGATTCAATCTGATTTAAAGAGCAAAGTCTACATATTCGATCACTTCTATCAATTCCATTAAATCTACCTGTCTCAATATCTAAAGAGTGAGAACTTAATCTAAAACATGTCATCTGCTTTCTTAAACTTTCTCCTTTTAAAACATCAATATATTTCTCAAAACAGAAATCAGTCTTATACATTTTATAAAAATATAGCTTTGGTGAAGTTTGTAGTGAACTATGCCAGTTTTGGATATACTGGTCTCTAATTATTTGTTTTAATAGAGGAAAATAGTTAACGTTCTTATCAAAATTTGTGAAAATATCCTTAAAACCAAGATTGCTTAACAATTGTTTAATACTCATGGCCCAGCAACTTTTACTATTACCATTGATCTGTTCTAGTAGTATTTGATGCATAGGAGAATTTTCATTACTCATTATTTTTACCCAATATTTCAAAGTTCTCTCCTTACAAATAACCGAAAGCGGAAATCTACCAAGTTCACCATAGACAGCTATACTGGGAGTTTGTTTCCGCACACCAAAAATATGCTTACAAAATTTTAAGTGGAGTCTATCAATTTCTTTGTAATCATATATTCCCCAAACATCCAAACAATACAAGATTATTGGAACAACCATAGAGTAAAATATAGATATTTTTGTTTTTACATCAATTGTAATGCGGGAAAATAAAGTTAAAACAGAATTGTAGGCTCTTAAAGCTTGTTCAGACAAAACTTCAACAGCATTTTTCATATTACCAGTATACTTAAAATCTACTCCAAGGTACTTAAAATGATCTACAACTTCAATTAGTTCTCCATTGATAAACCAATCAATGTTATGGGTGCTTTTTCTTTTTTCAAAAATACAAACTTTTGTTTTAGAAACATTTATTTTCAAACCCCATTTATTTGAATAATTAGAAATTGTATCTAACTGAGCTTGCAAACTAATTGGGTCAGTAGTAAAAAGTGCAATATCATCAGCAAAAAGTAGCATATACATTGATAAAAAATTTAAATCATTTTCACTTAAATGATTTATATCGATATTATTGTTGATATCGTTGATAAACAATATAAAAAGTATTGGGGAGAGTGGTTCCCCTTGTTTCAAGCCAAGTGTGACATCAAAAAACTCTGAGAAGTTCGTGCCAGCTGTTAGTTTGACACAAGATTTTACTTTACTATAAATAGATTTGAGTATGTTTATCATTTTACAGCTTATCTCAGTATCTAAAAGCTTTACCCAAAGTGCATCTCTTATAACGGTATCAAATGCCATCTGAAAATCAATGAAAGCACAATACAATTTACATTTTTTGCTAAGGATATTTTGAATAATAGAATGTAATAAAAAGACACAGTCAGTAGTACTTCGATTATCTCGAAATCCAAACTGGGCATCACTAAAAACTTCATTGGTTTCACACCACTTATTCAATCTATTTCGAAGAAGCAGAGAAAATATCTTCGCCATGACGTTAACAAGAGTAATGCCGCGATAGTTGGATGCATGCAGTGTGTCACCCTTTTTATGTATTGGGACAATCACACCTTTACACCAAGCTTCAGGATAGATACCTGTTTCAAATATTTTGTTGAAAATAGTACTTAAGTAAGGGGATATAAAGTCAGATGATTCAATGAAAAAGTCAGCAACTGAATAACACCAATGTCTTAATTACCAAACCGTGATGACACCCCAGTAATCAATATGTCCCAATTTATGGGCGTGTTAAGCTCAAGACCTCCGCCCCTCAAACCCCGGCAATGCAGAAATAAAACCGCTGTCTAACAGATTTTCGCCTACTTGATAACACATATCCAATTTCATCATGTCACCAATGCCGTTTTCGGACCGACAACATGTTACATTTATGATGTAATGCACTAACCTTTTAACGCGCAGTCACGTGATAACATATTAGTCTATATGACTCCATGTATACATCATTCTCTAATTGTTAAGTTAGGGAACCGGTCTCTCTTTTACGTTGTGGAACATAGTGAATCCAGTAGAGAGCGGGAAGCCAGTTTACTTGTTATCTATTTTGGGCTTTTTTTTCTCGTGCGTTGTGTTAACCTTATCAATTTGAATCCAAAAACAGGATAAAGAGAATAGATGGTTGTTGTATTTGAATATGAAAAGTTATCTGGCATTCTGACTTGGCTTCGGATTATTATGCGATGGCCTTCGGTTCACTGGATTATATTTCTACTCCTTACCCTATAGCATTTCCGACTCAGGACGCCATCTATCTATTTTATATATTTTTAATCACTTCTTGTTGAATTCGACGGAGAACAAATGTTGTCGACGTTCATCTTACATTCTCGACTCTCCTGTGTGATACTTAAACGATGAATGCTTCGAATTCATCAAAAAAGTACGTGTGTACAAAAATGGTCGTGGTATTGCGTCCATAGTTTATTGGTGCGTAATTAATTCAGAGAACAATTAATTAAACCTTAATTGGGATACTGGCAGACCGTTGTGTTGACCCTGTACCACATATCTGACATATCTCTGTTAAGTCACATATCCCAACCATAACATATTCAGCATTAAACATACACACATGTGTATAGAACTTACAAACAATTACATATCATTGAACATACATAAAGCCACAGTTAAATGTCATCGTTATCTAAGTTTATCTACGAAGATAGTTAAAGTAATTTCAGACGATTTGATTTTCAAATCGATACTAAAGTTCAAAGAACATTGACGTTTTTAACCTAATATGGGATTAAGCAGAATGTGATTAAACTGAAAGAGTTAGCGCAAATTGCCGAAATATGTTCCTAATCAACGATCCCGTGCATTTCAGTTAAACCCAAATAGTGATCAAGAGGCATAAAACGTCCTATCTTCCAAACAGTATTTCCATAAAGCAAGAGGAGAGCATTTCAATTGCAGTTTTATTGTTCAATGTCATCTACAAAGTCTTGGTCTGGGCAAACCTGCTTGTTCACTCGAAGTCTTGAGACCTTTTCAAATTATTGTTATCAGAATTCGAGAACAATTAATGATTACTTTATTGATATCAGGAAACCGTTGTCATCATTAACAATAAGATTAATACTTTCGGGTTTAGATATTGTAACGTATTAAGTAATGAGCAGGTTTTTGTTTCGGAGATGGCATATTGCGTGTGTGAATTTTATACTACCACGGAAGTTGAATAGATCGGGCTAATAATCAAATTGTGTGTTGCATACTTGTTGAAGTTATCATTTATGTATAAAATTGGTCATTAGATTCCTAAAGACTATGGCAAATACCAATCTATTTCCAAAGTTCCATTAGTTCATATGTCCATGTGGTTTATAAACTTAATGGAGCTCCGAATAAGAAAAAAGCAAAACGCATTTTATAGATCCTGGAAATGTCGTTTGGGACAATCATGCGTTTTTCTTACAAGCAGATTTGGTATCCTACTTTTGGCAAAATGGAAGAAGCAAATTTCTGCGTGCCTCGAATTATATTTATTCTCAATTAGTGATCTGTAATTGCCGTAGATGTCCGCCCACAATCAGTCAACCAATGACATTGCAGATTAATCATCTCTGCAGGGCGGTAATAGTTCTCCCCTTAACCCTTTCCCAAACAAAAATTTCTCGACTGTCCCAACTTGAAAGAGTTTGCAGACGACATTTCAAAATATGAAATCGAAAAACATTCTTCAGATAGAGCAGAAAACCTTGTGAGAAAAGGAAAAATTGCTCGTGTTTTCTAAAGTCGTCTTCAAAAAAGTGGTCAAATGTCGTTATTGTTTGGGAAAGGGTTAATAGTTTGGGTTTTTTCGCTTCCAATATCAAATATGTCGCTATAATGCTGTGCACGAAAAAGAAATACACAGATGGTCGTAACACATACAACATACTTCATTATCAGGGTTCAGAGTTGCTTTAAGCTTTCTAGCTTTTTTTAGGTTAGTTTTGCCCTTTGTAAGCTTGAACGATCCTAGATGCATTTGGCTGAAGAAATCATTAGTTGTTGTAAAGAGTTGGTCGGCATTTATAGCATGTTAAACGTAGCGTGCGTCACGATTTATTATGCTTGAAGAGTTACTTGTTTAAACAAATGACATTGTTTTGTCAAAATCTGACGGCTAACAATTTTTACACGTAATAAACGAACGCACTATTTAACTTTTTTGTCTCATATGTATTTGTTTGAACTCGAATGCGTCTGACGACATGAAAACAATTGTGACAAGGGAAGAAGAGGAACACATTCTTATGGCATTATGGTTTCTTTAACTTAAACCCTTTACCAAACGCCAAGTTTTCGACTGTCCCAAATTGAAAGAGTTTGCAGACGACATTTCAAAAGTGATGAAATTGAAATGTAATCTTCTGATAGAGTAGAAAACATTGTAGGAAAGAAAAAAATGTTCTTTAAGAGCGATTTCTCGTTCTCCCATAATGTTTTCCAGAGTCGTCTGCAACAAACCGGTCAAATGTCGTTATTATTTGGTAATGGGTACAGAACGGAAACGCTACATCCGTACACATAGCAAATACTGCATGGTGTCGCTCTAAATCTGAATTAGCATCAACAAGCCATACGAGTGATATTGGGTCAGGGTCAAGTTCTGTGAGAATTCAGTGGGTGTGATTCAAACCTGAGAAGCATCGTATTTTAAGTAAAACGCCGTTTTCAACAAAAAAATCAGTTATCCACGGTTTCTACGTCTTCCATGCAAAATCGTATGCTGCCAACGTACATTTAATAGTGAAATGATTCGATGAAAAACAAGTAAGTTTTAAGGATGATGTACCTGTTTGAAACCCGAAGCGAGGGTTTGATGACCAATTTTTCCTCAAATCTGATCACGTGATTACCCCCGTTGTAAATAGGGTCTCACGGCATTCATAGATTAATTTTAATGATTTTCATGAACATGATAAAAGTATAATCGCCGCCCATCGGCAATCGCTGACCCGCATTAACTGATAAGCCATAGCAGATCATTGCGTATATCAGGAGTTCAGGGACAGAATTACAGCACATATCTATAACGTTACATATAACCAGATTATAGATTCCGTTTGGTAAAGACATGGCATATTTGTCTTGCAGATATAGTAAACTGTGTGTTCCTCTAAGAACACCATCTTAGATAGTCCCTTTAACCCATTACAAATCAATAACGATGTTTGACCAGTTAGTTGCAGACGACTCTGAGAAAACATTGTGGGAAAAGGAGAAATTGCTCTTAAGAAGCAATTTATCCTTTTCCCACATTGTTCCCTGTCCTATCAGATGATTATTTTTGAATTTCATCACCTTTTAAAATGTCGTCTGGAAACAATTTTCAATTTGGGACAGTCGAAAATTTGGCGTTTGCTAAAGGGTTAAATCTGAATGTAAAGCTGTATTTCCTTAATAAGATTCGACCTTTTCTCGCTGACAGAGAAGCAAGACATCCGCAAAAAAAATGTGCGAAAAAAACTGTTTCATTTTTATACGCATGTATTAAGAGTGAAACCTACATGTTTGTTACATAAACCTTTGACTTCATATTGCGCCATTCAAGTTACCTTTAACTAGTGACTGAACCAGCCATAGTGACAAAGTCAGGAATGTCATTCTGCATAATGCAAACTGTCAGATATATTTTTCTTCAATTGAAACCAAATTGCTATGTTAAAATGTAATGTTAGTTATTGTAAGAAACGTCTATATATTGGATATCTGTACATTAACCCAACCTGTATGTACATGTATTCATTTGATCATAGAAAGTGACTTACAGGTCCAGGAGGCCTGGTGTAATAAATTGTGCTATGATAATATAGTAAGAACAAAAGATACTGCACCTTATGTACTCTACATGACATAGAAGATGAATATCATTTTACATTAGTGTGTCCTTATTTTAAAGATCTTAGATCAACTTATATTCCAAAACACTTTACTAATCACCCAAATATGTTTAAATTCACACAGTTGCTTAATACCGATAAAAAACAGTTCTCATCTGACTATCCAGCTACTACAAACACGCTTTCAAACCATAAAGAAATAAGGTTTCTATAGAACAACAGACCATTCCAGAAGCACTTATCAAAATCAAACCACTCTCATCAAATTCGTTTTTCCCACTTTTCCTTTCTTTGTTTTTATATTTGATGCAATTATTGTAAATATGTTTATTGATTATATTGACTACCATATCCATGTAATTAGATACGTATTGACTATGAGCGTTTTTGCTTAATGAACGATTTACTAACTGTACGACAATCGTATCTACTCGGCAATCCCCGTCACAAGTCGGTAGATGAATACACCAGAAATCCTGGGGTAATTCGGCTGTTTTCCGGCGGATAACTCACATGATTACAGCATGCACACAGTCACTATATATTTATGTAAATACACACAAATTGGTTATACATCACAATTGGATGGTTTTTTTATTATAATTTTTTCATAAAAGATTATCATATTAACACATCTTTGTTTCATATTTTCTCAATCGTATCTTCTCGGGAAACCCCCTGTTTGTGTCGGGGATTGCCGGATAGATGCGATTGCTAACGGACATGCACTTCGTCAATCGGAACTACTCGGGTATTTCCGTGAGCTGTGAAATACATCTCGGATATAAGTGTAGGGTTACAATTTTTCGGGTAAATCGACATCCGCCAATTAACACATTTTCTAAGCATGCAAGTTAAGTAATTCAATGTGTATGGAAGGGTTGGACATCCTTTTGAATAACCTTTTTATCAGTAACTCATACCTAATGGCAAAATTGTTGTTGTGACATGTAAAGTTGTTTCCTCAATCAAATTTAAAGACTTTTTAGATTTCACATTTAAGATCTATCTTTAAACACGAAAGTAAAGTGACGTCATTCCGCTGGGAACCAGTATGGCGTCATCCCTATTATTTCAGAGGTGTTTTCATTTGATAAATCCGATGTGTTTAGATTGGCACTTCGTCAATGACCTACTTTCAAAATGGCTCCCCATTACCTCCGAGGTTATTTTAAGAAATGGCCGAGGTGTTCCGAATGACTGTACGAGTGAAAAGTGAGAAAACAGATTGCATATTATTGGAACCGTAATAATGTGTACATTTAGAACTTTTGTTATTTTGGCGTCAGCCTATTTGTCATATTGTTCCTAGCGATGTTCAAAAGCTTCGCTAATAACTTATCTTTAAAATGGGTGAAGTCCATTTGTGAAATAAAACTGGTATCAGGAACTATAACTCAAAATACATACCATTTAACAATTACATAAAACTTTCTCAATTCTAAGTATAGAGTTATTATTCAAGTAAAATACAAAGCATAGGTGCTACCAATATCGTTTTCCTTAATTAATTTAAATCTTAGTCTTATTGATCAAATTGATGTTTCGTTTATACAAATCCGGTTGAAGACTGAACCGATTTGATTATCTTTGAGCATCATAATTTCTATCGAGAAAATGTCTTTCCATGAAATCAAGCAATGAATGAAGTGGGGTTTTTAAAGAAAGGAAAAAAGGGCACATGTCCCAATTGCAGTCACGAGTTCACACTCTAGTTTGATTACTTTAGCTAATTCGAGAGACGAACAGCTAACTTCAATGTTAACAAGTCACGACCGACCACGAATGACCGTTCGGGTTTGAACTGTGTTAACCCTTAGAATGCTGGGTATTTATCTAAAAATAGATTTGTGTGTCGTCTGCTTTCCAAAACCTTAAACATCTGCTTAATTTCGGTGAGGGGAGCAAACAGGTTAGATCACAGGTCAGTCGCCAATTTACTTGACAGCTGTTCTGGATCTAACCTGTTTGCATAAGCATGAAGTCGGTTCGAGCGCTAAAAGGGTTAATATAAACAAGGTTGTGGCGTTCAGAATCAACATCTACAACTAGTTGTTTTACCACAAACAACACCTGAAACAGGACGTTTTAAAGCCTGTTAGTAGAGAATTACCATGGTAAATACATGGTACATAAACGACGCCCCTTGTAGACCGACAATACCATACAGAACTGTGTCAATGAAACTTTTTGCTGTTCATGTAGAGACCAAACTTACCAAGGAAGAACGACGGCCCAGCTATGTATACCGAGAACCAGCGGAGTAGTCCGTATAAAAAGGAGTTTCAAAACGGCAGATTATGTATCATTCCAATCCACCAAAAATGTTGTTAAACGAATAAATGCATACATTTAAGTAAGGGACTTGCTCTATTTAACGTCACACACGATATGATGTATGACATTATACTAAGTATACACCACGGGATAGTTATTTTCGATCTTACATGCACGAAAATAGATGACATTCTTGATAAAGCCAGTCCATGAAATTCGTACACACAAATGTTCAGTGTAAAGTGTTGTACACTATGTGTAAGACGTTTGCCCCAATTCACACCCGTTGCGTACTCAAAATTGACATCATTCTCTTTAAATGATGCAGAAATGCAAATACGATGCATTATTTATTACCCGAATAATGATATTCAAATAATGCGCCAGTGAAATACGACTTTTTTTGTATTCTTACCGAGCGACTTCTGCTTAAACCACTTTTTGTTTATATCAATGTACCATTTTTTTTATCGTTTTCTGAAACAATCAGTATAAGCTTTGCACTTCAACACTTGTTAGAAATGTTAATGTTTTCCTCTGATTTCAAATTAAAAGAAGTGCAAGTTTTAACTTTTCCGCACATTCGTTCTTTAATTCCAGCTCAGCATTCTGAACGCACATGCATGATTGAGTGCCATAATGCATTACAGCGTTTCGCGGTGGAGTAGTGTTTAGTTTCGAGGAATTTAGATCAAAACACCCATATTTGAGAGGTTTAGCAGTATAATATCCTTGGCCGCTATACACCTTTTTCCGGGCCAATTGTTGATGGATTATTAAGGAAGTGATTTAAAACCGAGATTAAACCAAAAAACCATTAATCAAGACGGTCGATGTTAACCCTTATAGTTCTTGAACCGACTTCATGCTCATGCAAACAGGTGAGATCCAGGCAAGCCGCCAAGCGGCTGGTCTGTGATCTAACCTGTTTGCTACTCTGAGCATCTTTCCCCTCAACATTAAGCTGAAATATAAGGTTTTGCAAAGCAGACAACACAAAAATATAGATTTAGAAAATCGCCCAGCATTCTAAGGGTTAATGTTCTGGGTTTATGGTGCACACGTTCTATATAGGTCACTGTGCACCTGTCCTGTGTAGGTCATGCGTCATTAAAGTGCCGTGACACATACAGCATAAAGTGCGATCTATCAATCAACAGTGACCGACGTCATGCAAATACATACATGCATGGACTACTGGGCGTGTGTATAGATATATATAGGCCAACGTCTTACATACATTCGTATTTCATGTAGAGACTTTGTGGGCGACAGTGGTGCAGTGGTCAGCCTCTTGTACCAAGGATCCCGGGTTCGAATCCCCGTTTGGCAAGGTCAGAATTGCCGTGACTAGCCCACAAATCGGCGCGAGTACTGGGGTATTATCCAGGAATCAGTCATCAAGATGAGTTTGTTAGGCTTAAATAAGCTTCCTTCACAATCGATCTAAAACAAATCAAACAAACAAAACAAACAAATCAAAACACTTTCCCGAAAGGGATGTTGTCTCCCTTGATGAGTTACCTGCCTTAATTTCAAACTATCTCCGGTTTGCTCATTGATTGATATAGGGCATTTACGGCACTAAGAATTCCATGTAACTCCAATCGAAAGAAAGCTAATGTTATGCGCCTCTCGGGCAGACGACGCACTTGTCGAGCCACTTCGCAATATTGCTTTACTCGATAATGAAGTAAGAGGAAATGTTGCTTGTTATCGCAAAAGAAAATGTGAAAGCCATAATAAAATGGCGTTGAAATAATACATTTTTTGTATTGTGGTATCATGTCTAATGAAAAAAGCTTCTGAATGCAAAATTGATAACTCAGAAGGTATTTGGATGTTGATAAAATACAGATTATATTTATTGTATTACTCATTGTAAACAGGCTCTGAATGCCTAAGGTATTAACTTTTCTTAATTCCAATGACTATTCTCCTAAGCATCATTCTTCTAAGCGTCTCATACAACTTTTTAGCTGTTATACTGTTTTCAAAAAATCTTATATACAAATTTCCTCACATCTGTGAAGAGATTACACTAATTATCAGCATCAAAGGTTGGGTAAAATGTCATCCTGCTGTAACACGACAACAATCCTCTCGTTTGTGGCTCTAACTTAATCCATCAGTAGCGATCATAAAAATCGTGCCCTGCACAAAGAGACGATTATTTGGAAAACATAGAAACTGAACATATTGTTTGTTTTATATCGATTGTTAAGAAAGCTTATTTAGGCCTATAAAAGCCACTCTCGATGACTACTTCCTGGATAATACACCAGTACTCGCACCGATGTGTGGGTTAGTCCCTGCAAATTTCACATCGCTTTACGGGAATTCGAGCTCGGGACCATCGGTACAAGAGGCCGACGCTCTACCATTGAAGCACTATCACCCAAATATGAAAATATATCTAAAAAATATGTGAGTTAGAAAACATGTAAACGATAATGCCTCTACGCTCTCATATAGTTTATATCGAGGGTTCGATGCAGAACTCGAGTAAGTCCTGCACAAACATGAAGTACTTATTTTAGCATTGAACTGAACCATAGGTTTCTTGTTAAGTGTTATTAATCACGCTCAGCAAAGACCCTGACACTGCTTTGTGCATACCCTCAGATTCGAACCCAGGTTGCAGTCCAAGCATAATATATCGAGGCACTTGATGGCACCAACACAGCTACATGCCGACCCTCAGATTAGAACAGAAGTTGCGGTCCAAGCATAATATTTCGAGGCACGATGGCCAATGTCAGCTTGCTTTACCTAATGGCGTTAACATTTGTCACATCTGTATAAGAATCATATTGTAAAAAGGAATGCAAAGCAAAGACATTTGACCCGTGGAAATTATCATTGAGGTTTGGTGGGATATGTTATATGGACGCCAATACACGCACTAGATCTTACACAAAATAGTCATTAATTTGACACGGTATGTCACTATTACGATGAAAAGCTCGTAAAGTGATGGATGGATTTGAGTACAGCCTGGCCGAACCACATCGAGTATACACCTAGGTACACAGAGTTATGTACGGAATGGCTACGTTCACCTTAAAGTGCTCGAACCGATTTTATGCTTATGTATACAGGTTAGATCCAGGCCAGTCGCCAAGTAAATTGGCGGCTGACATGTGATCTAACCTGTTTGCTTCTCTGGGTATCTTTCCTCACCAAAATCAAGCAGATATTTAAGTTTTTGGAAAGCAGACGACACAAATATCTAATTTGAGAAAATCACCCAGCATTCATAGGGTTAATTCATTTAGCCCATATGTTATTTTGCGGCTGGTACAAATTCCAAGTACATGTATAAACATAAGAGAATTACAAACCATTTAAGCCTTTTAACAACACTGTAAAAAAAGGCATATTTGTAAAAGGGAACGATTAACAATTATAGTGCTGGAACCGACTTCATGCTTATTGCAAATAGGTCAGATCCAGACCAGCCGCCAAGTAAATTGGCGACTGACCTGTGATCTAACCTGTTTGCTACTCTGGGTATCTTTCCTCATCAAATTTGATAAATGACGTCGCCGCATTGTTTGCAATCGATACATTACGCCTTGGTCGGCAAATACCGAATAATACCGAGCGACCTTTGTGGAAACACCCGAGTTGAAGGCGTTCAACAGTTCAACATTTTGACCGGTGAACAATTTGTAATACAATTGGATTACCCATTATTGACAGTATTCTATTTTTCTCAAAATAAAACAGCAATATATAAGAAATTAACATTTACATAAGGCTTTAGGTAATAACAAGTTGTATTAACATTATGACAGCGAAATAATGCATTATGTGTCAAAATTTAGATTTTCCTTATATATCTAATAAGCATGGTCATTAAACCAGACATAAACAACGTGTGAATAAAGTGAGGATATAGGATTCTTTACCAATGGTATGCTGTTTAAATCAGCTTTAATGTAGAGAGGGAATTCCAAGAACGCCAAATGATGGGACAGCATTCAGGATTTACTTCCTGGAGGCTTTCCACATAAAAAGCAAAAACAAAAGGCATTGAAAATATTGTAAATCCATGTCTGATAAGTACGGAACCATAGCCTTTATAAGCAAACAATTTCGGCTGACTTTGATATAGTGGAAGGCTTTCCTTAGACTTTTTTCATCATTGAAAATAGCATTTGAGCACCTTTTGTGCAGAGCTTCTTGTCTCATCATCATCAATCATCATCGTAATCAGTATACAAAGTGTAGACAATCATAATCATCATTTTCTTTTGCATAAATATTCTATTTTATGTCGTTATAATATCATCATGATTCAATTACTTCGACAAGCTCGTATACATTCAATTTTGCATCTTTTCTCTTTTCTTACTTAAATATTTCTTTTATTTCACCCATTTCCATCCAACTGTACAGGTAATTTCTCCCTTTTCTCAAACAAAGAGTATAAAATATCACCTTCCGTCGACGTGTAAAATCTATTGATTTGGTTTGTGTTTTCGTATGGCTAATTTTACACACACACACAAAGTATACGAATTATAAAAGATGTCAAGGAAAGAAGTGCATAAATATCAGCGTACAACACGCGACTAGCCCTGGGCGATTCATCCTATTTTCCGTATACATGTATAGACGAGTTTGCCTCTTTACTTCATATTGATTAACTTAAGCGTATATACGACATTTGTGTTTATACATACATGTATATATGTAAAATATTAGGTGCATGCACGGTACAAACCCTCAAAACCACAATAGCAAAATGGAGATTTTTTTGGTCACATGGCATAGCAAACATGTGATTGCAATGCTTCATTTCTATCTATATTTAATGTAATTGACATGTGTTGTTCAAATCGTGTTATTTCATTTTCAACGTTCCCTTCAACACCACGCCATTCTTTGGGACGAACTAGTCTTACCCTTTCAAGGTATAAAAGCTGTTCGTTTTTTATCGTCTCAAAATAAGAGAGTGTGGGGATAGTTTTAATGCAATAAAAATGTTTTGGAATCGAAATCGTTTAGGGAAATTTCTCTTTAATAAATAAAAATAATAAAAAAAAAACGAAAAAGGTTCAATGTAACATCGTCAAGAGGATACAAATTAAACTCAGGAGACTTGATATATCACGTCATTCGCGTGTTTAGACATTTTGTGTGATGCGCTGAATACTCAAATTGTCTGACCATAACCTATAACGCCCGGTCCGTCACTAAATAGCGGAAGTCCTTGTTCGTAACGTACGTCGCGTACTTTGATCCTAAAATAAAACAACACACGATGACAGCTGTTTTGTTTCTCCTTCACGCACAGTTTAATTAACTCACATCCCTAATTTGGATGGACTTAGTATTGTCAAAATTGAAAGTAAAGTCTTACAACATGAGCAATGTTTTAAAAGTACAAAATCCGTTGTGAATGTTGGTAGAAGATAAATGTAAGAAGGAATTGCTATAATTGGGATAATGGGTTTTAATTAAAATGATGCATCATAACATCAACATTATGATGAATTGGTAAGAAAAACGGTTTTTGGCTGGGAGCAATTACTTAAATATGTAAATCGTACCTGTACATTTAGCTTAATATCATTTTAACCATTAAAACAAATGCATAAGATGTTTACCGCAGTTGCAAGAGTCGCCAGAAAAGCTTGCTTTAATGAACTCTTTTTTTCGGTTGGACCTTTACCAAACGCCAAATTTTCTACTATCCCAAAGTGAAGGGGGTTGCAGACGACATTTCAAAATGTATTGAAATTGAAAAATAATCTTCTGATTGGTCAGAAAACATGCAAATGCAGTAGAAACATATCTATGATTATTGTACATGGTGGCGTTTTACTAAACTTTTTATGCCAATAATTTGCGTAAGTTCAATACATCATGTTTTCCTGAGTCGTTTGCAGCAAAAACTGGCCACCTGTCGTTATTATTGGTAATGGGTTAATGAACTCTTCCTTCCGTTAAACCACATTTTCGTCATCTTAGATTTCGGCCACTGTTTCGTCAAAACCAGTGTATATGAATGAAAATACATGAAAGAGTTAACCTTTTGCGTAACATTTGCTTTTTGTATTGCAGAAAACATTCAATCTGTCTTTTGTCATCGTCATTTTTTTGTCAGTACAAAAAATGTAGCTTTCCTTCCTGGTAGCCTTTAATGCACGTAGAAAGTCGCCATACAAGTATGTTCAACTGTGACATTTGAATGTCAAGTAGTTATATATTCCATATATGTTATAGTTTATTAACGCTCGACGAAAACAAAAGCAAATCTCTTTTTCTGTTCCAGTGAAAGTAAAAGGTGTTACACTGAAGCGTATTGATATCAGCACTATGTCAGTGATTTTAAGAAAACTTTTAAACTAACTTTATTTTATTGAATAATAAACATTACGTGTTATAAAGCAAATACAAAATTGTACATGACCAAAATAAACACGGATCAACAGCAGAGCTCATGATATTATAGCGCTTAATCAAATACATGTACATTATAAATTAAGAACGGCAGGGTTCAATTCCTTAGGAGATATGCCTAATAAAAAAATGTAGGTAAGTTTTTTCATATTGAAACAATGAAAAGATCTAAACAAAAAGAAATAAAAAGAAAATAGCCATCGACATCATTTAATCTGTTCATGGTTTTTCTTTCATTTGCATCCCAATTATAAAGTATAGCTTAAGAAATACAAAGGTTACTCAATCTATAACGCAGAAACACTGTATCTATCAGACGTATACTAACGAAGAACAAGCAAATGCAGTAGAAACAAATGGATGATTATTTGTACATGGTAGCGTTTTACTAAACAGTTTATGTCATGAATTTGCGTAAGTTCAAAACAACAACCCCTTTTATTTCTATATTGATATAAGCAATATGACAAAGTAACACATCAATGGAATCGTCTATCTGGGACGCTTTAAATGATGTGTCACGTTTCAATATTGTTATTACTTATTATTATTTAGGATGCTTTTCATGTTCACCAGTTCTGACATACCCAAATAGTTTACGTAAGTCGTTCGGTACAACAGTACCCTAGGACACCGTTTTACTAAACAACTTAAGAAAATTATTTGCGTAAGTCATCACTGATAAAAATGGATAGTATCTTCAATGAAAGTACAACATTTCAATGTGACACTTATTGGAAGCGTCTCGGAAATACGTTTCCGATGATGTGTTGCTTTGCAATATCGCTTCGTCCAATATTGAAATAAGAGGAATAGTTGTTTTAGACTTTCGCAAATCTTAAGCGTAAACTGTTTAGTAAAACGGTACCCTGGCAATAAGTGAAATGGTTACGAATATGTCAAGCCGTCACCCGATTCGGTGACGTCACGCGAGACATGGCACGGACTTCCGGTATGTTCAATGTCATTGTATAACTGACCTTCGTTTGAAGGTCATTGCGCAAATGGCACTCTGATTCATTGCAAGACTAAAACCTTTCTAAAAGTGTTCATTGTTATAAACCTGCGAAGTATGTGCAGGCTTATAGGCAACTTTTTGTTTTTAGGTTTTATACTTTTAAATATCCGGTTTTAATGATACTTTATGTATCTTAGGTCATGCCTTTATTTTTATGCATAAGTACATGTGTGTGCTTTCATTATCTTGTAAAGCACTTTTGAACATATGTCTTATTATGACAAGAGTGCTATATAAATATGGTGTATAATACATAGTCGTAGGAGCCGCCCCCAAATTTTCACAATGGAAGATGAAGATTTTTGGAAAGAAAAAATGAAAGAAATGAAATTTAACAGCAAAATTAATTTAAAAGTGTATTTTGTGCTTTATTTAATACCAATTCGCCTTTTGTTACGAACAATAACCAAAACATTTTGACGTCATCATCGCAAATGGCAATCCGAATACATCGGGTTTATCCAATGAAATCTCAGCTCACGGAAAGTAGTTTCGACTAACGAAAACAGTGATGCAAAACGTACTCTAAGCAGTCGGACTCTATATTGTATTTAAATATAAAGTTATTTTTTGTTGGAAATTGTAGACGAAGTCGTGGCTGTGACAGCATGGTGGCTGTCACTTTTAGTTAGTGTCAGTATAATATGCTTTCTGCGTGAGCTCGAGTCTTGGCCTACCCTATTTTCTTTTTCTTTTGGTTATTTTGTCTTTACTAAGATACACATTATCATACGCTTTCTTTTAATTCATTCAATGATATTGAATTTGTAGACGCATGATTAGTTATGAGAAAGTTTAGGAACATTTATTCTTAGACCGGTCCTCATCTGAAGTTGCCCCCCCCCCCCATGTTGAAAACGTTCCTACGCCTATGTAATAATAATGATGATAACTACAAGTGTCCATTCCTTATCAGGGGTGGAAAACTCAATTGTCCGTGTCCCAAGCTTGTCCAAAAGCCTTAACGGACAAATGAATTCTTACTGAAATACACTTCATGATAGTTGCACGGACAAGTGTTGATACAGATGTTGCATCTACGGACAAGTAAATCAAAGTCTGAATTTGCCATCCTCGCTTATTATAGAACAATACTACAAATGATGTATCATTTCATTTCGTGATACAACTACATACTTTTACTTAAAGGCATAATGATTTTGGTTTTTCCTTACTAAAGCAAAGAGAACATGTTCACATTGTGAACAAATTGTCGTCATGGATTAGCCTGTTCGAATTACACATGCTGATCCTGGTTGATACTTTTTAAAAAAAAAGGTATCCGACTCTTTTCTGATCGATCTCTTTAACCCTTTCCCAAACAACACATTTTCGACTGTCCCAAATTGAAAGAGTTTGCAGATGACATTTCAAAATGTGATGAAATTGGAAAATAATCTTCTGAAAGGCCAAAAAGCATTGGAAAAGGAAAACTTGCTCGTCACGAGCAATTTCTCCTTTTCCCTCATTGTTTTCTAAAGTCGTCTGCCACAAAGTCGTCAAATGTCGTTGTTGTTTGGGAAAGGGTTAAAGTATACATGTTTATTGCACAGCTGTCAATAAATAATTAGCTCGTGCATATTCCTGAGTTTACTGTATATCTCGTCAATGTATCGAGTAAGAGCTTCGGGCTGTGTTTAGGTAATTACGCATGTCTAGCCTTTATCATTGTCTATATACTTGCACTTGTATCCTTTATGGTCCCTGTCCGTACCAATACAGTCTGTAAGTCGATATCTGACAATAGAGTCAAACTTGTGTTGAGAGGCCAGCTTATGAAACAGAGAAAATTGGCCGTTTACGACAGATTGGCTGCTTAACACAAATTGATGCTTACTATAAATCCAACATTGGACTTTCTGTATTGGTTGTTTCAGGCAGGTTGACTTCAAAGGATGGTTGCTTAACACAAGTTGGACAGTACTCGGATCAAAGTATTGTCGCCATGTCTTTCCTTTGGGTATGTTTGTCCGTCTGTGTACGTAAGTTTGTGTGCTATGTCTGAAGTATTGACTTTCTTACTTCTTTTTTACTTCTTCAAATATACATTCAGTAATTAATTTTTCTATTTCGTTTTTTTATTGTGATTCTTTGTACACTCATGATTATACACATTATAAGGGGCGGTTAATCAAAGGGTTTACGCCATGATGCTCAGTCAATAGTTGAATGAATAAATATGATTATTCATATATTTTCTGATTTGTATGTCTTGCGTATTTCTATCTTTGCTTCTTTAACTTGGGACCGACTTATTTGCTAGTCACACGAACATCTTGTTCAAGAATATGTTACAATAACAACCAGCACTCGAAATGTTTATCGCTTCTTTCCCAGTTAAACCTCCTTTCTTATGACTGCGATATTGTGGACACTTCTAATACATGATTTCGAAGGCAACAGAACTTTTCAAAGCTATCATGCTGGTCCCCCTTTTCACCGAATTGATGATTCCGTGCATAAATTGATCCAAAGACCTAAAAAACTTAATAGGTCTTTGACTGATCATGAGCGTTTCAAACAGGTGTATTATGAACCCACGAACAAACAACCAACCAAAAATAAGCATGCGAAAAGAGAAACATATCCAAAACGAAATGAATTTTCCTCATAACGATCCATTGAATAATCAACTTTAGATGTAGTAGATGCATGTAAGCGGGTCAGACATGTATAAGTTGGTTATATAATTATCATTATGTTCCATGAACGACTTCTTAAAATTTGAAATGAATAAAAATATCAAAGAAATGTGTCATGCTGTAATGAGTCAACAATTCATCCAGAATTAATTTGACTAACGTTATTTAAACAACAAAGTAACCACGTCATTAATAGCGAAATTTGGAGAATGTTATAAACCGGTGACTTGCGGGCATAATTCATGACGTGAAATCCCGGAAATTAACCCGGCTGTCATTTTTCTCTCTCGACCTTTTCCTTTATACAGACATAAATAATTCAATGATTTTTGCAGTCGAAGATTTCTCAGGGTCACAAAAGGAAGGATGAGCTTGTTATATATACATAACCTTCTCATTTGTCAAAGTACTTTAAAATAAAACAGCGATCAAATTCGTATGAATGTAATGTACATGTACACCAAAGTTTTCGAAAGTTGTGGTTGCTGAATTTCTTGTTTTCTTTAGGCTACTTCGCTAAGGGCGTTAAAAAAGTTAATCAATCACGAAACCTTGAATGAGTTGACAGTTTCGGATTGAAAACATCACCAAACAATAATAGCTAGTTAAGACTGGTTGTAAGTTAAGAAATGCGATGGAAAAGAACTGTTGTTTTCACACGATGGTTTACCTTTTGAAATTAAACTAAAATATTATTGCATCAGGTTATTCAATAAAAGAACTAGTCAGATATGAGTGTATCAAAACTCACTTTATCGACAATATCGAATTGTGTAGAAATGAACATCAAATCTATGACAACAAATCATAACATATGGTAAGACAGATATCCTTATTTAGCATCAGATTTTTCATTTTGTCAAAGTTGGTAGAGCATGTAGCCGAAAATGCAAGAGAGCAACCAATTAAACATACTACGCAATTACTTCATTAAACAACGGAGTTAACGTCGACGTAGCTGTGGTCGAGTGTTAAAGCGCTCGACCCATAGTCCAGGTTTGATCCCAGTGGTCTTGCCACTGGAATTTTCAAAGATAGTTTTTAGTATTTCCCGCCTCTATCGGATGAGATTTAAAACCGAGGTCCAGTCCTATGAGTAGCCATTAACTAATACACTCCAACTTGTGTTAAGCAACCATCCTTTGAAGCAGCTAACCTGTCTTAAACAACCACTACAGAAAGCCCCATGGTTCGATCTATAGTGTACATCAACTTGCGTTAAGCAGCCAACCTGTCTTAACCCCTTCCCAAACGCCAAATCTTCAACGGTCCCAAATTGAAAGAGTTTGCAGACGACATTTCAAAATGTGATGAAATTGGAAAACAATCTTCTGATTGGGCAGAAAACATTGTGGTCAAATGTCGTTATTGTTTGGTAATGGGTTTAACAGCCAATTTTTCCAGTTCCATAGTCTGGCCTCTTCACACAAGTTTGACTGTACATACATGCAATGGGCGTAAAACCACTGATATTATATTCTAGGTGATATGGAACGGGAAACGTACATGATTAGCATTTCGAACATACAAGTAAAGAACAGTGTGTCACAGAAAAAGGTTTACCGTTTAAATCTGACTATATAAATAATATATAATACGGATCTAAAACGCCAAGCATCGGTGGCCTAGTCAGTACCGTGAACGGCAAGGGTCATGTGTCCGCGACCCAGGTCAGCCAAACGTTTCAGATGTTAAACCCATTACCAAACAATAACGACATTTGACTAGTTTGTTGCAGACGACTCTGGAAAACATTGTGGGAAAAGGAGAAATTGCTCTTTACGAGCAATTTCTCCTTTTCCCACAATTTTTCTGCCCTGTCAGAAGATTATTTTTGAAATGTCGTCTGCAAACTCCTTCAATTTTGGACAGTCGATAATTGTTCGTTTGGTAAAGGGTTAATGAAATAAATGCCACACGATTAATTCTCTCTCACAACTTATTAATAATGTTAACCCTTAGTAATTTTCTATAAATATATTGTTTGTGTCGTCTGCTTTCCAAAATCTTAAACATCTTTTTAAGTTTGACGAGAAAGATACTCAGAGTAGCAAAAAAGGTTAGATCACATGCCAGCCGCCAATTTACTTGGCGGCTGGCCTGGATCTAACCTGTTTGCATAAGCAGCCGTTACAAAACTAAATAATGTAGGTACGGCACTGACGAAGTGGACTCAAATGGGACCTGTGTCAGTAACATAATATAGCTATAACAAACATGAGTCCGGATGCGGCACTATAAGGGTTAATGTCGGAAAACATTCAGTGGATCATAAAGAATATTGTACAACACCGGTGAAAAAAACCCAAGAAGTCTCGATAGGTGAGCTGATATTATTGAAATAATGTTGAAAATGACAATAACTTCAAAAATTCAATTATACACACACAAAAAATTTACAAACACATTTCCATGGATGCTTTGGCAACATAGTTAACACAACTTCTGCGACAAATTTGATAAGAGAAACTGATATTCTGGTCAACACGCTTGTTCATATTTGTGTAACACTTCAAGACATTAATCATAACTATACAGAAGCGTCTGTATATCATTCCGACATATCCTGCTTTAGTTTCTGTAACCCCAAACAGACCTCTGTTGCCGTTATAAATCGTGAAAGAACCCTAATTAAATCTACTCGTAATGCAATCGGTAATTATTTCAAATTGACTCGTTTTGACTCTTTACAAGTTTTGCTTGTAGTTCCTCATTAGAACTGTCTATGCTTAGATTAGATAAGATTTATTTCAAAAATTGAGCAACAAGACAATAATTTACAACACATACATATCGAATTAACTATACATTGAACAATATATGAACCATGCCAAAATTACATCAATATAGAGGATATGACAAAAAAAAGAGAAAAATCTCTTCTTTTCAATGTGATCCTGATACTCCTTCTCGTCAATGACTGTTTTCCCGTTTAACCCTTTACCAAACACCAAAGTTTCGACTGTCCAAAAGTGAAAGAGTTTAAAGACGCGATTCAAACGTGATGAAATTAGGAAAAAACTTCTGAATGGGGCAGAAAACATTGTGGGAAAAGGAAAAAATGCTCGTCACGAGCCATATCTCCCTTTCCCACAATGTACTCCTTCTCGTCAATGACTGTTTTGCCGTTTAACCCTTTACCAAACACCAAAGTTTCGACTGTCCAAAAGTGAAAGAGTTTCAAGACGCGATTCAAACGTGATGAAAATAGGAAAAAAACTTCTGAATGGGGCAGAAAACATTGTAGGAAAAGGAAAAAATGCTCGTCACGAGCCACATCTCCCTTTCCCACAATGTTTTCCAGAGTCCTCTGCAACAAAAACGGTTAAATCTCGTTATTGTTTGGTAATTGGGATAAATAATAACTGTTCTATTGTGAAAGACTAATAATCCACTCATATTGGTTCCTGTGAGAAGGCAGTGGTTTGTTTGGAACGTTTGGTACTTCTGGAAATAACATACCGGGGTGCATGGATAGATGTACTGAGCGCAATGAGATAACTGAAATTCTGTATGAAATCGACACGAACAAATTTACTTTCTTCGTAACGATCTCTTGGTCGTCTGGTATCGTTGTGTTTAAACTGCGCAATTTCCTCTAAGAAAATGCGTGAAATAAGAAAAGCAAAGGGACGTACGTGTAAAAAATACATGAGGATGAAAATGAACATATGTCAACTGACTTACCTCAAACGTTAACGCCCGTTGCCTACTGTTCAAACAAAGTCCAGCAAAACACCTCGAATAAACGATACGTAAATACCAACAAACAAAATTGAATTAAACACAAACGAAACAATCCAAACAAAACGTAAAGAATGACGTAATGTAACTTATTGTTAGTATTTTTCCAGAATTCGACGTGAAAAACGTTATTACGCTTGGCTACTACAAATCCGCCATGTTTGTCGAATCTCGCTGAGAACGTGAGTTTACGTTAAACTGTCGTCTGTCGTTCTGATGTCGTGAACACGTGAAATCCCGCAGTCGTCACTTGTCAACAATGTGATGGATTGCCCGAGGTTTTAGTGAGAGCGCCGCGGGCAAACATTTTCAAAAACTCTTCGATTTCGGAGGTAAGTATGGTCTATTTTCTTGAGAAAAATCAGTCCAAACTGAATATCTATCATTAAACTCCTGAAATGTGTCATCAAATATCGAATTGGGTGTATCTAGAGTCAATGTTGTGAAGTGAAATACACATCTTTTTAGATGTTATTGTGTTGCCCCCAACTAGCCTTGGGCCTAACCCGTTCGTATACCGCAAACTAGGCTAATGCGGGTATGCATGGGCAAGGCCTACATGCTAGCCCCAAACCAACATATGTTATTCCATCAAGCGATTAAGCAAAGCCGTTTATTCAAAATAAACCCGACCCGAATGAATCTTAACGAAATGTGCGGCTCCGAACCAGATTATGGTTGAACCCTTAGAATGCTGGGTAATTAATTAAAAACTAGATTTTTTGTGTCGTCGTGTGCTTTCCAAAAACCTTAAATATCTGCTTGATTTTCATAAGGAAAGATACTCGGAGTAACAAACAGGTTAGATAACAGGCCAGCCGCCAATTTTCTTGTCGGCTGGCCTGGGTCTAACCTGTTTGCATAAGCATGAGTTCGGCTCCAACACTATAAGGGTTAATCGAAATATCAACAACTAACAACCATCGAAATAAAAAATAAAAAGCTTATCAACGTCGCGTGTCGTATACATGAGCAGTTACCGATGATTATATCAGAACATTAAAAGGAACTCGAATAATCCTTCCATGGAAATTAACAATAATTTTGTTGAAATCGGCGTTTTGGCCTGAACCAAACTTGAATAATTGAAATACATCGACGGCTAGCTGGTCCATGAGTTGACGGGGTTACCTTATATAATCAGAGCGTGCTTCGAGACTTAATTAGCTATTATAAAACATTACATTGGCCGGGTCGTCTTACGGCTAATCTCTGACAAACAACAAAGCAAACTCCGTCCAGTGATCTCCCTTTTTTATGATTGATGCTTAGCAAGGGGTGATCAATGTGAGAAGTTTGACAACAAAGGCTAAACCAAAATGTTCATAGAGTGAGACCTTATCCAAAGTGACGTGCATCGCATTCTGTGTATTATGTAAATACACAACAACGACAACATCAAAAACAACATCGGACAAAAAATACCAACCAAACCGAAAAAGCTATGTATCATTCATTCCCTAATTTGGTCGCACGGATAGATAATGCCGTATTTTAGGATATACACACCATGTATTTCAGAAAGTACAAAGTACACACAATTAGTTATCTTTTTGGGCGTTTTTACAAACACTCCCGAAGTTTAGTTTAAACTCATTTATTTATATCGATTGTGAAACAAGTTCAAACAACTTTAGTCAACCACTCTCGATTCTGCTTCCTGTGCACATAACCAGTACTCTCGCCGATTGTGGATTAATAAAAGATCGCAAGGCAGATCCCGAAACATTTCATACAGTTTGCAGTGGTGTCCAAGTTATATTCATTTGGACACCTCTGCAAACTTAGTTAGCCATTCAACGTTCGAAATAGTGTGGAACAGATAGACAACTTTTACCTAAAAGCGGCAGTATATCGTCTTTGTTTCTAATACAGCGGTTGCCATATTACCAAAAGGAAAGGTATTTGTTTTTAAACATACCGGTTAAGTTTGTTTATGCACATTGCATTTTAATTTGTGAACATACACAAAAAACTTAACCGCAAACAGGCACTCGATCTTCTTCAATGCATTAATTCCCTTCTAATCGTTAGAACGTAAATAAAAGAGCAACTGCAATCAAAAGAAGAACAAGTTCGCCCCTTGTTGTATGTATCGAAAAGTGTGTAGAGTGCCAACGGGCAGGGCACGTAGTCTTCTCAAATGTGAGTATTTCCTCCCAACCCTTGAAATGTAAATAAAAGAGCAACTGCAATCAAAAGAAGGACATGTTCGCCCCCTGTTGTATGTATCGATGTGTGTAGAGTGCCAACGGGCAGGGCACGTAGTCTTCTCAAATGTGAGTATTTCCTCCCAACCCTTGAAACGTAAATAAAAGAGCAACTGCTATCAAAAGAAGAACAAGTTCGCCCCCTGTTGTATGTATCGAAGTGTGTAGAGTGTCAACGGGCAGGGCACATAGTCTTCTCAAATGTGAGTATTTCCTCCCAACCCTTGAAACGTAAATAAAAGAGCAACTGCAATCAAAAGAAGAACAAGTTCGCCCCCTGTTGTATGTATCGAAGTGTGTAGAGTGCCAACGGGCAGGGCACGTAGTCTTCTCAAATGTGAGTATTTCCTCCCAACCCTTGAAACGTAAATAAAAGAGCAACTGCAATCAAAAGAAGAACAAGTTCGCCCCCTGTTGTATGTATCGAAGTGTGTAGAGTGCCAACGGGCAGGGCACGTAGTCTTTTCAAATGTGAGTATTTCCTCCCAACCCTTGAAACGTAAATAAAAGAGCAACTGCAATCAAAAGAAGAACAAGTTCGCCCCCTGTTGTATGTATCGAAGTGTGTAGAGTACCAGCGGGCAGGGCACGTAGTCTTCTCAAATGTGAGTATTTCCTCCCAACCCTTGAAACGTAAATAAAAGAGCAAGTGGAATGCAGCATTATATTCTCAGCATTTGCCCATAGGATATATGTCTATTTGCCTTTTTTTGTATAATCTATGAGGTTTTTGCACTTTTTTGCATTACATAACGAAAAAAGAATGGCGGTAAACTGCATCGGCCTCTGCGTCTCGTTTAAGTTAAAATAGAGGGTGGTAAAGGTATATACCGATTGAAGAAAATAAAGCAAGATAAGCATATCCTGACATGAAAGGGCCATTTAATCCATGTTATAAACAATGCATATTGCATGTTCCTCTTCATTGGTCAATACTGGGTTAGGTGAAAGCTCACTGGCCGGTACCACTTCGTCGTTCTCTACAATAAAATAACCTATTTTGACCAATCTATAGTGTATTATACAATACAATACAAAATCTTTATTTCACTCAATTCCTTTTACAGAAGATATGAGGTTAAAATAACATGAAACATAATGTAAACGAGGCGTCTGCTTTGTAATTCTCACTGGTCTCTATCTCTACCTCTCTATCTTTATCTCTCTATCTCTTCCTCTATATCATCTTTCATATATCACTATCTCCCTATATCACTATCTCTCTATTTGTCATTCCATTGAAAAAATACATATGCAAACGGTTTTAAAGAGAAAGTTTAAGGATAAACTTGAATCAAATGCGTGTTAAACGAATCACAAAACAATACTTTGAACTATGAGGTCGCTTAACACAATATATTCATAGATACATATCACTTGCATATATATATATACATACATATACATACATATACATACATATACATACATATACATACATATACACACATTAATACAGATACACACATATACACATATACATACACACACATATATACATATACATAGTATTTTGTTAAAATATAGTAACTTTAGAATAGGTTCAAAATAGTTATGATGAATTTACAGAGTCGAATTTGTTCGTCTTTAGATTTGCAGTTTATCAATGATTCAAATGTAAAAATGTTTTTTCTGTTTATAAATCTTTGCGGAATTAGTAATTTTCTTTGATTCGATATAAATGTACATTCGAGAAGATAGTGAAATTCGTCTCCAATTGTGTTAATGTTGCATAGTGTACATTTTCTTTCATTTAGATCCACATTTGACCATCTTCCATGCTCAATTGGTAATTTGTGGTTATTTGTTCGGAACTTAATCATGTATGTTAGTAGTGGCTGGGGGATTTCTATAAGATAATTTTCAAAGCCAAATTTCTTTTTTATGAGTTTGTAAGTGTAGCAGCTGTTATTATTTCCTATTATTCGATGCCATTCATTTATGAACAAATCTTTGAGTTTTTGTTTAACTGTAAGTTTTAACCATTTCTTGTTTGGGGAATTCTGAATATCCCAAATATTGTTCAAGCCACATTTTATTAAGATATTTTGTGTGTTTCCAATCCAATTGAATAAAGGTGACGTGGTGTGTTCTGGTGCTGTGTTGGTGAATAGGTGATAGATATATCTGTATACATTATGTAGTAAAGTATTTGGTTTGATTTCTGTAAGTTTAGTCCAATATGAAATTGTTCTGGTTTCTATTTCAATTTGTAATGGAAAAACACCTGTCTCTCCATATACAATAAAGGTAGGCGTAGACTTTTTCAATTTTAGTATGTGTTTTAGGAATCTGAGTTGAACTCTTTCTATTACGTCATTATTTCCATGACCCCAAAGTTCACATCCGTAGAGTAGGATTGGTTTAACAGTTTTTTCAAAGAGCTCAATTTGCATGTCTATAGGAAGTGTTAGTTTGTTTATTTTTCTAAGAAGACTATACATTGCTAGAGTGGCTTGTTTTGAAATTGCATGTTTTGATTTGAAAAATTTATATTATATTCCTGATTAAAATGCAACTGTTGCAAAGGTTCAAACATACCGAGGCCTGCGTATTTGGGACGGTACAAGGAGAGATACTTTCATATAGTTCACGTAAAGCCGATAAGGTCTTCTAATTTTAGTTCTTAATGTTAACCCGAGATAGACAATCTATCTGTAGGAGGTTCTTTCGATCATTTATTCAACCCAATCACGGATTCTATTTGTACGCCGAAATCGCAATTGAAAAATCAAAATTTTGCTCTTTTTTCTAAGAACTGTTTCTTTCGTATGGGTTAATCCCATTAATAGGCTTGAACCATATTTAAATAAAGGAAGACTATGCATTTCGATTTGATTGATTTAAGATGTTTTTTCTTTCTCTTTCTTTTTTGTTGGGGGCGAGGGGGTGAGGTTGGGGGCGACGCCCAGTTCTTCATAGGAGCAGGGCTTTTTTAATGTGGGGGGGGGGGGACACCCTCCTACTCATGAAAGAAGGAAGCCCCATTTCCTTACGGTCCATAATGGTTTGTCAAGACAGGAAGAATCATTGGTTCTTAATGAAAATACAAATCAACCTCTACCAATATTTGAATTCATACAAAGCAGAGTTTTGTGATTTCAAGCTCAGTACCCTATGCTACAAGGCAACCTTGTCACTTTGAAAACTGAAAAAGTGACAGTTTCTGTTTATAGACAAGCGTATGTTACTGTTGATGGCACATGCGGTCGAGGAAACAAATATTCAAAAGAGCGGGGAAATGTAATTGAACATTGTCCCATTTTTCTTTTCTTTTTTCCATTTTTGAAAAACCACTTGACACAAAAATGAACAGCAACACTATAAAGCAGCGATGTATACAAGTTTTGGTATAAAGTGGAACGCATTGTGAAAATAGAGAGAATATGTTTATGTTATAACGCACCGTTATCACTGATTAACCCTTTACCAAATTTTCGACTGTCCCAAATTGAAAGAATTTGCAGACGACATTTCAAAATATGATGAAATTGGAAAATAATCTTCTGTTAGGGCAGAACACGTTGTTGGAAAAGGAAAACATTGCTGGTTACGAGCAACTTCTCCTTTTCCCACAATGTTTTCTAAAGTCGTCTGCAACAAAGGGGTCAAATGTCGTTATTGTTTGGGAAAAGATTGATTGTCTCTTTATCAATGATAATGTCCTCATTCAACTATAAGGTTAGGCATTTGTTTTTGCAAGGCTTCTCAATTCCGAAAATGGATCAAAACCACAAATACAAGTGGATGTTTTCATTGTATTTTGTTTGCTAGGGTTTTACCTCGCGTCAACAACATTTCAGTTATATTGCGATCCCCAACGTATGGTTGATGGAGCAGGACTCCAGGCTAAACTGCCAATGGGGGCTGGTCTATCTGGGTATATGTAGAACCACTGTCATTCCGCAAGTCATCTGGAAGACTATCTTTCATTTAAGTCTAATCTAGCCTTAACCGTTGTTTGAACCCACGCAGAGAGGGACCATGCGGCTCAATGTTCATTACTCCTACCGCTTGGTCAAGGTGGTCCGTGACAACTTGCCTGCAGATAGACCTCCGTTTATTTCAGCTAGGTTTTTAAACATAATAGTTGAACTTTAAGGGCAAAAGATAATGATTAATATCCCTTTGACAAAACTACTCTTGAAAAGGGTACTGATCGAATAATTTCGATTTAGGAATACATCAGGGACAATAAAGAGGGTACACCACACTGCAGTCTAAGAACTCCAATGGTTCAGATATACGAAATGGTTCGAGTCATTTGACAAACAGTCAGTAATCCCTCGCCTTGGTTAGGCGTTTTGGCTTTCAAGGGGTATGTATCGGCTTTGTTAGAAAAGCTTTTTATGGCTCTGTCAGTATTCTGGATTTACCCCTTATGGTTTCTGACTGCTACATGTTTACTCTTTAGATTATCTAGGCAATGCAAAATAACAGAAATATTGCAGATGTGATGTAAACAACACTGCATTGTTCACGTTTCGTTGTAGATTGAAGGACAACAAAAGATCGATAATCACATATTTTATTATACAAAATATACAAATAAACAACAAACGATTTTGAAAATTAACATAAACTCAATATAATAATCTTTTTAATGTTGTCGACATTCATTTGTTCTTGATGCTAAGTAAGCAATAAATCTCCTATCGCATTATTGTCAATAAATAAGCACGATAACATAAATCTTAAGATTATGAAGAATTGACGAATGAATGTCTAAAGAAATGGATCGGTGTCAGATTTTGTGTCACAACTGATTTAGCCGAACATGATTACATTCATTTTTTTCACCGTATTCACCGTATTTTTTTTTACATCGATTGTGAAGGAAGCTAATTAAAGCTTGTTCACAGCCACTCTCGATGACTGCTTCCTGAATACTAAACCAGTAATCGCGCCGGTTTGTGGGTTAGTCCCGGAAATGTTCACCCCGCCTAACGGGGATTCGGACCCAGGACCCTCGGTACAAGAGCCCGACGCTCTACCCCTGCACCAATGTCGCCCACAAATTAACTATAACATATTGAATGAATGAATGAAATGAATGGATGAATGGATGAATGAATGAATGAATGAATGAATGAATGAATGGTGTTTTAAGACATATAGAAAACTAAGGTCATATAACGTGCATTATGATGTTGTAGATTAACGTAAAACCTTTTTGAATGAAAAATGACAAACAGAACCAAAATAACAGCCGTCAAGAACATCGTCCAAAACACACTTCATAACAGGTCTTCGACACAGTGTTAACCCTTAGAATGCTGGGTAATTTTGATGAGAAAAGATACTAAGAGTAGCTAGCAGGTAAAATCACACGCTAGAGTGTCTTCTCGTAAAAGAAATTCATTTTGTTTATTGATAGTGAGTATTTTCATCATCATTTTAACAGCAGTTTAATCTGCGAGACTTTAACACCTTAGTGAATGGTTAAGGTGGTGGCTTTGTTACATGAGCTCAATCCCCACTCTTGCAGCTGGTTTTTGGTGGAGATTAAAACTTTTAAAAGGCTATCTCAAAATAGGAAGAGCATTGAATTTCTTGTATAAATGGCTTCAATGTTTATCAACCAAATAAAAGGGTTC